>CM050163.1:190267660-190494793 GCA_027410445.1 Discoglossus pictus | reverse complement strand
CCCACCCTCGGCTTATACTCGAGTCACTCGTTTTACCCAGTATATTGTGGTAAAATGGGTGCCTCGGCTTATACTCGGGTCGGCTTATACTCGAGTATATACGGTACCTACAGCAAGAGCATCCAGGACCTCAAAAAAAAAATTACACCTTCACTTAACTAAAAATAAAAGAGTTTAGACACTAAAAAAATCTCTAAGCGAGAGACAAAATGGCGGCCGAACAAAACGAAAACGAGGCTACAGCACTCTAACCACGGAAAACACCACAACAAACTCGCAAAACACCACAAACGACCTACGGATAATCCGCTAAGACGCATAACACACATTAGCTGCCATTTTACGCTAATGCGCACGCACACTATTACACTGCACACTGCACACGTTCATCACGCTCACACAGCAGCTCCACACCACTAATGCTGCAGCAACATCAAACAAGGTTCACAGCTCTTCAACACAATGCTTCAAAATAGGTAAAGTATATTCATTTATTAATGTATTATATATTTCATTATTACATACCAAACAGCATTAGCTACCTTACAATTCCATATGTATATCAATAACTAAACAACTTTCTAAACATACACATCTCATTGCCGTCATTTTTTGACAGGCAAGTCGCTAGTATATATATAATAGTTATATGTATGTATATGTTACTAAGAGGATATTATCATACAGCTCATTTTTTATTAGAAAAAATATTCCTTGATGCCTCTGTTGCTCCCTGGAGGCATTTGTGATACTTTGGTGAAGTTATGAGTATGAGAAGAGAGGAGCAGGGCTTGCAGTTATAACTGCCTGCTCCCAAGCATATGCAGGAAAAGGGGGTAGGTATACATTTCTAATAGATCCAGTTATTTAACAAATCAACTTCTCTCCACCCTCCCTAGACGGACAGATACATACTGTACCTCAGGCTTTAAACAAATGAACTGTTAAAATTAAGATAATGAAAACTTCTACACATAAAAAGTCTTCAAAATTATACATTTCTCTAAAAGGTTTTTTTTTGTTCATGACTACTATATGTGGATAGTTTGTTACAGATTTTACAAACATACAATTTTTTGTCTCTAAATTGTTTTTTTGTTCATGGCTGCTAATGTTCGTTTCTTACAGACTTTACAAACTTGCATTTTTTTTATCAAACTAGAATGGTCCTTTAAAAGACAAGCACCGAAAATGCTAGGAAATGAATTTGTAATGCCTCTGCAGACTGCCACTAAGACCTCCTTCTGACAAATGCTGATTAGGGTGTGTCAGGGAACTGCAACAGTGCTGCAAAACTGAATTGCCAGTATATTTCAGCACTCTTTATCATGTAAAAGTCATGTTTAAAGCTTGAATGCAAAATCAATGTCCATTTAAATGAATGTGGACCCTTACACTAATCATGTAATAATAATAATAATCATTTATTATTATTTTTCTTACATTACCTGTTTTTGATTTCAATATTTATGATAGACTTAAAATTTGTCGGAAATGTAAAAATAAAATTATTCAGCACCTCCTATATTTAGATATTACTATGTTATCAGCTTCCTTCATATGCAAATGGTGTTAGGAATAGAGGCTTAGAAAAACCACAGTTAACAGACAAAAAAATACAATAAACATTTATATACCTCTAATGAATGTATGGGCATAGAGAATATTATAATAATAATAATAGCACATGGACAAAATGCACTATGACCTTGATTACCTGGCTATAAAATGTTTTTTTCAAAATTCTAAGTTACAAATAACTTTGTTTTTTATGTACAGCCTGTACTAGCAAACATGTGTAAAATATGGCTTATATACAGGCATTTTTTTAACATTTTGACTTTAATAAGTGTATTTTATAAATGTAACTTATCATATACAACTAGAGAGTTAATAATGGGTCATTACAATGGTGTGTTTGTATCAAAACTTTATAAGAAATACCTCTTGTCTTTATAGTATAAATGAGATAATAGGTGCATAAATGAATTAATTTATATTTTATATACTAGCGACTTGCCCGTCAAAAAAATGACGGCGATCCGAGATCCTTTGGCGCTCATTGCGAGCCTCGCGCTAAGCGCCTTTGGGCGCTCATTGCCTGGCCTGCAATGTGCCCCTTCGGCGCTCATTGCGAGGCTGTTGTATTTTTTTTTTCTGATAGGCGCTTTTGCTGTTATTGTTTTGTCGGCAGTGATGTGTTTTTTGCGCTTATTGCAAGTCTTTGTTTGCTATGAGCAGCGTTGGCGGTCGTTGTGAGTGGCACAGTGAATGGCTTTTATGTTTATTGTAACAGTGTTTTTTTTTTTGTGTATATGTTTTTTTGTATCCTGAATAAAAAAGAATTCATAAATTAATATACTTTACCTATTTGTAAGTAATATATGCAGGAAGCATTGTGTTGAAGAGCTGACAATCTGTTTTGATGTTCCTGCAGCATACAATGTAGGTTTGCAGTGTTGTTGAGCTGATGTGAAGTGTCAGCAATGTGGGCAGTGTGTAGTGTAAATAGGCTGCATGCGTGAGGGAAATCCATTAGGGTAGCTGTATACTTCCGCATTGTGTAACTTAGTGTTGTAAAATGGCGGCTAATGTGTATGTGGTACGCGTCTGTGGATGATTTAGCGTCCTTTTTAATAGTGTAACTTGGACCTCGTACGTTTTTTGGAAAATCCATTATGTGCTTGGTGGTGTTTTGCGTGTTTAGGGTCCTCGTTTTCGATTTTTTTCGGCTGCCATTTTTTCTCTCGCTTAGGGGATTTTTGTGTCTAAACTCTGGAATTTGGAGTTAAATTGAGGTGTAACTTCAGTTGCAGAGGTCCTGGGTGCCCCCCCCCCCCCCCCCTTGCTGTGGGTAAGCTTTGTATGTATTTATTGTGTTTATTTATTGTATTTTTAATGTCGGGCGTAAGGGCCTATTTCTGCAGGCTAGTATTTGTGGATGCTAAGTCCGTAAATTTTCCGGTGTAAGTCCTGCGGTTCGTATTTTTCTGTGTAAGTCTGTATATAGTGATTGCGTGTTAGATGTATTTTGTTAAAGTGCCCCCTGTGTGGGTGTTTGTAACCGCGTGTGAGGCGCCATGGAGCCTCCACCTCAGCAAATGCGGCCCCTCGCTTCGCGAGGGTCCGCATTTGCAGACCAAACTGCGTCCCTCGGTTTGCAAGGGATGTAGTTCTTGCGAGCTTGCTTCGTGAGCTTGCAAAGCGTGACGAGGATTCGTAGTTTGACAACTATAACATGTGATGTGTCAGTATGAGTGTAATTAGTTTGAGAAAATGCATAGTCTTGTACTTTGATGACATACAACATCTGTGGGTAGCCTTCAAAATAACTCACATATGGTCTTATTTACAGTAAAAACAGCAAGCCTTATGAAGGGGTAGGAATGACATGTGTACAATTTTAGACAGCTGAAAACTGGTGGAAATAAATACTTAGTTTATGACCATATATGACTTATAGAGGGTTATCACATATAATAGTTGTCAAACTACGAAACGTCGTCACGCTTTGTGAGCTCACAAAGCGAGGGGCCTCATTTGCAGAAGGTGGAGGCTCTACGGTGCCTCACAATCGGTTACAAACAGCCACAGAAGCAGGACTTTGGAAAAAAAACTATAACACGCAATGATTAAATACGCACTTACACAAATAAATACGAGCCGCAGGACTTAGAAAAAGAAATTACGGCCTTACACCAAAAAAATACGAGCCGTGTGACTTAGAAAAAGAAAATTACGAACTCACAAAAATACGACCTTACGCCCGACCCATGCACACAGAAAAACATTCAAAAAACACAAAATACACACAAAAAAACCCCCAAAAAAACATTACACACAGCAAGGGGGACAGCCAGGACGTCTGGGAGACAGTTTGCACGCAAATTTAAGTCCAATTTACAGAGTTTAGACACTCAAAAATCCCCTAAGCAAGGGGAAAAAAATCTCAGATGACCAAAACACTTGCAGCCTTATTAAATTGCCATTCGGTAAATTTAAAAGGGCTCTATTTAAGCACACAGCATATTTTTTTACAGAAGCTTTTAGTTAGTGAAGACCTTGCTTTTGGATAGAAGTTCACTAACTAAAAACTTATGTAACAAAAATATGCTGTGTGCTTAAATAGAGCCCTTTTAAATTTACCTAATTGCAATTTAATAAGGCTGTTATGGTCTATGGCAAACAGCATTACCTGATTTATTGCCCCGTCATTTTTGATGGGCAAGTCGCTAGTGTAATATAAATACCAAGTATCTATGGAAGAGAAAACGCACACAGTCCAAAGTCCAGAGAGACAAAAGTCCAAGCAGGGTGTAAGCGAGGCCCAGGAGACCAGTGGAACAGACAACAGAACCTAAGGGAGAATGAACTTCAAAAGCTGACCATAGAGGGTAGCATAATATATCTTTATATGACATAATGTAGATTTTATATAAGCTTTTTTTTATATGCAAATATCTTCTGTATACTTCTTGTCTGTTTGTCTAAAACCATTGTGTAACAGTGTTTTTATTTGTGTACAATATATCTTTTTAATTATACCTCATTTGTCTGTCTGATTATTCACCTTCCCAAAACATACTATTTGTAGAAATTACCGTATTTTTCGCCGTATAAGACGCACTTTTTCTTCCCCAAAACTGGGGGAGGAAAGTTGGTGCGTCTTATACGGCGAATATACCTTTTCAAACTGCCTCTGTCCTCTTGATCTCACCCCAGCGCTTCCTACCAGCATCGCGTCGGCCGGTGCGTCCTAGTGACGTCACACACGCAACGCTGCAGTACACGAGGAGTGCTGGTAGGAAGCGCTGGGGTGAGATCAAGATGGCAGAGATCAGAAGAAAGGTGAGGATCAGGACGGTCAGGGAGGATCAGGACGGTCAGGGAGGATCAGGAGGGTCAGGGAGGATCAGGAGGGTCAGGGAGGGTCAAGGGCTCCCAAATGCTCCCAAATGCTGCAGTATATGGATATGTATGTGTATGTGTGTATGTATGTGTGTGTATGTGTGCATGTATGTGTGTGTTTGTATATTTATGTGTGTATGTATATGTATGTATGTGTATCTATATATATATATATATATATTTGTGTGTAATGTAGGTGTGTATCTGTGTGTAAAGTGTATTTGTGTTTGATTCAGATTTTTTTTTTCTTGTTTTTCTCCTCTAAAAACTAGGTGCGTCTTATCTGCCGGTGCGTCTTATAGGGCGAAAAATACGGTATATATTAAGTTCTTACACATGTAATTGTTAATTTAGAGTAAATTCCCCTTGCTCTACGTATATATTAGTCTAAGCTGCTATTACATACATTTCTAACAATTAATATGTGCTCGCAAAGATCTATGGCCACTTGCTATGGGCTGAAAAATAATGAGCATATAAAGGCCTAAGGGGTGAAAAAAGGATCCAGGGTGTCAGTTCAGAATGCTGCATCAATGCAGAATAACATATTATTTAATTAACTAATTATTTTTATTTTACAAATGTAATTGTTTTTATTTTAAATTTGTAATATTTTAATTGTATTTTTAATTTTTCTGTAATTCTTTTAATGTTTATTATTTTTTACTGTATTTTTAAACTGCAATTTTATTTTAGGTCTATAATTTTTGTATAGTATTGGGGGTAGTATTAGGATTTACAGATTTGTAGTGTTAGTGACAGTGGTGGTCATTATGGACCCCTATTGGGCAAATAGGGGTTATGGGGGTCCTTAATGACCCTCATGGGGGGGAACGTTAGGGATAGGACTCTTAGCGTTGGGGATCCTATCCATAACCATAAGAACTCACATTTTGTAGGGTAGCAAACCATGGGGTCATCATATATAGTTAGTTAGGTGGGGGGGGGGGGACAGATAGGCATAGCTCATATGAGTTCTTAGGGGCTAGGGTGGGCCTGCTTTAGGGTTATATATGGGGTTTAAGACCATCAAAAAAAACAATTGATTAGGGGGAAGAGGATGGAGACCCCTAAACAAGGTTTTGTAGAGGAGGGGTCAAAAAGTAGAGGGGTCATACCGTTGTATATTAAGAATAACCCCTGCCCACTCATGGATGGCCTAGTGGGTTTGTTGTTTAGAGGGTGGTGTTACATAGTTACCGAGTTACATAGTAATTGAGGTTGAAAAAAGACTTTCAGTCTATCAAGTTCAGCGTTTTAAGATCTCCTCTGATCTGCAATATGCAGATTAGTTGTTAATTAATTGAATCAAGAGGAAGGCAAACAGAAAAAACCCAAGTGAAACTTAGCCAATCATCTCAAAAGGGAAAAACAAAATTAATTCCTTCCTGACCTCAGATACTGGCGATCGGATTCCTCCCTGGATCAACGCTCGCTCTCTAATTATCCAGGATAACCGTGAATGCCCTCTTTGATTAGAAATAAATCCAGTCCCCTTTTAAAGTTATCTATCGAATCAGCTGTCACCACCTTCTTTGGTAGAGAATTCCACATATTAACAACCCTTACTGTGAAGAACCCTTTTCTTTCTTTAAGATGGAATCTTTTTACTTCTAACTTAAAAGGATGTCCTCTTGTCGGTTAAAAACCTCTTGGCACAAAAAGCTCACTCTGTACATTTTCCAGCTCTAAAATGTCCTTTTTATGAAATGGTGCTCAAAATTGTACTCCATATTCCAAATGAGGGCGTACTAGAGATTTTTATAGTGGCAGAAGTATATTTGCTTCCCTGGCTTCTATACCTTTCTTAATACGTGCTAATATTTTTTTTGCCTTTGCAGCTGCTACTTGGCATTGAGCAATGTTACCTAGGTGGTTGTCCACAAGTATTCCCAAATCCCTTTCAATATCTGATACCCCTATCTTTGCTCCATTAAGATTATAAATTGCATGGTTATTTTCCCTTCCCAGATGCATAACTTTACATTTATTCGTATTAAATCTCATCTCCCATTTAGATGCCTATTCCTCTATTTTATTTTATTGAGGTGCCTGCCTTAGTAACTCAAGTTCATAGTAATACCTCCCTATTGACTATACTAACCCTTCACAATGAGTAGTTAATTCATCCCTTATCCCCTCTACACTTTCTACCCCATTACACTCATCTTGTCCCCCCCCCAACCTACTAGTTTAAAAACTCCTCCAGCGTTTCTACCTACAAGATTCCCCTATCCGCATGAACATTAAAAAAGCCATAAGTGGCATGACACAATCTTGCTAGTAAAAACACTGGGAATGCAAAAAAACCTTAGCATGGTTTTCTATGTGGGTCATATAATCAATCCCTATGTTTGATTTTATTTATGGAGTTAAAGACGTTTTACTGTATAGTTATAAAGAGTAAATAAAGATGTTATTACCTTATTATGTGTAGCTCAGAGAAGTGGTTCTCAACCTTGTTAATCTGAGGACTAGCGGGTTACCTTCTAGTTCGCATGGGTACCGGCTTTGAGGTCTAGAACATTTTTAACAGGCCTTACTAAACATTGGTAAATACATTTTATTTAATTTTATACTAATTTGAAAAGAGTTTATTTTAACTTCAGAAAAGTTCCCTAATGATCTGTCCACAACTGTGAAAGATAGTAGTGGTATGTTTTTAAAGTACAGTAAACTCCCCGCTATTGCCGGATAAGTGTAGTTTCCGGTTGCTTGAGAGTCACCATTAAAATAGCCCTAATTAGCCCTACAAGACCATACACAATATATTTAATTGATTTTGAGATTTATATACACTAATTAAAAGCAAATTAAAGCAAATAAAGGCAGACTTCACATCATTACAGTATTATGGCACTGTAAAAAATACTGTAGCTTTTTGGAATGCAGTGTACAGTACATACTGTATTAAATAGCAGTGATTAAACTACTGAACATAACAACAGTAACATACATTTTTTTTCACTTCAGTTAACTTTAATGAACTAAAAAAGAAAGTTTACTGCATACACATAACATCAGGATCTCCAGCAGCTTCATCTCCTACTAGGTAGGACTCCTTCAGTATCAAAAAAACAGTCATCATCAGGATCTGCTGATAATTTAGCTGGGACACAATCAGGAGAAATGGATGTAATTAGTGTTAGATCTTCATCTGTAGAAGATGTTGTACTGGTGGAGTTGGGTGCAGTTTTCTGTACAAATGAACGAATATCACCTTGCTTTGAGGCCTTACGTCTCTCCTGCAAAGTCAGGTTTTGCATGCTGTGCAGCTGCATAAGATGCTGGGAAGTGAAGAATGGTTGCTGTTCTGCAAAAGCTATTACAGTTTCAAATGCTGCAGTAGCTCTCTGCCAGGATACTTTTTCCACCTCACAACGGTTGTCATCATCACGCTCTTCCTCCTCTGCAACATTCTTTTTTCCATGATTCCCCTTCTATGATGTCTTCTGTGTTTAGGGTATGAGTGACTGGAATAGCTTCATCCACAGCAAACCAGCCATTCAGTTCATCTAGAGACAAATTAATTTTGTCATTAGCAGAGTCAACTAACTCACATATTTCCTCATAAACTCTGCTTTTGACAGCGGAACAATTGATTTGAACCTCATCTAAGTCGGCGGAGGAGGATTCCTCAGGCATGACAGCTGGCCACAACTTTCGCCAACATTTCTGTAATGTTTCACTTGCCACATAATCCCATGCACACCTGACTGTGTAGATAGCATTCAAATTATATTTCTTTTGAAACTCTACAATTGTCCCATCAAAATTAGTAAGTTTCCGCATGAGGTCACACCTATAGAACATTTTTACATTCTGTATCACTCCTTGAACCATTGGTTGGACCAGACTTGTAACGTTAGTTGGAAGTTAACATACAAAAATGTTGCCCTTAATGAGCTGTTCAGCACGATGATGTGCCCGACAGTTATCCAGGAGCAACAAAACTTTACTATTCTCCTGTATTCCTTTATTTCGTAAATGTTTTTTAACACTGGGAACAAACAAACGATGAAACCAATTGTTAAAAATGTCTGCGTTCATCCAACTGTTAGTCTGTGCATGGTAATCTACAGGGAGGTTAGTTATGCTTTTAAAGCACCTCGGTTTATCAAATTTGCCAATCACACACAACTTAAGCTTATGATTTCCTGATGCATTTTCACAAACGAGCACAGTTATACGATCTTTATTTAGCTTGAACCCGTGAGCTACTGTCTCATTACCACCAGCCAAAGTAGAATTGGGCAGACACTTACACATTAATCCAGTCTCATCGGCATTATAAATCTGCTCGGGGGTCAAGTGATTTTCTGCTACCAATTGACTAAAAATATCACAAAATGAAGGTGCAGCTACCAAATCAGTTGATTTCTGTACACCTGACAAGTCCAGTTTTCGGATGCCATGATGAACCTTGAATCGGGTGAGCCAACCACTTGTAAAATGAACACTGACCTTCAATATTCATTCTCTCATGAAATTCTCTTGCTTTTTCCTGCAACATGGGTCCAGATATACAACCACCCTCTGGTTTTTGCTAAAAAGGTCTTTCATACAGGGCCTGGTCAAGCAATTCCATTACTGGTGCATGAAGAGTATGACGCTTCTCCACGCTCTTGTCACTCTCTGCCTTTACATAAAACTCCTTTATCTTTTCAGACTGAGCCTTAATGTCATAGATTGTTGATGAACCAACATTAAATTCCTTCATGAGCACTGTACGAGTTTCACCAGCTCAAGCCTCAACACGTTTGTTATTATTTGGGACTGGTTTTGCTATTTTTGTGGTCGCAAGACAGTTTTGGGTCGATTTAGAAAGGACACTCTGTAAAAAGAAAATAAGAAGAGTTTCTAATTTGTCCTTATCAAATCAAAAAGTTGCAGATGAGCAGATAGATAGATGAATACGTAGATAGATACACATAGAAAGATACAGTAAATAGATACTGTAGAAAGATATATACTGTAGATAAATAGATGAATAGATACTGTACATTCCCCATTTTAAAAAAATGGGACAATCATTGAGTCTTTGGGTAAAAATTAATCATAATATTCATACAGTATTTTGTTATGTACCATAGTTTATTTTATAGAGCCTCTAGCAACGGTATACAGCACAATATTGATTACTAGCGAATTGCCTGTCAAAAAATGACGGCAATGAAATTGTAATGTAGCTAATGTTGTTTTGTGTGTACTACTGAAATATATAATACAAATTAATAAATGAATATACTTTACCTATTTTGAAGCATTGTGTTGAAGAGATGTGAACCTTGTTTGATGTTGCTGCAGCATTAGTGGTGTGGAGGTGCTGTGTAAGCGTGATGAAAGTGTGCAGTGTAATAGTGTGCGTGCTCGAGCCAAAACCATTAGCGCAGTTGGGTACTTCCGCATTAGCGTAAAATGGCGGGTAATGTGTGGTATGTGTCTTAGCGGAATATCCGTAGGTCGTTTGTGGTGTTTTGCGAGTTTCTTGTGGTGTTTTGCGTGGTTAGAGTGCTGTAGCCTCGTTTTCGTTTTGTTCGGCGGACATTTTTTCTCTTGCTAAGAGAATCTTTTAGTGTCTAAACTCTTTTATTTTTAGTTAACTGAAGGTGTAAGTTGTTTTTTTGAGGTCCTGGATGCTTCCTCTTGCTGTAGGTAAGCTTTTTATGTATGTGTCACAACCGACTATGATGATGGGATCTAGAGTATCCTAGTACTCTTATTCCCAGTAGGTTTAGACCTAAGTTTGGGTGACTCTAGACCTATGGACAGTCTTTGTTGATGCAAAGGCATAAGTCCCAGCTGCTTTGGTAGTGTACCTGGGAGCACCTTGGTAGGGAGTCAGAACGAGCTCCTCTACAAGCATATGCCTCTGGGTCAATAATACATGCTTAGTCAAAGTAGGAAAATTAAGAACAACTTTATTTTGGAAACACACAGTATTTAAGAACTTTTCAACATAGTAGAGGGAGGGGCTACCTGAGGTCAGCCCCTAATGGCCTCTGGCCAATCACATAGGGTCATGTCATGGGAATCATGAGTCCCCTCCCAGGTCCACCCACTAGTTGTGGCTAACAGAGTCATTTGGCTTCTGACCACCAGAGGGGAAGCCTGTCTTGACTCTCTCCTGGGTCTTCTGCTAGGAACTGAGAAGCCCCCTGGAGAGATGTTGCCTCTGTGGCTGTGGGGATCTTATTGTGTATGACTCTTATCCCTTAAGTGTGTGTACACAAGGGATTAGCCTTTGGGGCCAGATTTCCCTGACAAGATGTATGTGGCAATGTGTGCATTAGAATTACTCCCTACTGTAAGACATCGTCACATATAGTATTCTACATACTGTCAGTCTGGTCACTTAAAAGCGTAAAAACGCACCCAACATAAAACTGCCTACTGCCCTCATAGTATATGGGAGTGGGGTAGGGTTTCCACATCAATCCATCTCATGCATTAATAACTTTTATTGATGGTGATGGGAACCCTGCTCCTTTCCCTAGACAAAAATCATAACAATATACCATTAAAACATTATACCAGTGGCTCTGTGAGCTCAAACCCCCAGTTATCATCTCCACTGGCAACAGCCTGTGGCAGACATCAGTCCAAGTCTGAGATGGGCGCCGATTGAGCCATGACAGTATGTGCTGTGTGTATTTATTGTGTTTTTAATTTTGTGATGTTCGCGAGTTGCGGGCGATTTTTGCGAGGCTGTAAAGTGTGGTAACGTGTCTCGTATCTCTTTTGTGTTGTTTTGCGATTTTCTTGTGGTATTTTGCATGGTTAGAGTGCTGTAGCCTCGTTTTCGTTTTGTTCGGCGGCCATTTTTTCTCTCGCTTAGCGATTTGTTTAGTGTCTAAACTCTTTTATTTTTACTTAACTGAAGGTGTTAGTTGGTTTTTTGAGGTCCTGGATGCTTCCTCTTGCTGTAGGTAAGCTTTTTATGTATGTGCTGTGTGTATTTTTTGTGTTTGTAATTTTGTGATGTTCGCGAGTTGAAGGCGTTTTTTGCGAGGTCGTAATGTGTGGTAACGTGTCTGGTATGGTTTTTGCGTTGCGAGGTAAAGTTGGCGAGGGTCGCGGTTGTTGGGTCGTGTTGTTTGCGCTGAAACGGAAATTTTGCAAGGGTCGCAGTTGCTGGGAAGGAGCGCCTTAGGCGCTCCATGCCAGCAACTGAGGCCCTCGCCCGCAGCCCTCGCTACGCTACGCGAGCCCGCAAGCATTAGCAATAACTCGTATGCTCACAACTATATATGTGACTAGCGACTTGCCCGTCAAAAAATGACGGCAATAAAATTGTAATGTTGTTTGCCACACAATGTAAGGCTTTTAGTCCTCTGAGTACCTTCGGCACTCATTGCGAGCCTCTCCCCTGATGTATTTTTGGTCATCTGAGCACCTTCGACGCTCATTGCAAGCCCTTGCGAGCCTCTCTTCTTGTGTAGTTTTGCTCCTCTGAGCACCCTGGGCGTTTATTGTGAGCTCCGCGCTGAGCGCCTTTGGCAAAGCGAGTGTCTCCTCTGCTCTGTTTTTTTTTTTTTATATAAATATATTTTTGTACAATAATTAATTAGTTAATTAATTAAATAATAAATTAATATACTTTACCTATTTGTAATTAATATATCCAGCAAAATCATCCTAAAGAACTAACAATCGCTGTTGTTTTTCTGCAGCATACAATGTACATTTTGACTGTTGGTGACCTGAGGACAAAGTGCCAGCAATGTGGCAAGTGAGCACGGTAATCGGCTGCGTGTGCGAGGCCAAACCGTTTGTTTATTTGTGTAAAGCAGCATTTTAGATTGGTAATGTTATTAGTTGCAAGTTAGTGTTGTAAAATGTCTGCGATTGTCTATGTGTTACATGGGTCTCGAGCATTTTCTGTCCTTCCTAATAGTGTATTTTGTACCTAGTACGTTCCTGGCTAAAAGTCATATGTGCCTGTCGGTGTTTTGCGTGTTTGGGGTTTGTTTAGTCTCGTTTCTTCTGCAATTTTTTCTCTGGCTTAGGCGATTTTCGTGTGGTGAAACTCTACAAATTCGACTTAAATTTGCGTGCAACCTCACTCCCAGACGTCCTGGCTGTCCCCTTGTGCTGTGGGTGATGTTTTTGTTATGTTTTTCGTGTTTTTGGATGTGCGCGGTTCGGCCGTTAAGTTCATATTTTTTGTGGGACGTATTTTATTTTCTCTAAGTGGTGGTTTCCTTTTTAAAGTGTTACGGGCAGTAATTTTTTCAGACGATTTTTTCAAAGTGCTACGGGTCTTGCACTGTGAATTGTATATTTTAGTTTTTTGTTGTTCTGTAGTCCCGCGGGTCGTAGGTATGATGCTTAATGCGAGCGGGGTCGTAGGGATGAGCGCCTATGGAGCTCATCTCCACCAGCACAGTAAACGCCTTCTGCGCTCCCTGCCTAAGTCGTAAGGGATAGTAGGGATGAGCGCCAATGGCGCTCATCTCCACCATCGCAAGGAGCACCTTCCGTCACTCCTTGCCTGCCCGTAATCGCAGCCCTCGCTTCGCGAACCCGCAGTTTTAATGTTGCGTTATCAATGGATTTTGGCAAGCCTGCGCTGCTGAGAACAATATATGTGATTTTGGATGCTATGTTACTTACTTTGTAATGCTGCTTTGTAATCTTTATGATTGTTTACAATAAAAACCTATTGACAAAAATTCTGTACACATACTGTATATTCCTCAAAACTAAGATGGTAATTAATAAAATTGGGGAAAAAAATCTATTGTACAATGCCCAAACTGTGTCCACAAGCACACTGCCACTTTAAAGGATTAACAATATAATGACTCACCTCCAAATACAAGGTAATTTAATGTCCAGATGTGCTTTGGTCAGTCCGGTTATCCGAGATTCCGGTGGCGCAGCAACAATTTTGGATACGGATGTTGCCGGTTCCGCAAAAAGATGCCGGTTGCTTGAGAGTTTCTGGTTGATGGGGAAAATATGTGGATGGAGGTTACTTGAGAGCCCCGTTAGTTGAGTACCGGATAATCAAGAGTTTACTGTATTGGGTTTTCCACATCCCTCTCTGTCCCCAAGGACCACCTTGTAAGGTTTCTGGGACTTCAGCGGGTGGGAGAGGGGTGATATGACTGAAAACCAAGATAAAGCAAAGGATTTAACAAAGTACAGAAGAGAAATATATTTAAGAAAAATAATGATCAAAGAACAAGAGGTCCTGATTTGTCAGAATGGAAGATTTAGGGGTAATGTACTAATTTACATAAAATGTTGGCAGTAGATGTAGAACAGCCTTCCAGTGGAATTGGTAGAAACAAGTTCAAAAAATACATTTTAAGATTTCAAATATGATATTATTAAAAACTCTAGGTAATAAGTACTTTAATGTAAGAAAATACATTTGAATAACATTCAGTTGATAAACTAACATTTAATTTTGACATTTTTAATTGCCAGTCAGACTGATACACACAGAGATTCTAATATATTGCTAATGAGAGATCATTGCCATTAATTTCAGATTAGCTCCAGAGGCATTGGGTCTATTGTTTTGATGGCAAATAAAGATAAAATACAGATACAATAAAAAAACATGCTCACTGGGTCTGAGCATGCCTAGTCTTTTTTGAACAGCTGAATTATACTCAAGACAAACTTAAGAGTTTTCTAAGTAGAATGAATAGGCAGGCTTGATGGCCCTATTGGTGACATCCAATCTATGTTTCTGTAAATATTCCTTGTATTTTTTGGATATGGAATATTAATTATTATAATATAATAAATACTATTTAGGTGTCAAAAAATGACGTTGAATTATACAAAGTGGTAAAGGGGAGGATCCAGAGTACTAACAGGTACAAAGAGCTACATTTTTATGATTGTGTTAAATGCGCCATATCACATATATAGTTATCAGTGTCCGGAACGTTTGTGATGTTGGTCATGCTTTACTTCCCTTGCGAAGTGAGCCAGCGGCGCAGTCACACATGCAAGCCTCGCAAAGCAAAGCGAGGCGAAGCAGCCGCACAGCACTAAGGCTGCAATGAGCGCCAGAGGAGAAAGGCACAGGGATGGGACAGGGCGGATGTGACAACCTGTCTGTTGAATGGGGTATGATAAGAGCCTATTGCCCAAACCTCTCGCAACAGGTATGCCCAGTTTGTTTTACCTCTGTACAGCAGGAAGAACTTTCAGCCCTTGGGTTAGACAGAGATGTCGGTGGTCTTGTGTAGCATACAAATCTTTCTAAGTTCTGAAAAGAACTTACTCCAGGATCCCGCATACAGCACCAATAATGAAATTCACACTTTAATTATGTGAACCAGTAAAACATCTTTATTACTGAAACCATCAGACATATTTATACCAACAACAGACCAATCAATTCAAATGTGCATCCATGGTTATATCCAATCCTTCTATCTCACATTGTCACCGATGCCTGCAAGTCTAAGACAATCACCCATTGTTTTCCCTTTCCACCACTGTATTCTTGGTAGGGGGCAATTACATACAATAGGCCTGGAGGCATCAGTCTGAGGCTGGTGATACATAGAGAGAGATACTGGAGTCACGTGACTCCTAGGGGTCAATTATATCCCTAATCTTGTTAATAAGGGACAAGTCCATTACTATGAAATATTGGGCATATACAATATTTCCTGTGTAAGTGCTAGCCCCCCAAAGCACAACACAGACATACATCCCATCACTCTCATCATGTTCATACGCACACCCCAACTATAAACATGGGTACCACAGTATGGGCCCAGTGGCACCCAGGCAACTTTAAACAGGCATAACAAGGAATAACACATAAATCATAACATCCCCAATGTTAATCCATCTCAGTGGGCCCCTGGCACAATAAGCCTATCTTATAAGGCTGAGGGCATCAGTCTGTAAGGTATTGCACAGCTAGTGCCTTGGCATGCTTCAGCCATGACAGGGGAGATGCTAGAAAGAGACACATGGCATTAAACTTCCAAGTTAACGAACCCTGCAATGAGCGGCCCATACAGTAGGCAAGAGGAAAGGCTCACAATGAGTGCTGAAGGCGCGGGGCTCGCGATGAGCGCTGAAGGTGCCCAGAGGAGCAAAAGCCTCACATTGTGTGGCAAACAGCATTGCCAGCCTTACAATTTTAATCCCATCATTTTTGACAGGCAAGTAGCTAGTCTAATATATATATGGAATTAACAATCATTAAAGGACTACAGTAGTGTCCTGATTAGTACCCTAGAGCTGAATGTTTTAATTGGGCATTGATCATTAACAAAATTCCTATGCAATAATTTAAGAAAGCAACATTAAATTTTAAACTTCAGTGGGGAAGGTGGCTTTGTCTATCACGTAGCTGCTAAATTCTCAGACACAATGATTGCGATTGTCTGGAGACTTGTGTCAGTTGTTTCCATAGGCAATGGGGTTTTGCTGTGGGGGTACCCTATCAATTAATGTTTATACTGTTATCATATATGATTGTTCTTAAAATTTAGACACATCTATCACCAGACTTCCCCCTTTCAGAGTGGAGATAAAAAACTCAACTGGAGGCAGATACTCAATTTCTTGAAAATAAGCTTAATATTGAATATTGCTATTATAAATTATTAAATAGAAATGTGTTACTGATCAAGGCATTACAGTGGTTCTTTTAAATGACAGAAATAGTTTTAGCAATGCAGATCTTTATAAAATGTAATCATGCAAGTTATACAATGTCTAATGTAGAAGTGTTAGTGCAAGGAGGTGGATCACTGATTACAATGAGGTTAAGGCCATAGTAATGCACTCAAAGAATGCAGACTTAGAGACACCTCTGACATTATGCATGATACCAGGAAACAGATTTTGTTTACCTATTGTACAATTTCCTGCAATGTGTAATACAAAAAAAAATGCCTATCTGATGTTTTTCTGCACAACTAATTTCACTTCCTTTTTTGTGGTTCAGTTTAAATTTAATTAAAGAAAAACAATATTCGTATTGGTAGTAAAATGACTCTAAAAGCGTTATTATTTTATTTTAAGTTATTGTCCTGTATGGCTGTAATGCTGTCAGCAGAATAGTGTAACTTCAGTAGTTATTATTCATAAAGTATATTAATAAATTAGGAATAATTCAAAGGAAGACAACTAAATGGTGCATGGTCTAAAAGACAAAACTCATGACCTGAATATATATAGTTTAGAACAGTGGTTCTCACCCTTTTTTTGTCTGGGGCCCGGTTGGTTATTTCCAATGGTTATGGGGATCGGCTTTGAGGTCCTGAACATTTGTAACAGATGCACAAATAATGAACATTTACTGTGCTGGATTTTGTATCAACCTATCTGAATATAGTATATTTGAATACAGATTAGTTAATCAATAATCTATCTATAAGTGTGACTAATGGTAGATGTACTGTATGTTCATCCCTCGTTATTCCTGAAGACTGGTAGATAAGGTCTCAGAGACTGGCACTGGTTTGAGGCCCGGCTGTTGAGTACCAGTGGTTTAGAGGGAAGAAGGAACAGAGGATGACATGATAGAAACCTGCAAGTGTATATGATCAGGAGGGCAGTATCTTCCTGAAAAATAAGAAATAAATAAGTGGTGAAGATATGAAGTTGAAAGACAGTGACAGTGTTTAAGGGTAGTTGATAAATGGAACATCCATCCAGTAGAAGTTGGAGGGAAGACTACAGTAAAGGAAATACAATGTGCGGATTGGATGGGCCTTTTGTTTTTTATCAATAATTTCTACACTTTCACCCCACATATTGTGGCACAGGGAGGTGTAAATGTTATAATGGCTGGTTGAACTTTAATTAGACATTTTCTTATAATTTGCTAAACTATATCTATATGGGTTTAACCTTTGAAGTAATAAAATAGCCACACTTAGACTGCACAGGTCTCTGTGCTGTTGAGTAACACGCAGTACTTTTTGTAGCACTGTAAACTGAGCAGCCTTTTACACAGATGGTGGCAACTAATCCTGTAGGCATTTTTAGACCCCCCACCACAGGGCAGAGGTAGCACAAACATCCCTGGCTCAAATTATATATTAAATGTGCACAGTACCATACATCTTCAGGAGATGCACTTAATGGGAAAGCAACAGGTGTCTGTTGCTGTTCAGTACTTCAGTAGTGTCCGACTTTCTGTGACCCTATGGCACATCTGACTGTATTTATGGTTGTGCTTATTCATACAGTTTTCTTGTTAAAGATACTGGAATTGCCAGTTCCTTCTCCAGTGGACCACATTTTGTCTGATCTCTTTGCTACAACCTACCCATCTTAGTTGACCCTATGTGGTATAGCTCACAGCTTCACTGAAGTACCTACCTGACATTATACAAATTTAAGGGTTACATAAACATTTTGAAAGTAAGAAACATTTTTAAACTGACAATTTATTTAAATAACTTATTTGAAATAAAATACTTATAAATGATAGGGAGCCATTTGCATCACAGTCTCAAAATATGGCAAGTAGAGTGAGCAATACATGTGTCAATTGTACTGATCTTGTTGCAAGCACAGAATAATAGATAGGCTTGTTATAATTTTTATTTTTACTGTTGTTGGTTGGAAAATGTTATATTCTCTTGCAAAATCCTGTAATGTGTTTTTTTTTTCCAGTAAAGAATTAAAAAAAAATTTTGAGCTAATTTTTTTTCACAAACTTTTATATGGTTTAAAGTATGTTCATTATCCTAAAACTAAATAAAATATTTTTAAAAGGTGAGATATGTATAATGGCATTGCTAAAATGTAGCGTCTCAATTGGTATTACATGAATTTACATTGGCTCAATAATGTAATGTAGATATAATCGTACAAACTTTATATAAACTTTATATAAAACACTTTATGACAAATAAATCCCTCCCTGGCCTGTACATACAGTGGATATAAAAAGTCTACACACCCTGTTAAAATGTCAGGTTTCTGTGCTGTAAAAAAATGAGACAAAGATAAATCATTTCAGAACTTTTTCCACCTTTAATGTGGCCTATAAACTGTACAACTCAATTGAAAGACAAACTGAAATCTTTTAGGTAGAGGGAAGAAAAAATCTAAAAATAAATATGGTTGCATAAGTATGCGCACCCTTAAACTAATACTTTGTTGAAGTACCTTTTGATTTTATTACAGCACTCAGTCTTTTTGGGTATGAGTCTATCAGCATGGCACATTTTGACTTGGCAAGATTTGCCCACTCTTCTTTGCAAAAACACTCCAAATCTGTCAGATTGTGAGGGCATCTCCTGTGCACAGCCCTCTTCAGATCACCCCACAGATTTTCAATCGGATTCAGGTCTGGACTCTGGCTGGGCCATTCCAAAACTTTAATCTACTTCTGGTGAAGCCATTCCTTTGTTGATTTGGATGTATGCTTTGGGTCGTTGTCATGCTGAAAGATGAAGTTCCTCTTCATGTTCATCTTTCTAGCAGAAGCCTGAAGGTTTTGTGCCAATATTGACTGGTATTTGGAACTGTTCATGATTCCCCCTATCTTAACTAAGGCCCCAGTTCCAGCTGAAGAAAAACAGCCCCAAAGCATGATGCTGCCACCACCATGCTTCACTGTGGGTATGGTGTTCTTTTGGTGATGTGCAGTGTTGTTTTTGCGCCAAACATATCTTTTGGAATTATGGTCAAAAAGTTCAACCTTGGTTTCATCAGACCATAACACCTTTTCCCACATGCTTTTAGGAGACTTCAGATGTGTTTTTGCAAAATGTAGCCTGGCTTGGATGTTTTTCTTCATAAGAAAAGGCTTTCATCTTGCCACTCTATCCCATAGCCCAGACATATGTAGAATACGGGAGATTGTTGTCACATGTACCACACAGACAGTACTTGCCAGATATTCCTGCAGCTCCTTTAATGTTGCTGTAGGCCTCTTGGTAGCCTCCCAGACCAGTTTTCTTCTCGTCTTTTCATAAATTTTGGAGGGAGCTCCAGTTCTTGGTAATGTCACTGTTGTGCCATATTTTCTCCACTTGATGATGACTGTCTTCACTGTGTTCCATGATATATCTAATGCCTTGGAAATTATTTTGTACCCTTCTCCTGACTGATACCTTTTAACAATGAGATCCCTCTGATGCTTTGGAAGCTCTCTGTGGACCATGGCTTTTGCTGTGGGATGCGACTAAGAAAATGTCAGGAAAGACAAACTAGAGCAGCTGAACTTTTATTTGGGGTTAATCAGAGGCACTGTAAATGATGGCAGGTGTATGCTGACTCCTATTTAACACAATTTGGAATGTGATTGCTTAATTCTGAACACAGCTACATCCCCAGTTATAAGAGGGTGTGCAGACTTATGCAACCACATTATTTTTCTTTTTTTTTTCTTCCCTCCACCTAAAAGATTTCAGTTTGTTTTTCAATTGAGTTGTACAGTTTATAGGTCACATTAAAGGTGGAAAAAGTTCTGAAATGATTTATCTTTGTCTCATTTTTTTACAGCACAGAAACCTGACATTTTAATAGTGGTGTGTAGACTTTTTACATCCACTGTGTATATATATATATATGAGAATAATAGAATAATCAGAGCATTGCAGTGAATAGTGATACCTTTTTTATTGGACAAACTTATTCATAATATAGTGGCGAGCTTTCGAGAGATAACCTCTCTTCTAAAGGAGGAACCTTAGATGTGTTTGTAAAGAATTTAATTTTTATGAGCTCATTTTTTACATAAACTTGTATATCATTTAAAACACGTTCTTTATCGTAAAATGAAATGAAATATATAATATAAGGTGATATATATATATAATGGCATTGCTAAAATGTAATCTCTCAATTGGCATTGCAAGAATTTACATTAGTTCAATAATGTAATGTAGATATAATTGTACAAAGTTTATATAAACTGCAGCTCTTTGCTACAAATATACCCCTACCTGACCTGTCAGTGGTATGGTGGTAAATATATGACAGGTATTCACTAATAACAACAGCCATAGGTGACAGGGAGGTGAGTGCTATATACCTAATAGCTGGCAATAGAGAAATGACACGTTAACAATCATCACCTATTATATTTGTCGTCATGCTTGCGGCTCAAAGGGCCACAACTGCAAGCGGCCCGCGGGACTACCTGGTTCCTGCCAGGGGAGGACTCGCGATGAGGGAGAGGGGAAAAGAGACACAGGGGTGAGAAATGGGAAGAGGGGGGGAAAAGAGATACAAGAGGGAGTGGCGGGGGGGAGAGACACAGGGGAGGGAGAGCGGGGCAAAGAGACGCAGGGGAGATAGAGAGTGGGAAAGAGATAAAGGGGAAGGAGAGGGGGGAAGAGAGAAACAACAGACAGTACATAAACAGACAGAAAACACAATATATAACACTATATCATGCCGTCATTTTTGACGGGCAAGTCGCTAGTGTCTTTATAAAGATCTACACTTTGGGGGACTATTTCTAATGTCATGTTTATGGTTTAAATAGACTTCTATGCTTGTTTTTTTCTAGAATGGTTTCAGTGACAGCATTTCTTGTGCTGTCTGCTTCCTGTAGGTCTTTAGCTTTGCAGACTGTTGGGCAAGATTGTTGCAACACCTTTAGTTTGAAACTTCATTCACATTTTCGCAAAACAACCCATAATTCAGTTTTTGTAAACTGTTTTCTGTGGAACTCAGAATTATCTGAATGATTTATATGATTTGCGAGTCATATATAGAGGTTACAAAAGCTATAAGCCTGTAAAGCGGATTATTTATTTATTAAAGTGCCAGTGCATTTCTTTCCTGCATTTTGGGTAGGCAACCTTTTGGAACATAGGTACCAAGTTTGCATTTTTTACCCTAACTCACATTACTGATTTCCATTTTAATGTTTATAATTAGCAACTTGTATGTGCTTCTACTTGCTGTGATTTCCAGTGTATGGTACACATCTGAAACATAGCAGACTTCCCGATTTTGGTAGGATAATTAACTAGCAATAAAAATATGGAGGTTATTTTAAAAAAAATTACATTTTGTAACAGAAAACACATTTTAAATTTACTACATTTTGGCTGCCATTCAGCTCATGTGATCCTCCTAACAGACTGGCCATTTTATCAGTACATATTTACCTCATGATCTATTAATGGCTCTCACCCATATTAAATTGCGATTTGGCCAATTGAATAGGGCTCTATATATAAAGAGGACAACAGTTTTTCAACCTAAGTGAGGAAGCTACTGAGATAGCAGTGAAACACGTCTTTTAAGCAAAGTTGTATTGGCTTATAACATTGCTATCACCTTTTTATATACATTCTTTATACATATGGAAACAATTAATATTTATGTTTTTCCCAAAATTTGGATACATAGGGCCTCATTCTATTATCGGCCGTAAATCGGCCGTAAGGCTGCGATTCCTTGCGGGGGTTCTGTTAACTCGCAATTCAATTATACGGCCCCGCAAGGATCTCCTCTTACGACCGGCCGCATATCTTGGAACCGGCCTTAAGCTCAGAAATCTTTAAACGCAAAAATAAATTCAAGCCTGCACTGTACAGCTCTGTAAATGCTAGGGATCATATTGGGGTACATGAGGATTAAAAGTAACCCACTCTCAAGCTTGCACATCAGCCCAAACCCGAGTTTAAATTAACTGTTTATTTTCCGGCTGCGGCGTGGGCGGGTCTGAGGTGCTCCAAGCCCTCTGGACTTTTTACATGTATATTTGACATATATTTTTTAAAATATATTTGACGGATTTGAGTATAGGGGAAATTTGTGCTATTTTTTCTAACACCTAAAATCACTTTATAGTCTTCGCAAAGTGCAGGATGGCTTTGTTTGAGCTATTTTATGTGCTTAATTGGTGCTAGCGGGACCTCTTTCCTGCAAGTAAGCTGCGGCTCGCTTTTAGCCTTGCAGACAGGGTTCCCGGAGCAATAGAATAGCAACCGGGCTTTTCTTGCGGCCGAAACTCTTGCAGCCGTTTTAGATCAAAGGCTTTCCTCCGGCGCGTGCCGCCGCAAGAGATAGCAAGGCGCCGGCCGCAAGCCTGCCGGAGTCCCCGGCCGGAGGGGAATAGAATAGCAGAATAGCTTGCGGCCGGTCCTTGCGGCCCCGCAGCGCCTACGGCCGCTAATAGAATGA
Organism: Discoglossus pictus; assembly: GCA_027410445.1. Classification (NCBI taxonomy): domain Eukaryota; kingdom Metazoa; phylum Chordata; class Amphibia; order Anura; family Alytidae; genus Discoglossus; species Discoglossus pictus. The sequence goes on along the minus strand of CM050163.1, from coordinate 190,471,789 downwards.
GGCCCATAGTATTTTTCAGTGGGTGTGCTAGAGCTTTTTTAGCACTATTAGGTGTGTGCATACAAACATACACCAGTTGTATACATGTAGCACAGAGGTCCACATAGATCATATAACAGACCATATACGAAGGATATCTTCCTACGGATTACACCAAGGATTTCCGGAAGAGTCTACCACAGGCGTTTGATATCCCTCATAAACATGGAGGTTGCATAAGGTGAGAGTCTCACTTAATGAGTGTATGTCATTATCTGAATTATAAGCGATGACCTGCACTAGGTTTCATGCGCTATCTCTCCCCCATCCTTCTTCTCTTTCTATGACACAACAGATGCTACAGTGAATAGCGGTGATCTGGAGGTATCAGCAGGAACCATCCAGGCCATATCGTATATAACGATCTACATTCAACTAAAGTCTAAGAACTAACATTTACAACCCTTCTAAGAACTATATCATTTTTGAGAGCTCTCTATCCATTGAAGTGTTTATACTTCAATATTTTTTTGTCTGTGAAATATGTTACAATATAATAGCATTTTTCCAGAAAATCATAATTTTAGCACCCTGTGGGCTTCATTATTGGTTTAGAGTTGTTGTAGCGGGGCATGAGGAGATTATTCTACTGTGAGTTGCACTTCCATTCAATTCTATTACAAAGTATCACAAAATGGATGTTGACTGTTTCTAGCTATGAATATCTGCTGCATCCAAGGTTACACTTACGGGATTTATCCTGTTAGGAACAAAGAGAAAAGTCTGCCGTGACTAAATCAAAATTGAAAATAATAATTTACCCATTATGAAGTCATAAGAGTGTATTATAAATATGACACTTCAGCCATCCTTTAAAAGTTTTTGTTTTTTTTAATGGATACTTTTACATGAAGTTGCTGTGCTGCTTCTAATACAGTACATATGGTGCATTCATTTTGTTGCAGAACTTCCAGCCTGATGACCCGAGTGTCAAGTGTCAGACATGAGCCTCTATCAGTACTTGTGAGGAAGTACAAGCGCATGGCTGGATTAGAGGGTTCATCCATCACTCCTGACAGCACCATTCTATTCACAGGCAGTGTAGTGAAACAAGAGGAGCTATTAAATCTGGACATGATCAGTGCAAACATATCCAGGAGGACGTAGATAAACTTAATTTAAGGACTACTGTAGTTTAAGAAAAACTGCATGTTTGTGAAGCATATAACAAACTAACAACATTAGCAGTTGTGTAATCTATGAACTCAATAAGAATTGAATCAGTATCTTTCTTGTGCTTTACTTTCTTTTCACCTTTTCTATTCCTCTCTTATCAATCCCACCTGAAGATTACCTTTTTCCCCATAAAAATGGGATAGGTGAAGCGCTCTCTGTGATTTCCCAAAAAGTAATTGTGAAATAATTGCACTGGTAACACACTGCCAACCTTCCATCATGGTGAAGACTTGAAACTGTTGTTAATGTCTGGCCTACAATGTCAGGCTAATCCCTATATTGGACACTCTTTGCAGCAGCAGTGATAGTTTCAGTTTACACAGATATACATTAACAAGCCAAATAATTCTGCAGACCATTTTCCTAATAGTATACATCAACTTGGAACATTTCAAGGACCTTTCCAGATATCTGCTCTCTAGTAGTGGTGGTCATTAGCCACTAGGTGTCTCAAGGAAGGCTGGCTGGGAATTTCTTTCATTTGTTCATAGGATTAGAGCTAGAGGTTAGGCTTAGGGGTTAGGGTTAATTTAAATCTAAAACTTACACTTAGAAGAAATTAAAGAAAATCTCTGTAAACAGTCGATCCACCTAGTGGTCGCTGGCCACCACTGCTAGCGGGCAGATAACAGGAAAGATACAAGGAGGCTTTTAAATAATAAAAAATATGTTTTTGGGGGGGGGGGGGGGGGGGGCTGGAGCCATAGGATAACTCATACGGGAGCCATGTAATTGAGCCCTTAAATGGAAAGATGGATCCATCTCCTTTTGCAAAAGTATTCACCCCCTTGGCATTTTTCGTGTTTTGTTGCCTCACAACGTTAACATGGATTGTTTGAGGATTTGCATAATTTAATTACAGAAAATGCCCACAACTTTGAAGATGTTTTTTTTATTATTATTATTATTGTGAAGCAAACAACAAATAGTACAAAATAACAGAAAAAGTCAATGTGCATAACTATACACCCCCCTCACTATTCACCCCCCTCACTTAAGGTCATTTCTTTGTAGAGCCACATTTGCGGCAATCACAGCTTGAAGTCGCTTTGGATAAGTCTCTATGAGCTTGCCACATCTTACCACTGGGATTTTTTCCCATTCCTCCTTGCAAAACTGCTCCATCTCCTTCGAGTAGGATGGTTTGCGCTTGTGAACAGCAATCTTTAAGTCTGACCACAGATTTTCTATTGGATTGAGGTCTGAGCTTTGACTAGGCCATTCCAACACATTTACATGTTTCCCCTTAAACCACTCAAGTGTTGCTTTAGCAGTGTGTTTGGGGTCATGGTCCTGCTGGAAGGTGACCTCCGTCCTAGCCTCAAATCACACACAGAGTGGTACAGGTTTTGCTCAAGAATATCCCTGTATTTAGCACCATCCATCTTTTCCTCAACTCTGACCAGTTTCCCAGTCCAGCTGCTGAAAAACATCCCCACAGCATGATGCTGCCACCACCATATTTCACTGTAGGGATTGTGTTCTTTGGGTGATGTGTTGGGTTTGCCCCAGACATAGCCATAAAGCCCAACTCTATGGAGCGTACGGCTTATTGTCATCCTATGTACAGATACTCCAGTCTCTGCTGTGGAACTCTGCAGCTCCTCCAGGGTTACCTTAGGTCTCTGTGCTGCCTCTCTGATTAATGCCCTCCTTGCCCAGTCTGTGAGTTTTGGTGGGCGCCATCTCTTGGCAGGTTTGCTGTTGTGCCATGTGCTTTCCATTTGGTTATGATAGATTTGATGGTGCTCCTGGGGATCATCAAAGATTTGGATATTTTTTTATAACCTAACCCTGATTTGTACTTCTCAACAACAGTGTCCCTTACTTGTTTGGAGCGTTCCTTGGTCTTCATGACAGTGTTTGGTTAGTGGTGCCTCTTGCTTAGGTGTTGCAGCCTCCGTGGTCCTTCAAAAAGGTGTGTATATGTAATGACAGATCATGTGACACTTAGATTGCACTTCTGAAGGTAATTGGTTGCACCAGAGCTTTTTATGGGCTTCATAATAAATGGGGTGAATACATACGCACATGCCAATTTTCTGTTTTCTATTTCTAAAAAATAGTTTTATGTATATATTTTTCTCATTTCACTTCACCAACCTAGACTATTGTGTTCTGATCCCTCACATAAAATTCAGATAAACAAAACATTGAACTTAAGGCTGTAATGTAACAAAATAGGTAAAAAATCAAGGGGGTGAATACTTTTGCAAGGCACTGTATGTATTCCTCAGATTTTACTCTCAGAAGATCTGAAATAGATTAAATTAAAATGTATCCATTGAGTTTTTCTTACATATTTACTAAGCTTTGTTTGAAAAATCTACTGTATTCTCTTAAAGAACCACTGATCACAGGGATTTTTTTATATATTGAATACAAATGTATCTTTTCTATACTTTTTAGCAAAATATATGAAATATTTTTGGTTTACTTGGTTTCCATTTATATTGCTGAGTATAGTGGCTGTCAATTTTCCCCTAACATTCTCCCTCACTGAGATCCTCCTCCATTTATTCCTCCCAAAATATTTCATGTATGGTGCTAAAATGTCTCTAAAAAATATTGAGGAGATTCATTTTGATTTAAAGTAAAACCATTTTTCCAGAGTTCAGTTGTCATTTAAATGTGGTATGCGAAACGCTGATGTCATGCATTTGATATGGTCATGAGGGAAGATTAGATCATTTTGGTATAGTAAAATAGAAACATAGTATCTGAGGTTGAAAACAAATATCTAATTTATTGGGAAATGTAATTCTTTCCTGATCCCAAAAAGTAGCTATTTATTCAAAAATAAATCCAACTGATTTTAGAAGTTCCCATGATCTGACTATCCTTACATAGTTGAATATTAATTGAGGTTAAAAAAATAATTTTAGCCCATCAAGTTCAACCTTTTAAGATCTCCTCTGATCTGCAATATGCGGATTAATTGTTAATTGATTCAGAGCAAGGCAAATAGAAAAAAAACAAGTGAAACTTTACTAATTGTCTCAAAAGGGAAAAAAATAATTCCTTCCTGACCCAAGATACTAGTGATCTGGTTTCTCCCTGGATCAATACTCCCTCTCTAATTATCCAGGATAACCCTGAATACCCTATTTTTTAAAATATATATCCAATCTCTTTTTAAAGTTATCTATTGAATCCGCTGTCACCACCTCCTTTGGTAGAGAATTCCACAGATTAACCACCCCTACTGTGAAGAACCACTTTATTTCTTTAAGGTGGAATCTTTTTACTTCTAACCTCGGTTGAAAACCTCTTGGCACAAAATGCTCCCTTGACAAATCTTTATACTGACACTGGATGTATTTATATAGGGTGATCATATCCCCTATTAGTTGCCTTTTTTCTAGAGAAAATAAGTTGAATTTGGTTAGTCTTTCTAGTCTTTTTTCATAACTGAGCCCCTCCATTCCCCTTATTAGTTTTGTTGCCCTTCTCTGTACTTTTTCCAGTTCTAAAATGTCCTTTTTATGAAGTGGTGCCCAAAATTGTACTCCATATTCCAAATGAGGGCGTACTAGGGATTTGTATAGTGGTAGAATTTTATTAGCTTCCCTTGCTTCTATACTCTTCTTAATACATGCAAATATTTTACTTGCCTTTGCAGCTGCTGCTTGGCATTGAGAACTGTTACGTACGTGGTTGTCCACAAGCACTCCCAAATCCCTTTCAATATCTGATACCCTTAGATTTGTTTCATGAAGATTATAAATTGCATGGTTATTTTTCCTTCCCAGATGCATAACCTTACATTTATTCGTATTAAATCTCATCTGCCATTTAATTGCCCATTTCTCTAATTTATGCAAATCATTTTCTGATTTAATTGCCTTGCACAACTTCTTGTCATCAGCAAAAATGCAGACAATACATTCCAGTCCTTCTTCTAAGTCATTAATAAATATTTTAAAAAGGAGAGGACTTAATACTAAGCCCTGAGGAACCCCACTTACCACATTATTCCAATCTGAATATGGTCCATTTACAACAACCCTTTGCTTCCTGTCTTTTAGCCAGCTCTCAATCCACGTGCATACATTTACTGCAATTCCTGTATCCCTTAGTTTGCACAATAGTCTCCCAGGTGGTACTGTGTCAAAAGCCTTTGCAAAATCTAAAAAGACTCCATCCACTGAGTTGCCTTGATCCAAGTTCCTACTAACCTCCTCATAGAAACTAATTCGATTTGTTTGACATGACCTATCCCTCATAAATCCATTTCGGCTCCTACTTATAATCCTGTTTGAATAGACATATTATTGTATGTTATCCCTCTTTAACCCTTCTAAAAGCTTCCCCACTATAGAAGTGAGGCTCCCTGGTCTATAATTCCCCGGAATTACTTTTTCTCCCTTCTTAAATATAGGTATCACCTCTGCTTTTCTCCAGTCATCTGGTAGAGACCCTGTATTGAGTGAATCTTAAAAATGTGATATAATGGTTTGGCTATTACAGAACCCAGTTCCCTCAGTACCCTTGGATGTATTCCATCTGGACCTGGAGCCTTATTAACATTTATTTTTTCCAACCTTCTTGGGATTTCTTCCTATGTTAACCAATTATTTAGTGATGGTAGTGTAGCCCCATTATGTTGCAGTGTCCCAACCCCTGGTACCTTCCTTGTGTATACCGAAGAAAATAACTTATTTCGTTCATCTGCCTTTTCCTGGTCACTAATTATCAGATGGCCTATGTCACATTGTAATGTTCCTATAGCTCCCTTCCTGGCCTTCTTCCCATTTATATACTGAAAAAATATTTTAGGGTTAGTCTTACTCTCCTTTGCAACTAATTTTTTCATTTTCTATTTTAGCCAGTCTAATATCCCTTTTGCAAGCCTTATTGTTCCCTTGTACTCCCGTAAAGCAGTCTGTGTCCCCTCTTGTTTGTATAATGCCTGTTTTTTACTGTGTATCTTGATCTTTAAATCATTGTTAAGCCATGTTGGATGTAATTTACTCCTTTTACCTTTATTCCCACATGGTATATGCCGATGTGTATGTACTTTTAGTACGGATTTAAATGTCCATTTATGTTCAGTATTTTTACCTGTCAGTTCTTTCTCACAGGCTATACTTTGTATTTCTGCCCTTAGACCGTTAAAATCTGCCCTTTTAAAAGTCAGATTTTTGTTGGCCCCTTACAGTTTTTTGTTTTTTTTAATTCAATCTCAAATGAGACTGTGTTGTGATCACTGTTTCCCAAAGGTTGCACTATTTCAACATTTAATACCATATCAATATTATTTGTGATGACTAAATCCAAGATAGCTTCATTTCTAGTAGGTTCTTTTATAACCTGGGCCAGATAATGATCCCTGAGTGTACTCAAGAACCTGCTACCCTTAGCTGAACTGCTGGTCTCATTTATCCACTTTATTTCAGGGTAATTAAAATCCCCCATTATTAGAACTTGCCCATGCTTAGCTGCATTTCCAATCTGTAACAATAATTGTATTTCGCTTTCAATTATATTTGGGGGTTTATAGCATACTCCAACCAATATTCTTTTGGAATTTGCTGTTCCGCTTAACTCTACCCACAAACATTCAACATTATCACTAGTTCCAGCATAAATATCTTCTCTGACTATCGGCTTAAATTCAGGCTTAACATACAGACAAATCCCTCCTCCCCTTTTACCATTGCCCCCTATCTTTCCTAAATAGGTTATAACCATCCACATTAACAGTCCAGTCATGAGAATCATCCCACCATGTTTCAGTAATGCCTATTAAATCCCATTTCTCATTAATTGCTAATAATTCTAACTTTCCCATTGTTCCTGGCAAACTTCTGGCATTAGCAAGCATACACCTTATGTTATGAGTCTGTACTTCTGGAGTGCCTGCCACTAGACTTGAGTTACTTAGTAGTACCTCCCTATTGACTGTACTAACCCTCCCCCATCTCCTACCACATGACTAGTTAATTAATTTCTTACCCCCTCTACCCCATTACTTCTATCTAGTCCCTCCTCACAACTTATTAGTTTAAAAACTCCCCCAGCCATTATACCATCCTTTCCCCTAGCACAGCAGATCCCTCGTCATTAAGGTGCAATCCATCCCTGCTGTAGAGATTGTACCCAAGTGAAAAGTCCGCCCAGCGCTATAAAAACCCAAACCCCTGATTAGTGCACCACTTTTTTAGCCACGCATTAACCTCCCTAAGCTCCATCTGTCTCACTTGGCTAGCACATGGAACTGGTAGTATGTCAGAAAATACTACCTTAGAGGTCCTTACCTTAAGCTTATTCCCTAATTCTCTAAAGTAATTCTTTAGGACACTCCATCTCCCACTAACATTGTCATTGGTATCATTTCCGGCCCCTCCCAATAATTTATCTACCCGATCCACAACATGCCGAACCCGAGCACCCGGGAGACAGCAAACTGTTTGATTGCTGGAATCTGGGTGACAAATAACCCTTCCTACCTTCCTAATAATAGAGTCCCCTACCACCAAAACTTGTCTGTTTCTCTGCCTATTCTGCCCTCACACCCCTCCAGTAGAACTGTTCTCCTGGCTGTTAGAGGGAACATCTCTATATGACATTGCCATTTCTGAATGGACATCCCCAACAGTTTTACTCAATCTGGCAAATCTGTTGGCGCTTGCCAACTCAGTATTGGCCTACCTCCTCCTGATCCCCCTGCTTGAGCTGTAACTGTAACCCAGCTAACTCCCTGGACATCCGCAATGGCTCCAGCTCCATGCTAGACCCAACTAAACTGTGCTCAGTGAGTACCAGCTCCCTTTCTAGTGGAATAATAGTAAGTGCTGCAATTCTCCTCTCCAGTTCTCCAATCTGAGCTTACAGAGAGGCAACATGCTCACACCTATCACAGAGGTATGGACCCTAGATCAGTTGTTCCAGCAGTTCATACATGTGACAGGATGTACACTGAGTGAGGTTGCTTCTGAACTGACTCATTACAAATGACAAAAAATACTACAATTGGTTCCTTTTCTTTGAACTTCCTCTTGCAAAGAGTCAGACACAAGGTTCAAACTTATATGCAATTTTAACCCAGGCAAAAACACTCCCCTCTCACCTGCACACAGAAAAAAAAAACACTTTACTTCTCTGAGTAAATCAGATGCCAATTGTGAAGAATACAATTTGTTCTTTAAATAATTTTTCCGCAAACTTCAAGCAGTGACCTCATGTCAACCGTAAACTTCTTGGCAAGAAATACAAATATTTGATATTGAATGAACATATGCATACTTACTTATGTATACTTACTGAGGCATTCATTATAATCCCCATGTAAAATGCTAAGCTATAATATAGAGGATATATATATCAGGGGCAGATGATGCAATGCACCCGGACCTGTCTCTGGGGATACCCAGTGCTGCATCCCCTCCCTCACCTTAATGTGGTTTAGCGGTGCTGCTATCCCTCCCCTGCAGGCCCTTCTTGGTAAGTGAGGGAATCCTGAATGACATTACACACACGTAACTTTATTTGAGAGGCCCTGCCTTGGAGAGAAGATGAGCTGGCAGGAGAGGAATAGGACAACCTGCTGAACCATAATAAATCCCACCAGGATTTCCCCTTAGAAGCTTACATTATGGTAGGAAGGGGGGCTGGTGGTGCTCTGGGTGCCAGGAGGCACTACTACAGATGGACCTGTACATGTGCTTTCTTGAGCAGGGGGACCTTGGGGGCACTGCAGGATATCAGTCCTTCACAGTGTGTTACCAATTGTTTTCTTGGTCACTATGGTCCCAGCTGCATTGAGATAATTAGCAAGATCCTCCCGTGTAGTTCCGGGCTGATCATTCAAACTCCACGAGGTGAGACCTTGCACGGAGCATCAGACCGAGGGAGACTGGAAGTTATTTTGTGTTTCCTCCATTTGTGAATAATCGCACCAACTGTTGGCACCTTCTCACCAAGCTGCTTGGCGATGGTCTTGTAGCCCATTCCAGCCTTGTGTATGTCTACAATCTTGTCCCTGACATCCATGGGCAGCTCTTTGGTCTTGGCCATGGTGGAGAGTTTGTAATCTGATTGATTGTTTTTGTGGATAGGTGTCTTTTATACAGGTAAAAAGCTAAGATTAGGAGCTCTCCCTTTAAGAGAGTGATCCTAATCTCAGCTCGTTACCTGTATAAAAGACACCTGGGAGCCAGAAATCTTGCTGATTGACAGGGGATCAAATACTTATTTCCCTCACTGACCTGCAAATCAATTTATAACTTTTTTTCTGTCTCTCACTGTTAAAATACACCTACCATTAAAATTATAGACAGATCGTTTCTTTGTCAGTCTACAAATATTAAAAATTAGCAGGGGATCCAATATTTTTTTCCCCCACTGTAGGGTTTGACTTCAGACATTAAAGTATGTAATAATTTATTATCCCGCATGAGATTAGACAGTATGTATTAAATAATGCTTAACCACTGATAAAGTCTGTAGTTAGTATTATTGAAACAAGTAGGCTGTAGCATCTCAATCTTGTTTGGACTTGGAATACATTTTGTCGTTGTTGATTTTTTTTTTTTGGAAATGGAGTACATTATGAGTTTCATGGTTTTGAACGCACAAATATTTTATTGTGCATTTAAATGAGCATGTTTTCGACCATTACTATACTTTTTTATAATTAATATCAGCTTATATGTCCAGTATTAAATAATACACATAGAGAAAATGAGCAATGTAAAAGTTATAGAGTTTCAGAGGAAAGTAAGAGTCACCATTTGCAGCAAAAGTGTGCTTTTCTGTAATGGACTTAAGATTATAAATTTGCAAGTTCTCAGTCTTGTGTTTGTCCTCTAGAGAAAGCTCTGTGTACGTTTTGATTTTTAAGCTCAAAGACAAAGCCGTCCATTCTTTTGCAATGTGTTCAAATTTGTTTTTGCCATGTACTTAACCCATGCTGTGCTTAGATGGAAGTTTTAATTTGCATCAATAATTACTGTTTTTATAGTGTGTTGGAATGCATTTTTTTGTTTTCTTGTCCCAACATGATACATGACACAGAGTGGCAGGAAGCCTTAGACATCACAATGTTGTGGTTTATTACCCTACTGTACAGTACAAGTGCAAGAATAATGCATAAACAATATCCTTGTCTTATTTAATATAAAACATACAATTTACAGTTGTTGTCGTTCAGTCTTTCAGTTTTGTCCGACTCCCAGTGACCCTATGATTTTCTTGGCAAAGATACTGGATTAGATTGTCAGTTCCTTCTCCAATGGGCCGTGATTTGTCTGCTATGAACTGCCCATCTTGGGTGACCCTACAAGGTTTACCTCACAGCTTCATTAAGATACACAAGCCCCTTCACCACAACATGGTAGCAGATCCAGTAAGGGAATTTACAGCTAGATACATGCAAATATAAAAAAAAAGGTATTGGAAGCTAAACAGTCAAATAAAGTAATGTAATGACTAGTTGGAAATGTTAATTCAAAGGCTACTAGTTTGTTAAAATGTTGCAATCATTTAGGAAAAAACTCACATGTTTGAGTATATAACATAGTAACAACATTAAAGTGAAAATATGTAGAGGACATAGAATATTAGATAGTTTAGACTTTTTAACCTTTCCAGAGTAGATATATGATTAACCAACTGAGCGTATATAGGGATATATTACTATAAGGAAGAGAAAGATAACACTCTTTGTAGGGGTCAGCGTACCCCAACTAGGCAACAATAGTATGAATGATTATGGCACTGGAGTAAAGAACAATAAATCAAGAATGAAAAAATAGTAATATCACATAATATAATTGTCAAACAGAGAGACGTCGTCACGCTTTGTGCTGTTGCGCACGACAATGCTGAAGGAGATCTGTCTGTCTGCGAGCCATTAAAACTCGCAGCACTTAGGCGATGAGCCCTCATTGCCTGCGAGCCTCGCGTAGCAAGGCGAGCAGTTGAAGCATTGAAAGACCATCTTGTGTTGCGTGTTCCATATGTTCTCTGCCGTTGTCCTCTCCCCTTTGGAATCCCCATCTCCGACGATCCCTCAGGTTCCTCTCCAATGAGAGATCTGATCTCTGATCTTGTGATTGAGGGTCTCTGTTGACTCGAGATCTCTGGCCTCTGTCTAAAAAATCAGCAGCGCCCTTATTTTGATCGAACGGTTTGTCCCTCTGTCTGGTTTTCTTTGTCAGCGACCGAAGATTCAAACTCTGTAGAGAATACTTCTTCAACTTTCTTCAAATTCACTCTTGGTCTGAAGCCACTTCTCAGATTTGATTTGTGTGACCAGTCAAAGATATTACCTTGTTCGAAATCTTGAGTGTTTCTGTTCAATTTATGTAGTTTTAAATCTATAATGTCTTTCTCCTTCTTATCTAGATCACTCTGAATCTTGCAGTATGCTTTCTTGAAGGTTTCTAGAGGTTCAAATTGTTTCAGCTTCTGCTTAGTGCCGTGATCGCCTGATCAAGTTTCACTTGCACTTTATGTTTTTTTTCTCATATAAATTTTATTGAGAGTAGAATGAATGACAACAACAAATAAAACATTTCAGGAATGAAAATACGTTGAAACCTAACATAGATGTCCTCCAAAATGTGTTACTGAAGCTGTTCTAAATTTCCTCAAAGTAACTCGTTTTCAACATTTTTAGTGATATTTATAATACATATTAAAATCTAACAACTCCGTAGAGATAGTAAGCTAGTTGAGCTTAAATAGATTCAATGTAAAGAATAAAAGGGGAGAAAGATAAAAGTTTGCTCTAGCTTGCCAAAACAACGGGAAACTCAACATTCCTCCGATTACTCCCCACCCCCCCCCCCCCCCCCCTCAGCCGCCTCTCTGGCAGTTTTTTTTGTCATGTTATTATTACCTTACCTCCAGCAGAAAAGTCAGCCTTCCTCCAACTCCGTCCGATTCGTACCTCCCCCCGCTCCACTCCTCACCCAGCCGCACAATAAAAAGCCCCACCTGACTTTACAGACTACTCTTCTTCAAGGAGTACAGTCTGCTGATCTAATCCAAGGTTCTCATATTTCTAAGAATGCATGAAGAGAGTCTAAAAGAATATAAGTCATCCTTTCATTAATGAACAGAAAATGTACTTTATTAATTACTTCTTGAAAGTTAATAGAATTGTCTTTCCATCACCTGGCAATGATGTTCTTGGCTGCTAGATAAATCCTTTGAGACAGCCTATTGCCTTTTTTCCCTAATTCCAAATGGTGTATTCCTAGAAGGCATGTCGCTATTGAAGGTGTAATTGGGGTGTTCAATAATCCTGAGATTAGTGTGGCTGTCTTATCCCAGATCTCAGCCACCCTGGGGCACTGCCACCATGAGTGAATGAAATCCCCCCTTCCCTGACACCCCCTAAAGCACTTGTCTGAGATAGTTGGAAAAAACTTGTTCAGTCTAACTGGAGTCATGTATGCTCGGTGTAAAATGTTTAGAGAAGTTTCCAGGAGGCTGAAGTTAAGTGAGCCCCTGGAGAGGTTCAAACAAGCCTCGGCCCAAGTTTTCCCCTCCCAATTTTGTTGTAGATCAGATTCCCACTTTATCATGAAGGAGGGCTTTGTAAGATCCGGGGGAGAGTTAAATATGTCACTGAGATTTCCCAAGGTTCCCTTAAAGAGCGGTACATTCTTGCATATTGTAGAGAGCCAGGTAGCCATAGGGGGTCCATGTTTCCTCACCACCTCCCCTATCCAATATCTTATTTTTATAAGGTTAAATAGCTCTTGCTGGGGCACTATGTAATCCCTTTTCACAGTATCTAGTGTTCAGATTCTGTCACTATCCACCCATGTTCCTAATTTGTCTAAGTTGTGCAAACATTTCTCGATTCCACTGATAAGGAGGTTAAAAGGGTGGGCGATGAGAATATAGAAGTTAGGGGAGATAAGACGTGGGCTAATTTTTGGTACCGTCTGGCCCGATTCCAGATCTTTAAAGTGAAGCTAGTAATAGGGTTACTTATCCGGTCCCCGTAGGTCTCCGAGGGAGGAGCCCATAAAATAATTCCCCAAGTCAGGGGAGCCATTAAAGCGTCCTCAATAAACACCCAGTTTGGTTGGTGAGGGATGGAATGTGCCAGGGGGATAAAAGCAAGCTGCGCCGCTTTGAGATAGTTGGAAAAATTAGGGCATGATAGACCGCCCTTGGATTTGTGCCTAAACATTGTCTTCCTTGCTATCTTTGGAGGTCTGTTCCTCCATATAAATTTAAATACCAGGGATTGGAAACGGGATAGTTCTGCGTTGTTTATTTGAATGGGCAAAGTCCTGGCTAGGTAGAGCAGCCGTGGCAAGATGTTTATCTTGACCGTGGCAATCCGGCCCGTCCAGGAGATATGCCACTTTGACCAGATGTTCAGGTCTCTCTGTAGTGTTCTGAAGAGGGGAGGGAAGTTAGCTTTATATATTTCTGTTAGTGTGCTAGTTAGATTAATTCCCTACTATTTCACATGTTAACATTGTATTTTCAAAGTTGTGGAAAGTTGGTTCATTGTCAAGTTTTTTATGTTAGTACAAGTTTCATCATCAAGTATTTAATGTGGGAGGTGGGCCACAGGAAGTTATGTGTTAGTTTCAATTGGTTCAATATGTCTGGGGGAATGCCAAGACTAAGGGCCTCTGTCTTGTCCTGGTTCAGCCTGAGCCCTGACAAGGAACTATACTGAGTAATCGTTTCCATCAGAGCTTGAAACGAGGGGCCCGGGTTCGTTAGGGTACACAGGAGGTCATCAGCAAATAAAGAGCATTTCATATGCTGATGTCCCACTCGCACACCGCCTATTTTGGAATTTGCTCTGATCGCCTGGGCCAAAGGTTCAATTGCTAGTGCGAAGAGAAGTGGGGATAGTGGGCAGCCCTGCCTAGTACCGCGTTCGATATTGATATAGGCTCTTTGAGAACCAGGCAGCTTAAGGCTGGCTTTGGGTGATGTATAGTATGTACGCAGCAGGCTGATAAACTGGCCCTTAAACCCAAATTTAGATAATGTGGCGAACAGAAATGGCCATTCCAGCCTATCAAACGCTTTTTCAATGTTCAGGGTTAGAATACACACAGGGGGACCACCTGATCTAGCCATGTGTATGATGTTTAAAGACCTCCTAATATTGTCCCCCGTCTGCCTGTGTGGGTTAAAGCCTGCCTGGTCTTTGTGGATCAGTGCTGGGAGGAAGGCCGAGATCCTTTTGGCAAAGATTTTTGCTAGCAACTAAATGTCTCCATTCAGGAGTGCAATTGGCCGATAGTTTTTAGCCTCTTTGGAGTCCCTACCCTACTTGGGGAACAATGTCAGGTCAGCGTTGTTCAGCTCGGGGGGGGGGGGGGGGGTTGCCTCTCCTCTCAGAATTGAATTAAAAAGATTACATAGGTGAGGGGCTAGTATTTCTGGGAATTTCTTATAATAAATGTTGGTAAACCCGTCCGGACCAGGTGATTTTCCAAGCTTTAGCTCTCTTATTGTCTCTAGGGTTTCCTCTACCGTTACCTCCTTGTTTAAGTTCTGCAGATCCCCTACTGAAACTTGCGGAAGATCAAGGGAGTTTAGATATGAGGTAATATAATGTTCTGGGGTCGTGTTATGAGAGGAGTAAAGAGACTGGTAAAAGTCCCTAAATGTCTCTTGGATTTCATTCTGGCTGAATGTAATAGCACCCGTCCCTGCCCTAATTTGGGAGATTCTAGATTGTGCGTAACGTCCCTTCAGGCTACTCACCAGCAGTTTATCGGGCTTATTCGCCTTCGAGTAAAATAGATGCTGTGTTCTCCTTAGTGTCTTTTCAGTCCTAACCGGTAATATACCTTCCAGCTCCAAACTGGCCCTGTCTATCTGACTCCTAAGAGAGGGGGAGGGGGATAGCTGGTTCCTCTTCTCTAGTTGCGCTAAATTCCTCATGAGATCACTCTCTCGTTGGCAGGTCATTTTTTTGTGATGGGAAGCGATTTTGATGCGATTTTGAAGTCCCCCGTATGTAGGCCTTATGGGCCACCTATACCCAGCCTGACCCCGACTCCCCACCCGCGTTGATTTCAAAGAATGCTTTCAACTCAGCTGCAATTTGCTCCTGAACTGCGGGCAGCGCTAATAGATATTCATTTATTTTCCAGGAGTAGGGCAGATAAGTCTGGGTCGCCAGATCCACCTCCAGAGAGACTGCTGCATGGTCTGACCAAGTGCGGAGGAATAAAAAGTATATTCTTTCCCCCGTGGATGGTGCCCCCTCCAAGCATCCACTAGGTCTAAAGAGTGCAGGAGCCTCCTAATCTGCTTGATTTTGTTTGAGAAGAGGTTATGAGCGGAAGGTTTAGACCTATCTGCCACTTGGTCCAGGACCAAGTTGAGGTCACGCCCTATTATTAGTTGTCCCCAGTTCCCCCCTCTAAAGTTTTTAAAAATCTTATCAGAGTCTTATGGGGAGCTACAGTGGGCGCATAAAATGATGCTAAAGAGATTGAGGTTCCTTGAACCGTATCTTTAATGATATAAAAGTACCCCTCCCGGTCCACTACTTTTGCTTCCAGTTGGAACTGGAAATTCCTGTGGAGCAAGATCGCAACCCTTCCTTCTTAGATGTTTGGGTTGTATGATAATATTGGGGGTAGTCTTTACTAAAATAAGTAGGGGCCTTGTTATTGGCAAAGTGGGTTTCCTGAAGAAAGATGACTGAAGGTCTAAAATTTTTGTAATATAGGAAAGCCTTCCTTCTTTTGAAGGGGGAGTTAAACCCCTTCACGTTATGGGTAATTATCTTGACAGGAGCAGTCATGTGTAGTCAAGTGTAATGAGCCTATGCTCTGCGTGTCCCATTATACCTTTCTGAAGCGGCTGTGCGGAGGGAGCGGGGCTGTGCGGAGGGAGCAGTCCCCGCCCAGACTACAAGTGTTTAGGGATAAAAGATTGTATCTCAGGTAGATTGCAAGCCAGCAGCTCCGGTAAGGGTGCCCTCTGCCCCGCTGGAATGCAATTACATAAGCCATAAGGGAGTAACTGGGGATTAGTTGTTTGCCCTTCGTCCACAAGTAGGAGGGGTGATAGAAGGAGGAGCTGGAGGAGGAAAGAGAGCGGCGGCCGGAGTGGAGGAGTATGGGTATACAGGAAAGCAGAGAGAGGGTGGGCAAAGCCCGCGGAGGTAGAATGCAGGAGAAAAGAGAGAATAGAGAAAGGGTAAAGAGGGAGAGCACTCTCCCTGTTGGGTTACAACTTAGTAAAACTATTTTTTTTATCCTAGCCTGCATAGTTCCTGACTAGAATCATGGATCCTCCCGCCGGCGGGGGGAATTGCTGGGGGGCTAACTAAATGGTGAACAAAGACAACAAGAGCAGACAGAGAACAACCTGGTGACTGACAATTATGTTCTATACATACATCTTTTACGGTTTTAAACCTTCTAGGAGGAGGAGGAACAAGATGATAAAAACATCCTGCTTTATAAAGCATTAACAGTAGCTAAGACTATTGCTAACTAAACTTTCTTATAGGGAGGAAAAAATAAACAGGTTTAAATGAGTTTTTAGCAGGCGTGTGCATCCACTCGAAGCTTTAAGGGTTCTGTTCGTCTTTGTAGCTTTGAGGGGTAGTGCCCCAGCCAAGGAGTCAATGCACCCCCTCAAGTGTAGATACTGTTCGAACTCAGCTGAGGTAGGGATAGCAAGACCCCCTCCCAGCTCCAATGGTAGAAGAGGATGATACCCATGTTATAAACCTATCTAAAAGATCTTTGAAGGAGACAAAAGTGGCAATATTGAAGAAAGGCTTATTATTCTCTCCAAGCTACCGACATGACTTTTTTGATGTCTATAAAGATTTACACATTTTTTCCAGAAAATGACTCATAAAAAGATTATTTATGTCCAAAGAATAATCACAAGTAGATAATCCACAAGGGGTGGCAAGTGCCAGTGCCCATATGATGGACACAATTGTGGAAACAGCTCCACAGGAACAGCTACCTGGCAACTTGAAGACCGATCTCCAGCTGCCCAGCAGTCAAAGTATTTGTTACGATAGTGACGAAAGACCTGGAAGCTCTCAACATGACCCAACAAGAAGACCATGCCCTAAGAGAAATGTAAAAATGGGAAGATGTAGTCATCAAGCTATTAGATAAAGGCAGTAATGTCATCATATGGCCAACAGAGATGTACCAGAAAGAGGCATACAAGCAACTAAACAATGTCGACTGTTGCAAGAAACTACTGAGTGATCCCACAGATAACTTCCTTAAACTGTATGAAAAACTCATCGTGCAAGCTAAAACGGACGGCCTCATATTGGAGAGAGAACTTACATTTTTACAAACGACAGAACCCAGAATCGCGACATTCTATAAGATGCCGAAAGTACATAAAGACAAGAAACAACCCCCGGAAAGACCTACCATCTCGGGAAATGGAAGCCTTGGAGAAAAGGCAAGTCAGTTTCTAGACAGTAGTCTAAAATACACTGTATCCAGTCTACCATCGTATGTGAGAGATACAATGGATGTACTTAACAAACTCAATGATATAACTCTTGACCTCCAACACACTATTAGCAACGT
The DNA here is from genome assembly GCA_027410445.1 of Discoglossus pictus. Classification (NCBI taxonomy): domain Eukaryota; kingdom Metazoa; phylum Chordata; class Amphibia; order Anura; family Alytidae; genus Discoglossus; species Discoglossus pictus. Next base: position 190,454,048 of record CM050163.1, on the reverse strand, counting down.
GTGACGTAGAAAGCCTGTATACCTCGATTGATCATCTAGCAGGATGTGAAGCTGTCAACTACTTTTTACAGATGGAATCTCGACTGAATCAAGACAGAAACCAATTTCTTAGCACACTGCTGAGATTCATACTACAACATAACTATTTTGTTTTCAATGGCACTTTCCTTCAGAAACAGGGACAGCAATGGGGTCAGCCTGTGCTCCAACATATGCAAACCTCTACATAGGATGGTGGGAGAGAGAATATAGTAGTTTTCAATGACTGGAATATTCGATTTACAGAGCACATCCTATTATGGTTAAGGTACATTGACAACCTATTCATCATCTGGGATAACGCTAAAGAAGAGTTCCAACAATTTATGGTGGTTTTGAACCATAATCAATTGAACCTGAAATTGACAAATCACGTGGATCAAACATCAGTAGATTTCTTGGATCTCACAATCTCCAAGGATGGAGAAGGAAACCTGACAACAGATTTGTTCACAAAGTCTACGGCAACCAATAGCACCTTACACCAAAGCAGCTCTCATTTCCTTCTTAAGAAAAAATCCATACCTTTTGGAGAGTTCCTAAGAGTAAGGAGAAACTGTTCTGACCTCACAACTTTCAAGAATGAAGAATTACGAATAAGACTGACACACAGAGGATACAGTAAACGACATGTCAAACAACCATATCACAGAGCACTTCATACGCCAAGACAGAACCTATTGGTTCCAAAAGGACGTTGGAATATAAGATTCATAGGATCTTATAATGAAAACTGGAGAGAAATCAATCAGATATTGAACAAACATTTAAGCATCCTGAAAACGTATGTAATATTGGAGCAACTTCTCAGCGACAAAATACAAATGGGATGCAGAAGATCAAAAAACTTGAAAGATCACCTAGTTCAAAGCCATTTCCAAAATAAAGAGGAAGTCAATGAGATCCCTAAATTCTGCAAACATATAGTCAAGGTACATCAACTACAAAACAGACTGGGCAAAGAAATTGGAATCCAAGGCTTTTTCAACTGTGGCTCATCAGCGTTAATTTACTGTTTAGAATGCCCTTGCCAATTAAAATATGTGGGCAAAACCAAGAGAGAATTGAGAAGAAGACTTGGTGAACACATTTGCAACATAAGAAACAGTGTGAAAGATCTGGAGAAAAACAAAACCATCACATCGGTGGCAAGACACCAGTTTCATGACTGTAAACCCAGATGTTGGGTGCTAGAGAAAGTATCGATGGGAATCAGAAAAGGAAATTTGGACTTGGAATTTTTGAGGAAAGAAACTAGATGGATAGCTATCCTCAATACGGTTATCCCTGGAGGACTGAATGAAGGGAATAATTTATCAGTTTATAAACGTCTCCATAAATTCTTGCCCTTTTCAGTGTATAACATCCTTAGAGCTGATTTATAACTAAACTCCTCCTTTCACATATTCTAGATTCAGAAGGTCATTCAGGCCTAATAATAAAAATACAGGCCCAGCACCAATACAATGCTAGTCCTTAGGGCTAATAATTGACACGTACAGATTGGACCATAACGTTTTTTATGCATTTCCATGCATACCTTTGTTCAGATATAATCGGACTTCAACATAACCATATTAAGTTCAGAATGGGTAACTCTAATGTACAAATGAATGACCATTATAAACAGATCGACTCAATAAAAAGGAAGATGGAGAGACTATTCTCCATATAACCAGTGTAATTAAATATTTAATAATATCTTAAATATTAATCACTGTACATATAACATAGAGTAATTATTTTCTTCACCTCTCAATAAATTACTGGTTATCAGAAGTATGAATATACGCAGTGTTAGATCCAATTCCATATGTCCCTCTATATATATTGTTATGCCCTATATGCAAGAACTATTATCAGATAATAATACTTATATCCCAGATGCGCTTCAGTATAACTAGATCTATACATGCATTAGATCGGGGCCCCTGTAAATTGCCAATTGATTAAACACACTAAGCCAATTGAGAATTTAATAATCTCTTTAATATTGAACCTGCAAAACGATCAGTCAGGCTATATAGAAATTAAGAAAACAAAAAAGTCAGAGGTGAGCAAGGGGTCCACGTCTGGAGTCCCCTATTACCCTTAGGGAGACTAAACCCTAAAGGTAATTTGCATATAGAAAACAAAAAAGTCAGAGGTGCTCATCAGAGAACAAACCAACCTTAATAGGTTAGTTCTATAGCCATGATAAGCTACTCTGAGAGCAACCTCTTTTAGCTCACTTGTTCCCTTCACAGGGAGAAATATCCCGTAGTATATCAGTCTGGTCCCACTCAAAAGAGTGACCCAGCCCCGAAATACCAGGCAATTCTACCCTGAACAGGAGAAACAGCAAACCCCAGATGCGTTTCGGCCTTTATGGGCCTCGTCAGTGAGGTGCAGCTGAACTCCCTAAGGCACAGTGAGCAAGGGGTCCACGTCTGGAGTCCCCTATTACCCTTAGGGAGACTAAACCCTAAAGGTAATTTGCATATAGAAAACAAAAAAGTCAGAGGTGTTCATCAGAGAACGAACCAACCTTAATAGGTTAGTTCTATAGCCATGATAAGCTACTCTGAGAGCAACCTCTTTTAGCTCACTTGTGCCCTTCACAGGGAGAAATATCCTGTAGTATATCAGAAGTATAGTATAGTATATCAAAAGAGTGACCCAGCCCTGAAATACCAGGCAATTCTACCCTGAACAGGAGAAACAGCAAACCCCAGACGCGTTTCGGCCTTTATGGGCCTCGTCAGTGAGGTGCAGCTGAACTCCCTAAGGCACAGTGAGCAAGGGGTCCACGTCTGGAGTCCCCTATTACCCTTAGGGAGACTAAACCCTAAAGGTAATTTGCATATAGAAAACAAAAAAGTCAGAGGTGCTCATCAGAGAACGAACCAACCTTAATAGGTTAGTTCTATAGCCATGATAAGCTACTCTGAGAGCAACCTCTTTTAGCTCACTTGTGCCCTTCGCAGGGAGAAATATCCTGTAGTATATCAGTCTGGTCCCACTCAAAAGAGTGACCCAGCCCCGAAATACCAGGCAATTCTACCCTGAACAGGAGAAACAGCAAACCCCAGACGCATTTCGGCCATTATGGGCCTCGTCAGTGAGGTGCAGCTGAACTCCCTAAGGCACAGTGAGCAAGGGGTCCACGTCTTGAGTCCCCTATTACCCTTAGGGAGACTAAACCCTAAAGGTAATTTGCATATAGAAAACAAAAAAGTCAGAGGTGGTCATCAGAGAACGAACCAACCTTAATAGGTTAGTTCTATAGCCATGATAAGCTACTCTGAGAGCAACCTCTTTTAGCTCACTTGTGCCCTTCACAGGGAGAAATATCCTGTAGTATATCAGTCTGGTCCCACTCAAAAGAGTGGCCCAGCCCCGAAATACCAGGCAATTCGACCCTGAACAGGAGAAACAGCAAACCCCAGACGCGTTTCGGCCTTTATGGGCCTCGTCAGTGAGGTGCAGCTAAACTCCCTAAGGTACAGTGAGCAAGGGGTCCACGTCTGGAGTCCCCTATTACCCTTAGGGAGACTAAACCCTAAAGGTAATTTGCATATAGAAAACAAAAAAGTCAGAGGTGCTCATCAGAGAACGAACCAACCTTAATAGGTTAGTTCTATAGCCATGATAAGCTACTCTGAGAGCAACCTCTTTTAGCTCACTTGTGCCCTTCACAGGGAGAAATATCCTGTAGTATATCAGTCTGGTCCCACTCAAAAGAGTGACCCAGCCCCGAAATACCAGGCAATTCTACCCTGAACAGGAGAAACAGCAAACCCTAGACGCGTTTCAGCCTTTATGGGCCTCGTCAGTGAGGTGCAGCTGAACTCCCTAAGGCACAGTGAGCAAGGGGTCCACGTTTGGAGTCCCCTATTACCCTTAGGGAGACTAAACCCTAAAGGTAATTTGCATATAGAAAACAAAAAAGTCAGAGGTGCTCATCAGAGAATGAACCAACCTTAATAGGTTAGTTCTATAGCCATGATAAGCTACTCTGAGAGCAACCTCTTTTAGCTCACTTGTGCCCTTCACAGGGAGAAATATCCTGTAGTATATCAGTCTGGTCCCACTCAAAAGAGTGACCCAGCCCCGAAATACCAGGCAATTGTACCCTGAACAGGAGAAACAGCAAACCCCAGACACGTTTCGGCCTTTATGGGCCTCGTCAGTGAGGTGCAGCTGAACTCCCTAAGACACAGTGAGCAAGGGGTCCACGTCTGGAGTCCCCTATTACCCTTAGGGAGACTAAACCCTAAAGGTAATTTGCATAAAGAAAACAAAAAAGTCAGAGGTGCTCATCAGAGAACAAACCAACCTTAATAGGTTAGTTCTATAGCCATGATAAGCTACTCTGAGAGCAACGTCTTTTAGCTCACTTGTGCCCTTCACAGGGAGAAATATCCTGTAGTATATCAGTCTGGTCCCACTCAAAAGAGTGACCCAGCCCCGAAATACCAGGCAATTCTACCCTGAATAGGAGATACAGCAAACCCCAGACGCGTTTCGGCCTTTATGGGCCTCGTCAGTGAGGTGCAGCTGAACTCCCTAAGGCACAGGGAGCAAGGGGTCCACGTCTGGAGTCCCCTATTACCCTTAGGGAGACTAAACCCTAAAGGTAATTTGCATATAGAAAACAAAAAAGTCAGAGGTGCTCATCAGAGAACGAACCAACCTTAATAGGTTAGTTCTATAGCCATGATAATCTACTCTGAGAGCAACCTCTTTTAGCTCACTTGTGCCCATCACAGGGAAAAATATCCTGTAGTATATCAGTCTGGTCCCACTCAAAAGAGTGACCCAGCCCTGAAATACCAGGCAATTCTACCCTGAACAGGAGAAACAGCAAACCCCAGATGCGTTTCGGCCTTTATGGGCCTCGTCAGTGAGGTGCAGCTGAACTCCCTAAGGCACAGTGAGCAAGGGGTCCACGTCTGGAGTCCCCTATTACCCTTAGGGAGACTAAACCCTAAAGGTAATTTGCATATAGAAAACAAAAAAGTCAGAGGTGCTCATCAGAGAACGAACCAACCTTAATAGGTTAGTTCTATAGCCATGATAAGCTACTCTGAGAGCAACCTCTTTTAGCTCACTTGTGCCCTTCACAGGGAGAAATATCCTGTAGTATATCAGTCTGGTCCCACTCAAAAGAGTGACCCAGTCCCGAAATACCAGGTAATTCTACCCTGAACAGGAGAAACAGCAAACCCTAGACGCGTTTCAGCCTATATGGGTCTCGTCAGTGAGGTGCAGCTGAACTCCCTAAGGCACAGTGAGCAAGGGGTCCACGTCTGGAGTCCCCTATTACCCTTAGGGAGACTAAACCCTAAAGGTAATTTGCATATAGAAAACAAAAAAGTCAGAAGTGCTCATCAGAGAACGAACCAACCTTAATAGGTTAGTTCTATAGCCATGATAATCTACTCTGAGAGCAACCTCTTTTAGCTCACTTGTGCCCTTCACAGGGAGAAATATCCTGTAGTATATCAGTCTGGTCCCACTCAAAAGAGTGACCCAGCCCCGCAATACCAGGCAATTCTACACTGAACAGGAGAAACAGCAAACCCCAAACGCGTTTCGGCCTTTATGGGCCTCGTCAGTGAGGTGCAGCTGAACTCCCTAAGGCACAGTGAGCAAGGGGAATTAACCCTTATACAAACACTTCCTGATAAACATAGATTTAATATATTTATTAATTAAGCTTGCTTCTTCTCAGCCATGATGGGATAACTGATTACCTGCTAATTGAAAAACAAGAGGTTAATTACATGATCGATTGAACCCTATTTAAGCCACTACCAGGCACTCCTCCAATTAAGTCTTAGAAGATGCTCAGACGCGAAACACGCGCATCAACCGCAATTTCAGTCCCAGAATGATGACGTCAGACGCACCATTGACATGGCAACGCAGAGACGCGTTGTCTGATTCCGGCTGCAACTCTGCCTACTGCACTACCACTATATGATGCTATACAAGGGGAGGAGAATCTAACTCGTGTTGAAACGTATACTACTTGAAGATCAGCAAAGGTAACGTGAATTAGTCTTATCATAGAGAGGGTAGATATTTCTAAACATGGTGAGACTGAAATACACTATCACTCATTGCAGAGGGGATAAGTGGTGGGTCCTAGTGCTACCACCACACCCGAGTAATAGTAGGGCCCCAGTTAAATGATTCATATATTCCCTACCTATTTACTGTGTTTTTCTTCTATCTATTGATAACATTATGCACACATAATATATGCAGCATGTACTGATTGTCTATGCTCATTCTATATACTGTATGACTAATCACATATATAGTTGTTAGCGTACGAGTTGTTGCTAACGCTGCGGGCTCGCTACGCGAGCCGAGGCCCTCGCAAAGCGAGGGCACTGCCCGAGGGTCTCAGTTGCCAAAGGCGCTCCATGCCAGCGAAGCGAGGGCCTCAGTTGCTGGCATGGAGCGCCGTAGGCGCTCCATGCCAGCACCTGAGGACCTCGCAAAGCGAGGGCCGCAGTTGCTGGCATGGAGCGCCGAAGGCGCTCCTTGCCAGCAACTGCGACCCTCGCAAACTTCACGTCGCAACCCAAACAGTACGACACACACATTACGAAACTCGCAAACAACATACGACACACGTTCACACACATTACGGACTCGCAACACTCGGACGCAACTCGCGAACATTACAAAATGTAAAACACAATACATACACACACCACATACATAAAAAACTTACCTACACCAAGAGGGAGCACCCAGCACCTCAAAAATACAACTTACACCTCGATTTTACTTCAAATAAAACAGTTTAGAGACGGAAAAAAAAACGAAGCGAGAGAAAAAATGGCCGCCGAACAAAACGAAAACGAGGCTACAGCACTCTAAACTCGCAAAACACCACAAGAAACTCGCAAAACACCACAAAACACCTACGGATATTCCGATACAAACGTATAACACACATTACTCGCCATTTTACGCCAATGCGGAAGTACACGACAACGGTTTGGGCTCGCGCACGCACATTGTTACACTGCACACATTCAGCACGCTTACACAGCAGATCCACACCACTAATGCTGCAGCAACATCAAAACACATTCGCAGCTCTTCCACACAATGCTTTAAAATAGGTAAAGTATATTCATTTATTAATGTATTATATATTTCATTATTACACACTAAACAGCATTAGCTCACTTACAATTTCATTGCCGTCATTTTTTGACGGGCAATTCGCTAGTATAGTTATAAATGTGTGACTTATACATATAATAAGATCTGTGTTCAATATATAGAGACCGCTTATACACTACCCTAAAGAGAAATTGACTGCAACTATTTAAAGTGGAGTGCACGTTACATAGGACAACTGTGTTCTTGATATTTTTAAACAACAGATATTACTATATATATACAATTTGTTTGTATATATTTTTATATTGATCTCCAATAAAGGTTATATTTTATATTACTATTTTTTAGTTCTCGATTTATTGTTCTTTACTTCAGTGCCATAATCATCCATACTATTGTTGCCTAGTTGGGGTACGCTGACCACTACAAAGAGTGTTATCTTTCTCTTCCGTATAGTAATAGTAACAACATTACCTGCTGTATAAGCTAGAAGCATAAAAACATTTGAAAGAAAATCATTTAACATTTTGTGTGTAGAATGTTAGAATTTGCCATCCTGTCACTTTTTAGAAAATTAAATATATTTGATGTGCTTCCATGTGTGTTTTCATTTTCTTAACTTAATATTCTTTTTTTTTTATTTAAAAAATAATAATTTTGTAATGTATTATTATTATCATTTAACGCGCCAACATATTCTGTAGCACTATACATACGTTGTGATCAAGGCAAAACATTACTAACACATTACAAAGATGGAGGGTCCTGTCTTGAGCTTAGAATCCATTGATCATAGTGCTTTCCCCAACACACTGTGCAAGATTGAAAACTTGCAGCCTTACGTATAAACATATTCTTTTAAATGCTAGATAGTAAACTTAGTATACAGTGTTCTTTTAGATACAGAATAGCATTCCAGAGAGCACAGCTACAAATATGAGCCAGCATTTAAAAGCACCAATTATAGTATGTATTCATTCGTATTTGCTGAATGAAAAATCATGTGGAATGGAATGACTGTTTCTTTAAACATATACCTGTCTATGACTAGGTAATATTTGTTAGGTTTTGTGACATATTACATTTATTGAATTACAAAATATTTTGTAGGAATTTTGGTCAGACAAATAATTATATATGGTATGGGAAAAATTCTAAGTAATGCTAAAGAGACACTAAAACTGTACATTGCTCCCAATTTAAAGGGCCACTAAAAAGGTGCATAAGCCATTTTGAATGTGCATGTTGACATTGTTTATAAAGCAGTTGCATGTCCGAGTTCTTCTCACATGAACGAGTGTTAGGCAGCATAAGGATCCTTGTGGTATATGGGTTAATATTAGATGTCATGAGGTCCATAAAAAAACCATGGTAATGTAGTTAATATTAGGTGCCATAGGGGTCTCACTGGGCAGATATAAACTTCCTGTTTATTCAAAGTCTTCCAACCTCAGGAAATGGTTCACTGAAAACTAAAATAGCAGATTCCATAGTAGCATAAATGCATATAAAAAAAGCGAATAAAGTAGAGGCTGTATTTGTTTCACATTGTAAAATAATGTTCAAATGTAGTTTTTCAAAAGGCTTAATTTAATTGTTTGGCCAGAGTGATATTTTAATTAATATTTTTAACAAGTATGTTGGTATGAATCTTCTCATATCAAAAAGGAGTGTCCCTTTCACACCTGCTAACTTTGTTAAAAATACTGCAAATATGTATATTTTTTGTTCCACTATATACTGTGTAGACACTGTTTCATACATTCATGCCAGTAAAAAAAACTCCTCAATTTTGTCTAACTTGACCGAATATACCTCACTGAATATACTAAAAAATGCGTTGCTGCACTGCAGAGGACTACATTCCCACAATGATGTGTAAAAACTAAAAGACCACTCTACAATGAAAAAATGTCTGAAAATAATTAGAAAAAGTAAAAATTGTGGTAATTAGCAGAGATAAATCTCAATGTCTCTGCTGGCTAATGGAGGCATCCACGATACTTTGGTGGAAGTTGTGTGGAATTTTACATTTCCGAAGAGCATTACTTTCATCTCCTGATGCAAACTATCTGCATTTAGGCCTGTGAGGGAAAAGGGGAGTGATTTAAATCGCTTCCAATTATCCATCAAATCCCCCTTACCTCCTCCCCCATCCCTGCCTCCTCTGAAAGATACACAATCACACCTCTCATGATGCAGCTCTTATGAAATGATGTAACAAAGACAATATGGAAGCCTCTATAAACAGAGCCTTCAAAAATTCAGATTTTGTTCAACAAATATTACACTTCTGCCTAATGTTGTTGGTGCCATTTTTCTTAAACTACCTTGGTCGTTTAACAGGTAAAACAAATTGTAAAGTTAAAAGGCAAAGAGAGCCAGCTCTCAAACATACGGGGTACGGGAGAAAACTGGGTGACTCCTCTTAGTGAGCATATTATGTATGGACTGTTAGCTGTAGTTATTTAGCTTTGTAAAAGCCTGATATAGTTTAGGTAATTACTAATCTTTAGTATCTAAAATATATATTATGAAAACAATAATGTCACTAATATAATAAGTAATATTTTCAGAACATGTTTATTTTTTAACTTTACCCGTTTTATTGGTGTTCGTTATTTTCTCTTAGTGCAGACTGCTGGTGGAGGCTTAGCATTACTTTTCAACAATTTCCCCTTATCTGAGCTTTTTTTCATTATCTCTCTAGTTAAATTTTGAAATAAAGTTCTATTTTATAAACAAGTAAAGTTTTTATTTTGTTACCCTTTGGTATTTCATGAATATCTGTTAGGATCCGATTTCTCTTTTTGCCCTTATTCCATACTGGATATCCTAATTGGGTTTCACATTTTACTTAGTATGGTTGTCAAGTTGTGCTTTTTATAGTGGCGGTCTTTCAACACAATAGATACTTGATCCTTAGTCCTGTTAGGAACAAAATCAAATATCTGCCAACATTAAAGTAATTATTACATTACATTAAGGTCTACATTTCTTTATTTTAAGCTTGCACATTATTAATTCAAGCTCTTTATGGCAGCCTACTATAAAGAGGAAACGTCACTGTGATTATTTAATACATGCAGAAGTATTGGTGAATATGGGTTTGATTACATGACTCCTGTAGGAAATTCAAAAGTGCATGTAAGCCATAACTTAATGATTGCTATGTGTGATATGCTTCCAGCTCTATGTGTATTCTTACATGGTAAGTAACAGCCCTTGTTATGTTATGGATTAGGATCAGTACAAAATGCATAACTGTATTCGTGCACCTACTTATATATCTTATCTTTGCAGTATTATCGTATAACCAAGTTTTACTAATAAATGCTGAATCATTGGGAGACTCTAAAATGGAGGATTTGTCACTCCCCTGCATACAAGATGTAGGCAGCACAATTTCCGGTCTGTTAAGGATGACGAGTCTTATCACACCCTGAGCACGAGGAGGAGATCGCCATCTTTCCTTTGTCCTAAACTTCTGACCAATGAGAGGAAAACTCATCCCCCTGTGGGATGACACCTAGAGACTCCTTAATGCTTTTAACCCAATGTCTGATCAAGGTCTCATAAAAGCGGACACCTCAGAACCAATGAATTACCGAATAAACCTGATGTTTTGCTTACTTGTAACTTTTATCTGATTACTAAAAACTATATAAAGGATGGCTGACGTAATAAAACTAGAAGAGAGAAAGCTGTATACCAGAACTCTATGTTGGTGTATTATTTCTCTAAGGTGTGCACACTATATAAATATTGGTAATTTGGCCAGGGACAGATATTTCTGAAAAATACTTTGTTATTTCCCAAACAGTTACAATTAAAGAGAGACAGGGAAGGGTGAGAGGGGGCAAGGAGAGACAGGAAAGGGAGAGAGAAGGCAAAGACAGACAGTGGATGTAGAGAGGTTGGCAAAGACAGACAGTGAATGGTGAGAGGGGGCAAAGAGAGCCTGGGTAGGGAGGGAGGGGGTAAAGAGAGACTGGGTAGGGAGAGAGGGGGCAAATAGAAAAAGAGAGAGAGAGAGCAAAAAGAGACAAGGGAGGGAGAGAGGGGGCAAAGACACAGGAGAGGGAGAGAGGGGGCAAAGAGAGACAGGGGAGGGAGAGAGGGCAAAGAGAGACAGGGGAGGGAGAGAGGGCAAAGAGAGTCAGGGGAGAGAGAGAGGGCAAAGAGAGACAGGGGAGGGAGAGAGGGCAAAGAAAGACAGGGGAGGGAGAGAAGGGGCAAAGAGATGGGGAGGGAGGGAGAGAGGGGGCAAAGAGATGGGGAGGGAGGGAGAGAGGGGGCAAAGAGAGACAGGGGAGAGAGAGAGGGGGCAAAGAGAGACGGGAGGGAGAGAGGGGTCAAAGACAGACAGCGGATGGAGAGAGGTGGCAAAGAGAGACAGCGGATGGAGAGAGGAGGCAAAGAGAGACTGCGGAGGGAGGGAGGGAGGGAGGAGGGAAAGAGACACAGGGGACAGAGAGGGGGGGGTAGGAAAACAAATTAGAAAAATCCCACATCACATCCACAGTCACATATAATAGTTGTGGATTGTTGCAATGTTATTCACACAATGTTAAATATTGCGGGGCCGTAATGAGCGCCGACTTAGGCTGTAATGAGCCCCAAAGGTGCTTATTGTAGGGTTTTCGATCAGCGCCTACGAGGCCCGTAGGACTTGGCTGCAAGACAGTAAATTACGACTTTAACGGCCGAACCACCGAACTCGAAAGACCACCAAAAAACGCCAAACAATGAAAAAAAATACCTTACACACAGAACAGGAAGAGAGCCAGGGAGCCTGTGAGTAAGGTTGCAAGTTAATTTGAGGTATATTTGGCGTTTTTGGCAAACGAAAATCGGCTAAGCGAGAGAAAAATTGACAGACGAAAAAACATAACTGGATGAAAACGAGGCTGAAGCCAGTAAAAACGACCCCAAAGCCAGTAACACTAAGCCAAAGCCAGTAAAAACGAACCTGAAGCCAGTAAGACTTAGCCAAACAACGCACGCAACGGCACTCATCGCAAGACATGCAAATCTTCAGCAGAGACACAGAGGAGAAAGACACAGGGGAGGGAGAGAGTGGAAAGATACACAGGGCTGAGAGACGAAAAGAGACACAGGGAAAGGAAATAAGGAAAAACAAAAGACACAGGGCAGGGGGTGGGAGAGAGGGGGAAACAGACACATGGGTTATAGAGTGGTGAGATGCCCGCAATGATTGCCGAAGGTGATCATTGCGAAGCACGAAAGTTGTGGCTTGCCAAGGCCTGCAATGAGCAGCGAATGTACAGTATTCCCAGCCTTAAAATTCTATTCTCATCATTTTTGACAGGCAAGTAGCTAATATACATATATGAACAAGTAATGGAGAGGCTCATTGTAGCTGTGAATGCTTGCAATAAAATGTATCAACTACTGCAGCTCTCTGGTCCCCCACCACCACCCTTGCTGAAAGTCAATTGTGGGTATCAACTACTGCAACTAGTACTGCAACTTTCTCTCCTCCCACGACCCCAGCTGAAGTCATTTTCAGGCATCACCTACTGCATTTCTCTTCCTCTTTTTGTGCAGAGATGCCACCCAAACATGTAATTGGATACAACAAGCAAATTTAACTTCACAGCGATTCAGTGAGTATCAAACGTGTTGAAATCTGTAGTTGAATGCTGTGATGTGGGGATGTGGAAGTTTGCTGCAAATACATCTGTAAACATATTTAACATTTCATTCTAATACATATGTTTCTGTTAATCAGTGGCTGTTGGATTATATACATTTAAAATGAAGGGAGACTTCTATATACCTTTTAAATCTGGAGGAAAAAATGGTTAATTAATACATTACTCTCCTTGTATGACCATCCAGCAAATATCAGAAACACTCTGGTCTTCACTCTTCAGTCCAATGTTGTTTGAAGTCATAACTGCTCAATTTCAGCCATGGAAAGGGTCTCTGCATTCTTGATTGAAGACCTTTGCTCCTCATCTTCTGGCCCTCCGGGAAACGGGTCTCTTCTGGCTTGATTTAAGACCCTTCAAGGAAAAAGACCATCCACAATTAATACCCACCTATCTCTGACCATGCCCTCCCCATATATACTATTTTTCTAGGCTTCTGATTGGCAGAAGTATGTGCCAATTATATTTTAGCCAATCAGGCAATTCACATTTTCTAAAGGTAATTGGCTATCTCCTGTTAATTTTATTTTCTCTTCTCTGTTTGTCTCTTACAACAGTCAATCCAATCAGGGCAATACTGTTACTAAACCCAGAAAAGGCTTCTCTGATTGGTTACTGAGTGACCAGTCAGATTTAGGAAGTTTTAATTGCTCAATTCTGATATATAAAATATGATCAACATATATTTCAGCCAGTTAGAAGCCTAGAAAAAGCATATTTAAGAGAGCATGCAAAAGCTGTTTTGGCCACACAATCACCTCAGAAGAGGAGCTCCGTTAGTTTCTATGGTATTCTTTCCTGTTTTTTTAGAGATTGCCCCCTCAGTCTTTTGTACTTTCCCTGGGCCCCCTGTTGCCCCCCCCCCACCCATGGTCAGCCGTGGTCCCCCTTGCCCCCCTGTGAGCCCTGTGGCCCTCTGCCAGCCCCCTCAGCCTCCTGAAGCCTCCCTCGGCCCTCTGTGGCCCCTTGTGTCTTCTGCAGCCCTCTGCCAGCCCCTGTGGCCCCCTCAGCCTGCTTTAGCCTCCCCAGGGGCCTCCTGTGGTCCCCCACAGCCATCTGTGGTCCCACTTGGCCCCCTGTGAACCCAGCAGCTATCATCCAGCCCCCTGTGGCCCTCTCGGTCAGGGTAGCCCTGGACTTTGAACTATTTGCTGGACTCGTTGGGCTTACTGTGACCCCTGTATAACTATGTACCCCTGTATTTCAGACTAAGCAAGAAGGACTAAAACTTCTATTGTATAGTTATCTGTTTTTAAATTAATTCCATCTCCCATGTGCTCTCTTCAGGGTGTACACAGTTTATGTTTATTAAGGGTGCCAGAAAGGATTCTACTGCTAGACTCCCTGGGCCTCATTCAATTGAAAGCCGCAACTTGCTCACAGACGGCTGCATGTCTGTGATCGAGTTGCGTGCTCCTGTTGGATTCGGTTTGCGAGGCTATTCAATTGCTCCGGGTCGCGAGTTGCGATCTTGAAGCCAGCTTCGTAAACCATGCACTGGTTCCGAACAGTTGTGTGAGTGAACCGTATGAATTCAGCGAACCCGTAACCACCCATTTCGAATCAGCCAATAGAAAATAAGACTGTTATTATTACGGCAGTAAAACATGGAGGTTACACATCAATCAATTAGGTGTGGGGGTCCGATATGCGATCAGACTTGCAAACCAGCAAAATAAAGAATTATGAAAATGAATGCCAATACTGTTCTAGTCCATATCGGTGGCCTGATATGTATTAACTCATTGATACCCAAGAACAATTAACCCTGAAATGACACATAAAAATATAACTTATTTCCTGCAGTTGTGCAGGCTTGAGACTGTTGTGCAATTAATTATAATGTCTTTCAACGCTCTCCCCGTAATTTACTGTGCAGGATTACTGTTTTACTTTCATTTACAGTGCCTTGAATTGGTGTTTAACCCCTTCGCGGGTCCTCTCGAGTACATGTAGGATGTTCTCCTCCATTTGCGGTTTACGAGTGTGGATACGTTTGCAAGATTGGGGATTTGGAGCAATTAAATAGCAATTTACGATTTTAGCCCTGCGAAAGTGACACATCAACGGGTTCTGAATGGTGTAAGTTACGATTTGGATGGACAACATTTTTTCCAGCAGGTAACTCATAACCGGATCTGAGCCTGCAAAAAGTCGCCAATTAAATAGCAAATTTGACTGTGATCTCACTTATGGGCATCCGTATCTCAAATTCAACCAATTGAATAAATTTCCTGTAATTATCTGCCACTTTCTCTCACTGTTGTATTGTATAAACCCCTTGTGTCCTATCCCCTTTAAATATGTCAGAATTTTCAAAATAAATCAGTTGCTTCTGGATAGCATAGATAATGGTGTGGATCCTTGAGTCAATTTCTACCTGTATCATGGTTGTTACTCTGATCAACTAACTACCTATCTCCATCCCAGCTGTATTCCTGCTGCCGCAAAAGGTCTGGGGATTGTCTGGCTAAGGTCTTGCTTAAACGATACTGCAGGGTAGGCTCTACTAAGCCTTCTCAAGCCCCATAAGAAGAGCAGATCACCACTATATATATATATATATATATATATATATATATATATATATATATATATACAGTTTGTGTGTATATATATATATATATATATATATATATATATATATATGTGTGTGTGTGTGTATATATACATATATATATATATGTGTGTTTGTATGTGTGTGTGTATATATATATATATATATATATATATATATATACTGTATATGTGTATATATATATATATATATATATATATATATAATGTGTATATATATATATATATATATATATATACATATAAATTATATATATTATATATATGTTTACATACGCGTACATATATATGTGTGTGTATATATATATATATATATATATATATATGTGTATACATATATAATATGCGTGTTTCTTTATATACAAGTGTATATATGTATATATATATAATCTTAGATAAAATGGGAGAAATAAAACATAACGTTTATAAAATACTTCTAAAAAATGAACAAGAGCTGCATGCGAATCTGAGGTAACAGAATATATATTGATATTGTCCCCTTTCATGAATTGTGAAATTGATTGAGGTACAGTATAATTTCTAGAATGGTAAAAAGGATCACCGTAGCTGAGGGAGGATTAGCTAATGACTCTGGTGTTTAAATAGAATAGGATGGAAAAGACTCAATCTAGTCTTATGTCAGTCTTGAATTATACCATTCTGGAACACCCTTTTCCACTGTCCCTAAATAGGGTTCTAGTAGCTGTGGGATTCTAATGTCCAGTAGTCAATAACTGAATCTGAAGCTGAATCTGGTCTAATGGCAACCTTGAGGTGTGCCAAGCGTGAACACCCTCTCTTGCTATCCCTGTCAGTGACATTTAAGCAAAAAAAGTGCAGCCCTAATTTTAAAACAATAAAAAGACCCACATGCGCCTTTTGTCAGACTTTTTCCAACATTGGGGTGTTTTTATTATTATAAATTGGGGCTGCACTTTTTTATTCAGGTTAAGTAGTTTAGTTGGGTATAGTGTTAGGGACTAAAGGAAGGACCCTCATGGCAGGGGGTTTATAAAGCTAGATGAATAGATGGGAGTGGACAATGTTAGAGCTAATGTAGTGTGTTCATGTTAGGTAGTATTTAGCTTTGCGTGGCATTACTCCTTCAGGTATACATAAGGAAGGTTGCGAGCAATACCCCTGGGTGTGACTCAGTGGGAGCAATGTAATAGCTCCACAAAATTACTTATAAATACTCCACAGTGGCCTATGTCTCACAGCTGCAGTTAGTGCTGACATTTCTCCTGTACTTATATTGATAATCCATATACATCAGGCATATTATGTATCTACTATATGAAATATATATATATATATATATCATGGTTGTCCGGCTGCAGTCCTTGAGTGCTTTATCAGTTCCGAAAATAAGGATATATCTGCCTGTGGGCCACCAGTGTTCAAGTAAGAAATCTTGTATAACTCATTAGCTTGTGGCTTTCAAGAGAATATAGAAATCAGTAAAAACAGAACCTCTTCTGCATTGTAAAACTGCTCTCAAACAGGAAGTATGCATGTCAGAGAAATTAAATGAATCACTGGCTTAAAAAAAAGCACCTGGCCACTATGGTAGTTTCATACAGTGAGAGTAAATCCAGATTGGGGTATCAATATGCGGTTGTGAATAATGGAGCCAATGTATTGCTAAGTCTTAATGCCTAATAAATAATTTTAACAAAAGACATCACCTTTCCAAGGATTTTAGGCTATACTAATTTTTTTTTAGCCAAACCTTTTTTTTATATGTTAGATGATATGCCAACAGGAGAAACAAGGATACATGAGGATTAACCTTTTTAAGTTTCTTAAGATGCCACATTCTGTAGGGTGACCACAATAAGACAATTAATTTAAAGATATTTTTTAGCTTTTTCGTTTTATATGAATGTTTTAACTAGATTATCAATTTTATCCTCCTTAATGTAATTATGATACACAATGTTCACTTCACTTCTAAGAAAACCCAGGGTAACATATTTTCATCTAATGGACCTCCCCCCTTTCTTCCTGTTCTACCTCATGAGAGGTGTCATGTTGCACAGTTGTGACCTAAAGACACAACCGTAACAGAGGGTATCAAGCTGCTCACACAGATAGCATGTCACTGCCTCGTTGTTAGCTGCATGAGACACTGATGCTCAGCAAAGGTGCTCAGCTCGTTCTTACGAGGGCTGCTAACATACTAATTTGTCACTCTTGTAAAATATAGAATTCTTGTGGGAATAAAATGCCCAATATTGTGTGAACTTCTCTCTTAGTGTATTCATTCTTTCATATAACAGCAAATTATGTTTAGGTATAACTTCCCCTTTAACTAATAGGGTTTTCTAGTGTTATGCCAATGATGTTGGGGTGTATATTTTCAGTTCAACTGACATTTGCTGTTATAAATATGGACCTATTTTACAGTAATTTACTTCTATAATTTTGATCAACACTTTTTAATGATGTAAATATCTAATAAGGCTAGAGAAAACATATTTACCTTTACATCATAGGCTATTCTAAAGCCTTTGAGTGTGTGGATCACAACAAAATGTGACAAGTTCTTAAAGAGATGGGGGTACCAGATCATGTCATCCGTCTCCTGGGTAATCTGTATGTGGACCAAGAAGCCACAGTCAGAACTGAACATGGGACAAGAGAATGGTTCAAGCTTGGGAAAGGAGTGCAACAAGGTTGTATATTGTCACCTTATTTATTCAACACAGTACATCATGTGTAAGGCCGGGCGTTATGAATCTAAAGCTGGAATTAAAACTGCTGGAAGAAATATCCTCTGGATCAATTATTAATTATTCTGTATATTTCCAAGATCAGAGGATATCTAAAATGGTTGAACTTGACGGACTAAAAGTATTTTTTCACCTCAATTACTATGTAACAACCTCAAATACACGGATGATACTACTCTGGCTCAAAACGAGGAGGAAATAAAGGACCTATTGATGCGAGTGAAAGAAGAGCATGTAAAAGTTGGCCTGCTGCTCAATGTTAAAAAGATAAAGCTCTATGGAATATGTTGGCGCGTTACAAATAAACAATAATTATAATAATAACTAGCGTATTGCCCGTCAAAAAATGACGGCAATGAGATGTGTATGTTTTAAAAGTTGTTTAGTTATTAATATACATATGGAATTGTAAGGTAGCTAATGTTGTTTCCTGTGTACTACTGAAATATAGAATTCAAATTAATAAATTAATTTACGTATTTTTATGCATTGTGTTGAAGAGCTGGCAATCTGTGTTGATGTTGCTGCAGCATTAGTGGTGTGGAGGTGCTGTGTAAGCGTGATGAACGTGTGCAGTGTAATAGTGTGCGTGCGCGAGACCAAACCATTAACGTAGCTGTGTACTTTCGCATTATCCTAAAATGGCGGATAATGTGTGGTATGCGTCTTAGCGGATTATCGGTACGTGTTTTCCGTGGTAATAGTGCTGTAGCCTCGATTTCGTTTTGTTCGTCCGGCATTTTTTCTGCGGCGCTCATTGCCAAAGTACTACGGTTTAACAGCTCGCCTCGCTGTGCGAGGCTCGCCGGGCAATGATCGCCTGCGGCACTCATCGCTAAACCCGCTAAAGTACTACGGTTTAACAGTAAATATGGTCAAACGGTCAAATGACGGTCAATAAAAATTAAATGTTGTGAAATTTGTTTGCCACACCACATGACTACATTTGTCCCTTTTTTTTTTTTCTTCAAATAAATACAATTTTTTTTTTAATTTTTTAGTTTTGGAACTTGCAACTTATATTTCATCAAATGCGTTGGTTTAGGCAGGAAAACCGATGTTGCGCGAGACAAAGGCGTTAAATCTGTGTTAATGCGTAAATCTGTAATTGGGTTTCGTAAAATGTACTCGCTACTGTCTTTTTACTCATTGCGCGGTTAATCCGCATCCTTTATCTCGTTGTTTTTCAAACACATACGTCTGTGGCTGTGTTTTACGTAGTTCGTAGTAGTATAGCCTCGTTTTCATTTTTTTCGGCGGCCATTTTTTTCTCGCTTAGCCGATTTTCGATCTTTGTAACTCGGCTAAATCGCTATAAATTGGAGTTTCAACTCACTTCCAGACGTCCTGACTGGTTCCCCATGCTGTAAGTGACCTTTATTTTATTTTTTTGTGTGCATTTAGTGTTTTTTTTAGTGTTTTGGTTCCGCCGCTTATCTCGTAATTTTTTTCATCTCGTATTTTTTTTCTAAGTGCTACGGTTTAAAGGCTCGCCTCGCTATGCGAGGCTCACCTGCAATGAGCGCCTGTGGCGCTCATTGCCAAAGTGCTACGGTTTAACATAACGGCTCGCCTGCAATGAGCGCCTGCGGCGCTCATTGCCAAAGTGCTACGATTTAACGGCTCGCCTCGCTGCGCAAGGCTCGCCTGCAATGAGAGCCTGTGGCGCTCATTGCCAAAGTGCTGCGATTTAACGGCTCGCCTGCGGCCCTCATCGCTAAGTCGTACGCACTACACAACAGAGCGGTTTAACGTCTTGTCTCGCTGCGCGAGGCTCGCCGGGCGATGAGCGCCTGCGGCGCTCATCGCTAAGTCATACGCACTACACAACGCAGCGTGACGACGAATCGTAGTTAGACAATTATAATATGTGATAATAAAGATCATGGCAAACAGCAATCTCTGGTTCTGGCAAGTAGATGGTGAAGAAGTGGAGGCATTGACAGATTTTACTTTCCTGGGATCCAAGATCTCTGCAGATGGTGACTGCAGCCATGAAATTAAGATTTTTGCTACTGCTGAGGAAAGCTATGGAAATTCTGGTCAAGATATTAAAAGTAAAAATATATCACAATCAACAAAGGTCCACATAGCTAAAACTATGGTATTCCCAGAAGTAACATACAGATGTGAGACCTGGGCTGTAAAGGATGCTGAGCACCGTAGAACTGATGCCATTTAATTGTGGTGTTGGAGAAAACTGCTTAGAAATCCCTGGACTGCAAGATGATCTAATCAATCCATACTACAGGAAATCAAGCCAAACTGTTCACTGGAAGGTATGATCATGAGGCTGAAGCCCAAATATTTTGGCCATATCATGAGAAGACAGGCACACAAAGAAGGGGACATAAGAGAAGATGGATAGATTAGGTCATTGAAACAATGAACATGAGCTTGATAGGCAGTGGCTAACAGGTGTGCCTGCCATGCTGCAGTCCATAGTGTCACAGAGAATCGGAATCACTAAACAATAACAAAAACAATATGTAATAGAGAAATTGGGCGGAAAACTACATTTTCTTTTATAACTGGCTGTGTATCTACAAACACAACTCAAGGCACTAGAATATTATGAACGAGTGCTGATGAGTGTTTGTATGGGGTAGATTCACTAAGCATGGCAGGGACTGAAATGTGATCTCCATTTACTATCTAATATTAGCAGTGGAGATCTTTGCAACCCATTATTGCCCGGGTGATGGCTTAGTGAATCTACCTCAACGTCCGCCAAACACAGAAACTCTAATTTGTGGGTATATCAGAGTCACTCAAAGAGCCTGTAATGACAACAACTGTGATAAAAAACACATTATCCATTGTCCAAGTTAGTTTCATATTGCAGTTTCTAGACAATACAGTAAACTTTTTTTTTTCATAATACACAATTGAAGATAAATTACCACCAACTAGGCTGAAGAGAAACTGTTTTTTTTTTTTGTTGTTGCAAAGTGTAAGAGTGGTTTCCCACACTTTCATATGTACATCTGTATACATCTATCACAACCCAGTTTTCGGGGCCAGGGTGGGACTCCCCTGACCCCCACAACCAAAGGCCATTCAGGGCCCAAGAGTGTATGTATAGATCTGATGACTTTTCATCAGCCACAGACTATGTGTTTTCCCCCAGTTGTTATAAAAATCATCTAAGCTGCCCTAGTCATGAACCCCAGGACGCTTAGACTTTTGGGTTTGACCACTGGACCCTGATGGACATTAGCAAAATAGCCAGTTGAATCAAATTGGTATTATAATGACCATAAGGACCATGTGAAAGACCTTACCACTTGTGTTTGATGTTTTTCCCCAAGCTCTTGTTGCATGTCCTGTACCCATAAGGCCCCTTCCACCAGGTAATTTGCTCTGGATACATTATTTTATGTGTAGAGTGTGTCTTTTGGGGTGCAACTTTTAGCATTAATCTAAAAAAAATATTCCCCTACTCAGGTTCGACACCAACCCCCTACCCAGACACTATGGCTCCAGGCCTCACATTATCTTATCAACCCCTGCTGTGTCCAGATCCTGGCCAGAGGTAGCTGATAGCTGGGGCTGTAGACTCCTCGGTACATAGCTAAGAAAATAAGACAGGCTGGAGCCGTGTACTTGGCCTGCCCTAGCCCACGTTGGGTTAATTAAAAGGAGTGGCCCACTGCTGAATGATGTACAGGGGAAAAAATATAAGATTATGCTCTCAGGGACACATAGAAATGATGTGTTTCTTTGAGGCAGTGGGCTACAATCACTTTACATCCTGATCTGATGCTACTATCCTGAAAGAAGTGATAGATGAACTGGATGGGATCTGGCCTGATGCTCCTGCTGATGATCCTGGTATGACGGCTGGGCACTGAGAAGCCTTCTTCCCTCAAGTTTCTGAGGGAGAATTCCTGTAGCTGAAGACAGGAGTTTCGGGGGCAGGGGGTTAATGAAGAACCCCATCCCCTGGGTTGTGACGACATATCTAGTAAGTTTCTGAAAGTTTAGTGCATACATTGAACAGCCTTCCAGCAGAAGTGGTTTGGAAAAACGCAGTATGAAATTAAAGCAGGATGTATTAAAGGACCACTATGGTCAAAATTGTTTTTTTTACTAATAAAGCAAAATAAATAAACATGACCTTTACATTTTTTTTTACTTTTATATGCAGTTACATTTGACTACAGGATTCCAATGTCTTTTCTGTGGTGATTGTACTTGTTATTTTCTGGCAACTTGTAAACTAAGTTCTGTTGAAAGAAAGGTAGTTTAGCTGCCACATTCCCACTGTGGTGCCACTCTTGCCCCCCTCCACAGATTCCTAGTTTGTGTCTTGCAGCAGAGCCTCCAGACTCCATCTGATGTGCTTCCCCTGTGCTAATCCCTCCCTAGCAGCTTTTCAATGACTTCTCCCTGTATACAATGGGCGGGTCTCAGTGACTTCCTTGTTTGTGTTTCACTTGTGCAGGTCTGGCTGGTGGAGCTGCACGGTGCCCAGAGACTGGCAGGTGCTGTATCTCATATAGGAATTACTAGTCCAGGCTCTGGACCCTAATGGAAGCTGTGCCATGATGACTTACAGGACACACAGGGTGAGCTGGACTGATGTGGGGCAGCAAATGCCACAAGCAGAGGAGGAGGATGATGAGGAGGACCAAACAGAGGGGAAAGAGTTGGGCTCACTCAGGTAAGATAATATACACAGTATGCTACAGGTGGCCACAAGGGAAGCATATTATATATATCATATAATATTATGACTCCTATCCTCACTCTATATGTTTATGTGTGTGTATATATATATATATATATATATATATATATATATATATATATATATATATACTTAGGTATGCTCACAAGCTTGTGATTTTCATTTAATATGTTTGTCCAATAAAAATGTATCACTATATATATATATATATATATATATATATATATATATATATATATATATATATATATAGTATGTGTGTGACTCACACATGTTAAAAGGAATAGAGCTGCCTGCCCCTATGATGATAATGATAGATATATATGTGTGTATATATATATATATATATATATATATTATATATATATATATACATTTTCAGATTGCTGTTATGCTTTCAAAGTTTTGATAAAAAATATAAGCATTTATAATTGATGTTAATATGTCATGAATATGATCCCAATATTTTAATACATATTTAAAAAAAAAATAGATTTGATATACATGTATAATAAATATGCAAGAGATTGTACACAAAAGCCACATGCGCATAAATGGAGAAAAGGAAAAGAGTAGTACTGTGGTAGGTATATGCTTCCAAGGGGGGAGGTAAAAAATAAATTAGGAAATGGAATTCAAACCATCTTGAGATTTGTCTATTTTAATTATGGATACCTGCCAAGTATGATGCTATCAGCCAGACATGGAAAGGAGCATGCTAGATATGCCACATGGCCCATATCTAGCATCCCTGTACTGTATTTGCTTGCACATATGTTTTTTTTTTGTGGATTTCTGTTGATGTTTTTTCCATGTTAGTGTTTTTTTATCTTCAAGAAACAATAAGTAAAAGAAGAGATTAGAAAGGCATAGTTGCTGCAACATAGTAAGACTAGAAAGCAAGTAACCGGATTAGTGATAAAAGGTACACATAGAATTGTGTGTAGAAACAAAGGGAGAGTTGGTTTAAATAAGGGGGTTCAACCCTCTCACACAAGGAACCATACTCCTAACTTGATGCCAATTAGCCACCATTCAGTTGGCTGAAAAGTAAAAACAGTAGTGATATCAGAGCTGAATCCTGTGGGTGGCAACAAAAAATGTCCTCTATTTTTGCATGGTTTATTTATATGTATACTATTATAAAGCATCCGAAGTGCTATTGGAATTATATGAAATATGGTAGGGTGATCAGAGAGAGCGGGCAACATTTCCTTGTGTTGGTTTAGGAGATACTTATTTTTGCTAGTATGGTTTGAGCCTTAAATTGTTTTGGGCCTGTCGTTGTCCAATATTAATGAATAATATGCAAGTACGGTATGAAGAAGCAAACTATAACGCAGATATGTAGGGTCTTACATTTTAAGCTGATATAAATTATAAAATATGGTGATTAATCCAGTTATTCCAGTTAATAAACTAGTGATAAGCAGCAATTCTTTCTTGACGACCAGCTTCTGTGGCTGTCTCACCCAAAAACCTAATTTTACATTTTACTTGTTTATTTGAATCATAGCGGAAATATTATTATTTATTTAACAGTGGGCCATCATATCTGAGGAATAAACCATGTAGGAAGATGTTTGTGGTGTTGTTAGGTATGGGATACAAAGATGATCTTACTATTGCTTCAGAGAACAGGATGGCATCTACAATAGGCCCAGGTTTTCTTTGGTTTTCAATTATTGTTTGGCGCTTGAAGGCACAACAATATCTCCACTAAAATGGTAGTAAAAGAATGGCTTAACCTTTAAACAAGTGTGACACATAACAAACTGCACTTGATGAATTAAAAAATAGATTTTCCAAAAAAATATATATTCTAAAGTATAAGATCGGAAAGGCAACTATAATCTTTTTTATTAAACTGTTTGGCTTGGTTCTTTACTGGCTTTGGTTTATTTGTTTGGTTTTCACCTGTTGCTGTGTGATAAGGTTAGTACTGGCAACAGGTGGCCCAGAGGCTTGCAATGTAGCTCCATCCAATTATCCGTGTGGGAGAGCCTTCGTCCCATCTCATTCAAAGTTTCTATCTCTCCATATTGCTGTATATTGCCCTACAAAACACTTGCCATCACCATCCATAGCTTTTTTCCTATTAATGTACATATACATTTCTACTACAGCGAACTCAGGAGTGTGGTATGATGCCATTCATGTGAAATAAGTTGCCTATCAATGGATTAGGCTGTTTAAGAAGTTGGTTAATGGAGCTTGTGACATTGATAATACTACAAATAACAGTGTTATCACAGAAAGACATGGAAATACCTAAACTACAACTTCAAATGATTATTCACTAATTGAAAATATAATTGTAGTGTTTCTTTGTTTTGTCCTCTTCTTTTTGGTATCTGTAGGAACATATTCTAACAGATGGGAAGATAGATTTTCAGCTGTGCTTGATATATATTCTCTCATTGCATGTTGTGCCTTTTTTTACTTTCCACTCATTTAATTTCTTCCACTTCATCACCTAGTTACCATACCCACAATGACCTGACACAAATCACCTATATATTCTGCTTACTCCAGATCTCCCAACAGTTCTTTGGTTGAGAGGAAATCCCTTGGTTGGTCATAGATTTCCAAATGTCCCTATGTCTGATGATGCAGCCTCACGTTTAATGACAAATCCCTCATGACTATTGCAATTACATTACTCCTTGGACTTTCAGATAAGCAGTTACACCATCTACTGACATACAAGACCATCTCCTGTCACATTACATCCATTCATAATTCTCTGCACTGGTTACCTGTCAAATGGTGAATTTACTGGATTGGGACTGCTGACCTTCTAATTGGTCAGGGACCCAGTTACCTGGAGCAAGTTTTGATTCTCTACACCCCACCCGTGCTCCTGAGTTACATGTACGAAGATTTGTTTGGCATCATATAGTGTAAGAGCTTTTAGTCATGAAGTTTCAGTTCTCTATCTGTCTCATAACAGTCCGAGTCCCCATAATTGAAACATTTTTTAAATATTTGTATTTGTTTACCCAAACATTAGGGTAACACAATATCTGGGGAAGTATTGTAAAGTGCTTTGAGTCCAACTAGGAGAAAAGTGCTATATAAAAATTATTAATTATTATTTCCTTCCTTTTTTGTTTCTTTCTCCTGTTGCACTACTTTTGATTCCAGGATAAAGAGGAATTGCGAGAGTATTTCTGTTTCGTATCAGTAATTCCCAAACCTGTCACCAGTCACCACAAACAAATCGGTTTCTCATAATATCCCTAGGCACTGGTGTCTCGCGTGAAATAATTTTAGTCCTCCTATACTCAAATCCTGGTATATCTCTAAGAATAGGTTTCAAAAAAATATTTTTTTAGAGCATTGTACAGCTGCAATGTTTAATGAATAGCAAAAACACTAGTAAATATTTTGTCTGTTTTCAGAAATATCCTATTTTGTCATTTTGAATTGTTAAGACATATGCCATCCATTATTTTTCTCTTGAATCCATGTGCTCACCTCTTATTCATGCATACCTCATTATTGTCATTGTTATTAGATATATATACTATATGGACTACATTAAGCCTCACTTAAAATAACAGTATGTGTACTTGAAACATGTTTTTGCATTCCCTTTTTCTAGAATATACTTTCCTTCTAAACTATATTGAGATTATTACATGGGAGAAAGGTAATTCTCAATCAACCATACACACCTCACATTGAGATTGAGATGATTACATTTCTTTCCATTCTTTGCAATGTGTAAATCTTTCTTTTGCCTCCTACTTAACCCTTGCTCCTCGCTACAGAATATGTTGGCACGTTACAAATAAAGATAATAATAGCTAGAATAAAATCTTACATTTAAAGTCTTCAACCTGTTTGTAAAAGTCAGAAAGATTTGCCCAGTTTCATTATCACTCAAAGTGGTAAATGGGCAGACTGGGTAGATTTTGTGATGTAACTTAAATGGCCACAGAATATATAGGACAATGTACAAACCACAATGTATGTGTTCTGGTTTTTATTGCTCAATAAGTGATGTGCAGGCACAGAGCAACTGTTAAAAATCAGTTCATGTTTTTATGACTGTGATTTCCCTGTACAGAGTAGGACGGCACATGAAAGGGTATATTGAAATATAAAGAAAATAACAATGTATTAAAGTAATTGAGGGAATAATATTTCAGGAAAAAAAGAAAGCAAGAACAAGACTTCACAACTTGAAGTTGGAAGATTTAGAGATAATGTTAGATCGGAAGTGGTAGGGTCAAACACAGTGAATGGATATAAGCATGACTGAGATGGCATAAGGCTTAAATAAACACATTTCTACATATATGTACACCATACTGTATTCACAAATGTTATATGACCAAATTAATTGTGGCAATATATGAATATCAGGTTGTTTCATGCAAAGGAAAGAGAGTATACATTTAGACACTCCTATTAGTTAAGGTACACTATATTTGGGATTAAGAATTAAACTTTTATTGTATTGCATATTGTAAATGTTACCATAAAAAAGTATTTGTTTAATCCATTATGACTCCTAATTTGAAATGTCACAATGTTTAAGATATGTTACTTCTCTTGCAACAACTTGGTTTCAATCTTCACCAAACTATTTTAATGTACAACATTGTACTAAATGGATCACAAAAGAATTTGGATACAAGTAACTATGTGGTCCCTTTCTGGATCACCACCTAGTCATGGTGAAGGGGCTTGTGTACCTCAGTAAAGCTGTGAGCTATACCATGTAGGGTCAAACAGGATGGGCAGGTCAAAGCAAAGAGGTTAGACAAATCACAGTCCACTGGAGAAGGAACTGGCAACCCACTTCAGTATCTTTGCCGGGAAAACCTTATGGATGAGCACAAACATCACACCAGGCACACCATCACAGAACAAAAGCAATAACTGTGTGGTTTAAGTATCTGGCAATCCTATAAATTCATGCTAGCCATCAAGCATATTTGGCAGTGTATTTATATGGAAACAAGAGAAGGGTGGAGAAGAGAGAGGGCTCTAGACAGTCACTATAGTGAACCAATACTTAAGTTTTAATAGGGCTCGATCCCAAATGAAACAATCTATCCTCTTATAGTGTGGTCTAAAAAGCTCCCAGAACATAATTTTAAATCTTCCCTAAAATGAGAAAAAAAAGGTCTACTGATCAGCGAATAAATAAAAATACAATGAGGTCTTAACTATTTAATATTAAACAATGTCCACCCATATTAAACAAATGCTAAAACAAATCCACCCCTTTAAATTAACATAGGAATTGTATTCAAATAATTAGAAAAGAGAAAAAAACATAGATAAGGACTCATTTAGACCATCTCATCCATGAGCTCATGACAAAAAGCATCCTGGCTGGTACCTGGAAACTCGAGATCGGGTTGTGGAGACATGTCTAATGCGTTACTCCTACAGTAGCTTCAGAGGCAACAACCATAATATTGAGGGACTGATCATTTTTACTAACTTTTACAATAAATTATGTTTTATTTTCAATACCACCAGATGAACGTATGCTCTTTTTTTAATTTTTATAATCGTAAGCCTATCTTTGGGTTTAATTATGCCAAACTGTGTTAGTAAATTTAATGAGCAGTTGCTTGTTAATGTTTATGGGGAGAAAACATCTTCTTTCATAAATTCTGTACATGAAGATATTTTGCCAATTCACAAACTGCATGTGCTACAGTCATCCGAGTTTGTAATTCTTAATAATACATGTACACCTATTGCTATGGGATTTTATAATTGCAAATGGGCTATTTTCAGCAATTTTCTTGAAGGCTGAGTCAACCAGTTTCCTATTGTGTTATGATGACTATTTAAGTGGCAAATTTAGTGTGTAGTAGAACAGACATAAAGCATTAATCATTTACATCTATATTAATGCTTTAAATCTAAACTACTTTGTTGGGTGCTGCCTGTACATGTTTTATTTGTTTTATTCAGTAGCAGCACTACAGATGTGTGTCTGGTAAAGGAAATGTCATGATCATTTGCAAGGAGGTAGCTCCTAAAGCCATCCAACTCACAATGTGAACCCACAGTAAATTTAATCAGTCAATCAGAACGCTGAAAACAAAATAAGCTTACAATGTTTCAAATTGACACATATATTTCTAGTTTACAATAATTTTACAGTAAATCTTCCCCCGGCTCTGTGGACTAAAGGACTAAAAATAAAATCAATGCAAATTCTAAAGCATTGTGGTCACTGCAACAAAAATGGCATTTTCTTTTCTCTTAATTTGTTTCAGACATACTAACCTAAATTAAAAAAAAAAAGCTTAAAGCATTTAGAGGTAGTTTGCAATTTACATACCATCAGAATCCAAGAACTTGCCCTATAAGATCCATATATTGGCTGGTTTGAGTTAAACAGGTTGAGTGCTGTAAAAGCTAAAACTGCATAATTTTAAAACAACAGAACTTCAAATGAAAAATGTAATCTGCTCTACATGATGGTGCTTTGTTGTATCCATGAGTTTTGAGTAATTACTCCCTACTCCGCTCCAGGATTAATAGTCCTCGAAGGCTCAATTAGCTCCAGTTCTATAGTTACCTCCTCTCCCTAAAATTGGATGATAATAAATAAAAATATAAATATTATTAAAGGTAATAAATTAAGATATGTTATTAATAGATGCATTTTTACCATTGGTATGGGGTATGGGAAGGACAAAAGATGGCTGGAGAATTGAACGAGTGTTGTGGCGCGTGCTGCTAAAATGTATTTCTAAGAGCTCTGATGGAGGCCCTGATTACAACTATCCTTTTCTCACACACTTCCTTCTGCTGTTCCAAAAATTTCCTAAACAAAAAACGAAACTGTGAACTTAAGTTTGAACTTGTTTTGCAACACTTTTCAAAAATTGCTTTGCCAGCAGACGTGTCTAGAGTTATGGTGTAAGAGTTGGTTAAGGGATACAGAAGTCCCATAGTTTTCATCACACATTTAAAAAACATGTTTTAATAATTAAAAAATGTTTTGCATGAAAAACAGAATGATTTGAAGTTTGGAAACTAATATTAAAGGGATATGGAAGTTTCATGGATTAATACATTACTGCACTCTATAGACAAAAATCAGCTTATATGTATGCAGCACATCTAATAAAAATGTAATTTTATTCTAAAAATCCCACCAATTATTATGTTGACACCTCCAGGGGGTATCTACACAGGTCCCAGATCCCCCCCAATCAGCATGCAGCATCAGGGGAGCAATATTAACCCACTATTTACCTGCTGTTGCTTGCTCAGCCAATCTCCTTGCAGCTTCCTCTCTGTATGTCAGCAGCTATACATAGCACATATCAGTGATACACTACATATCCCAGGCTGATTTACAGCACAAACAGTAACCCCAGAGTCAATTCAAAAGTTTCCGCTAACCAAAACAAATCATTTTAAATTTGATGCTAATTTAGTCTGGGTTTGGAGGGTGTTAACCCTAATGTTCAACTGTCAGGAATTACAAGAGATTTTGCTGACTTCAATGGAAGTGTTTAAATGTTTATTGGGGGTTTTTTTTTATGCAAAAAATGTTTGCATACACTACTAATTCTCATCTATCAGATGCATTCATAATCCAGCAAACTTACATATCCCTTTAACTAACATTGGAGCAACCCAAAAGATAACTGCAGAGGAAAGCAATTGCTCCTTACCTGTATAAGCAAACAAAGTTGTAGTCATGCCAAGTGATAATAAACCAATTAGCTGTGTTTTATTACCCAGTTGTGCATTAGGAATCATAATACTGCTACATAATAACTTTCCTTTTACATTAGAAATAAAATGGGTGGATTCTAAAAATAATCACATTTCTCTAGTTGGTAGGGTATATGACATACCAATACCTCTTGCTACTCTTTATGCGACACCTAAGAATCCTCATAATAGTCTTTTACAACTGCTTAGAGAACAGAAAAATGTCAAGCAGGGCCAAGTTATTTTAAGAGGGGATTTTAATCTCATAATGAATAATACTCTGGATAGATCTCCTGGGGAGGGGGGAGAGAGGTTCTCTAAGAAGATAAGGAAGATCACAACCCTCCTAAGGGAGATGGAAATGGTAGGGAAGCTCATCTGCTTGAACAGGAATATACTTTCTTCTCACACCCTCCTAAAACATATTCTAGATTATGTTACATTTTTGCACTGTCAGGATCGGACAAATTAGAATAAACTCCCACCATCTTGGTTAGGCAGAATAAATGCCTTCAAAATGAATGTGCTCTTTAAACTCTTGTACCTTTTCCAATCCCTTCCTTTAACTGAATTTATGGGGTTCCAAAGGAAAGTCTCCAAATGTATTTGGCAGGGCAAACCAGCGAGGATCAATAAGATGTTAATGTTTAAGTATAAATTGAAAGGAGGTCTATAACTCTCTGATTTGAGAATATATTATAGGGCCGCCCAACTTTCTTTCATTCCTGTTATCCACTCGGCACAACATCAACCAGCATGGATTTTTATGGAGGACCACTTATTGGCGCCATTCTCTTGGGACACTCTTATTTGGCTAGATACAATTCCAGATTGGGTCTATAAAATGAGACACCCAGTTATACATCATACAATACAATGCTGGAAATGGGAAAGGGTTCACTCCACTTTGTTCTCATACCCTTCCTGTCTAACCCCTACTCTTCATCACCCACAATCTCCAAAGGGCTTCAGTGAAGATTCACTTTCTTGGTGGAAATCAAGGGGGTTGGACAGGTTAGGAATCTGGATCAAAGATGATAAGCTATTGAGCAATAAGGAAATCATAGACTTTTAACCTACCTTTGCATGAACATTATAACCTGTGTAGGATTCAACACTTTATTGAATCTATGGTCAGAACCCAGGGCCTTCCCAGGCAGAACCCAGGGCCTTCCCAGGGGAACCTGGTTATCTCGGATCTGTCTCAAGAACCCAATGGCAAAGGGGATAATAAGTGGTATATATACGATCTATATAATTCCCTGGATCCATCAATCAAAGATAGCTACATGTTGGAATGGGAGAAAGATCTGCCAGAGAGTTGGGACATGGAAAAATGGGAAGTCTCCTGGGGGAGTATCTATAGGGGGTCTCTTAATCTACTTATCTCACCCCCCAAAAAAAATTGCGAGGTGGAAATGCTCAGCGGATCCAAACTGCTTTAGGGGCTGTAATTCCATTGGCTCATTTATTCATATATGATGGGACTGCCCGAGAGTGAGACTAATATGGGAAAGTATTTCACACATTCAAAATAAACTTTTACAATTTTTGAATTTGGCTACCAAAATTCATATAGCTAAACCGTGGAAGCGGGTGAACTAACTTTGCAGGCAATCATAAATAAATAGACTATATAGCTTCAAATGAAAGAATTACACATTCTCTGGAAGACTTGATGAGTCGCTTTATGGAACTATGGGGGCCCTGATTGGTATACAGAGAACAGCGGATGATTAAGAAATCTTCCCTATATACATACACAGAGGGGGCGGGAAGGGGGACCCGGGTGGGGACCAGTTTCATCGGGAGTCACAGAGGCCCGAAAAGTCTTGGCCAGACTGGCAAGACTACAAAACACTGGCAAAAGGTATTGATGGTGATCTGTACTGTATAATGTTTTTTTCTCTTTGTTATTAATGATTATTAGAAGGGTGAAAAGGAAAATAATTGACCTAAGATGATTCCCATATAAACTAAGTAGGGACTCTAGATATGGATAATTTAATAGAGTCTATGATGGTAAGACACAAGGGATAGCGACTGGTGACAATAGGGAACCATGTTAGTCAGGAGTTGGGAAATTGGGTAACCTAGGATTACAGCTAATTGTATAATACTTCAAATAATAGATTATATGTTCTGGAAATATATATAATTCTGATGTTAATGAGATGTATGCTATATCTTACCTGATATGTGATCCAATTCCCATCTAATAAAAAAAATAATGAATGAAAGGAATCATAGTGCAATAGATTTATAAGGTAATCCACCACTTTCTTATATTTAATATGCCAGGGTAAAAGGAGGGTCACAACTTGTATTTCACTATCAAAACTAGAAATTCATATTTTTTAGCTTTAAACAAATTGCTCTTTTAAATGCATGATAGAAAACGTAAGACTTCAATATCCCACTTATAGCAAAGAATATATGTTTGAATGCGCTAAAACAATATTATAAACTAATCAATTGGCTGGGCGGTAACATCTCAATAGATTTAGCAGGCAAAGTGCTTAATTATATTGCAAGTAAAAAAATAAAAAATAAATAAAGGTTTAGATGGTTGTTGGATGTGACATGAGTTGGAGAGAAAAAGCTTGATTAGATGCAAAAAGTATAACTGGCCAGATCAACCAAGTAAAGACCAAAACAGATTTTTATTCAAATAAAGGGGCTTAAGATCTTGAAATACTTATGACATTTCACAATACAGATTTTTTTTTAACCAGCAAAACTCCCTAAAAATGGATTTGCATAAAACATGAAATACGATAACAATGATAAAATTAGAACCTATCCTCTTATGGTAGCGCAGCACAGGTGACATATCTTGGTCAAGGTACTTTTAGGGTTAGGCTAACATTATAAGCTTAGAACTTCTCTCACATATTGGCAGTGCTACAAAATATCGGCAGCGCCATCTAGCGGTTGGAGGCCGCACTGCAGAGGCGGGCCTGAGCAGACACCATAACAGGATAGATCCTTAAATTATTTTGTGTGTGTGCCAGAGTATGTGTGTGTGTGTATAAATTCATACAAGGTATGTATGTGAGACACACTCTGTAAAGCTCTGTTCCCTCAAGAGGACTAAAGGAGTTAACCTCTCTATGAAGTTTATTAGCTGGACCTGTGTAAACCTAATTTAGGTCAACTCCTAGAGTAGGGGAGGACAGCTGATGGACTGGATTATATTCAGTTGTTGCAGATCTGTGAGTGACAGCAGCTTGCAGCATATGACCACTCAGAGCAGCAGTGTTACACCTTTAAAGTCTAAGAGCATGTCAGTGACTGTATGGACTTGTGAATTGTTTTGCTTATTATCCACCCAGGGTTAGCTTAGTGAGAGCTGATAGTAAGGAACTAAGGCCCACATTCAATTGCAATTTGGCCAATTGAATAGGGCTCTAAATAAGCACATAACACATTTTAAGTTAGTAAGCATCTATCCAAAAGCAAGGTTTTCGCTAACTAAAAACTTATTTAAAAAAAATATGCTATGTGCTTTTTAAGAGCCCTATTCAATTGGCCAAATTGCAATTGAATGAGGGCCTAAGTCAGCATCTCCTAATCAATCAATTGCAGCAAATGTTAAAAAAAGCTTAATCTTTTCATGCTTATGAGACAGGAAACACTTTAAATGCACAGTAATTCGGTTTATCTCATGGGTTTATTTCTGTCTATGCCCATGAGGCCCAGGCCTAGGGCAGCACATTTTTAAGGGGCATAATGTTCCTTGAATATGAAGGGTAGTACTTTGCATATACACATTGTCAAATACAAACATATTTCAATTATATTTTTATGTTAGTCAACATAAACAACATAAACATAGAAAGATACAAATCGTAATGGCCTAGGGCAGCATGAAACATAAATAGACCCATGGCCTATTACTAGAATTACATTATTGTTTGAACAAATATCTAAGCACTATTGACAATCTGCTTTGCCCTCTAAATCATTTATTCTTAAATTACCTGATCGACTATTTTCTGTATTATATTACAGTACCGTTATACCACTAACAACATATAAAACAATTGCCAGAGTCTACTAATATTCAAAATCTTTCTTATATGCCTCCTTCACCCTCCTCTTACCACAGCTCCTGTCCAATTACTTAGGCTCTCTTGACACACCCCCCTTAAAGGACAACTGAAGTGTCATATTTATAAAATGCACTTTTGAAAAAGCTTGACCTGTTAGTGCGCAGGATATTTTTACATTATTAGTTTCAAGTTTAATGGCAGCAGACATTTTATCTTTTTTTTTTTTTTTTTTTTTTTTTAAATGGGTTAGATACCTGGGAGGAATGTGAGGAACTGTGTTCAGATAAGATTTAATTCTACATTTTACATTCATTTTGCATTGTATACATAAATAGAAGAGTACGCCCAATTCTGCACAACCTCCAGGCAAATTAGCATTCTAAAATGGAATACCCCATTATATAAACAGTCAGCTAAATAGAATATTTTAAAAAATGCTTTACTCTCCGTGGTTTACACAGCGGCTAATCTTGTTTACATACTTCACAAAGATATAAACGTTTCCTAAACTACAGTGATACTTAAAGTGAACACTCACTATCTCTTCTCTCTCCCCACCACCTATCCCCAGCAAATGGCACCATCATCATACCTAACCTGGTAACTATCAACATTGTCTGATACACTTGGAATCTATCTATCTATCTATCTATCTATAGATTGTGACCAGTAGTATTACTCCAATGCTCATTTGTCACCCACTGCCAATTCTGAGTTCCCTCCTCTTGGACAGGAATGGATTTTTTATTTATAGATGCCCAATCTCTCATGCAACACAGGCTTTTTCAAAGCTGCTATCCAATGACATGCAAGCAATGCACGAACAAGGTATCTTTGCACCCAAGGCTATATTTCAAGATTAGGTTTAATCTTCACAAGTTCTCCAGTGTATACTTGACTCTCTGAAAAATGATCTGAATATCAAGACAGAGGCTTTCTCAAAAAATTAAGAAATAATACAACCTTTACGTTATTGTCTTCTAGGAACTTTTATAATTAATTATCTTTACTACAGGTCCTGAAAAAGATTAAATTATGAGACTGAAAGAAACAGAGGAATAAAGAACAATGTAAATCATGCCTTTAAACATGATGTAAAGTAGCCTATCATGAGGACTAGATGCAGTCAATCAAATACATTCAGCATCAATAATATGTCTTCTATTTTGCTCTCTTAGATGGCACACGAACATCGAATGGCACTCTATCTCCCTAATTCAATGTATTCCATTCCCTGCCGCCCGCATACAGAGGTCTCCCTTACCCTACTCATCTAACATACACTACCCAAATACCATCCACCATCTGCATTTAGTGGTAACTCCAACCCTACCCACCCAATTACCATCCACTGTTCGCATATAATGTGTTTCCACAAATCTGTGTGCCTTTCCAGGGACAAGAAGAGAAACCCATGTGATTGGACACCACTGTACCCAATTACCATCCATTGTTCGGATATAATTGTCCCCAAACCTAGGTGTCTTTTCCAGATGTGGGAAAATAAACCCACGTGAAGGGACACCTCTCATTTGGATGGACCCAATCCCCTCTTCTGTGCCATAGGAAGCCCGCTGACAGGGACCCCGATGTGATTAGGTCAACCAGCACAGGGAGATAAAATTGGGTTGAGAAATGTTTATTTTGTATACCATATTGTTCTGTAGTGTATAAAAAGTATGGGCTTTGTTAGTGTCTCTTTAAAGAAGAATACAAACTATATATACACTGTATTAGTGTTTTTATTTTTTTTACAGTAAATTCTTCTGGATATTTTCACCACTTTATGCAAAAAAAATTCTGTACGGCTAATTTGTGACCCTCTGTGGCTATTTGTTTTGGTGGCGACAATGATCCCAAGTGTTACCATGCAGGAAGATCCACTTTGACAATCATTTTCTGTTTCTTCTTTTTATATTCCACATTTTCCTCCCCTATTGTGTGAGACTTGACAAATTCCCTTTTGGGAATTTGTATTACGCTATCATTAACCGGTGATCCTTTTACTGTCAGTATCAGTGTTGTAATTATTTTTATTAGTTAAAGGTTTACAGCCTTATTAAATTGCGATTCTGTAAATTTAAAAGGGCTCTATTTAAGCACATAGCATATATTTTTTACATAAGTGTTTAGTTAGGGAAGACCTTGCTTTTGGATAGAAGTTCACTAACTAAAAACTTCTGTAAAAAAAATATGCTATGTGCTTATATAGAGCCCTTTTAAATATACTGAATCGCAATTTAATAAGGCTGTTAATGTATGCAGCTATCTGCTTAAAAATAATACACTGCTGCAACTGGTAACATGTTGTAAAATGTGGGTTTTTACAATGACATCATTTTGACTAGTGGATATTTTGCAAGTGTTTGGCACGCTCTGGTCAGGGAATATTTCTTAAAGGGACATGAAACACAACTGTTTTTATCATGCATTGAAAGAATATGTTTTAACATTACAAAAGGTTGTTGTAGCGAAATATTAAGTAAAACCTGTTTAACCTTCATTGAAACTAACAAGAAATGCACAGAGCATGCTTCAGTCTATAGATCTTATTGGCTGGCTGAGGCCCAGCCCCCAAGAGCAGTTAAACTTATGAATAAGTTACCATGCTCTGAGACCTTTATTTGAAAAATAAAACACTGTGACACATTATCAAATACCTTCTGGTGCAATGAAGAAAAGCTTATTGTATTTGTAAGAAAACCTTTTGATCTGCCAAAAAAAAATAATTTGGGATAATGTAATGAGACCGTTGCACAAAATTGTTTGGGCATCAGTGATCAGTAGTTTAAAATGATTTTCTTTTCATTTTTTTTTCCCGCTCAACTTCTCATTTCAAAGGACAGGTATTGTATCAATACTAATGTGTGTATTTAGGTTTTATGCTTGCCTATGCCATTTTAATTTGTCCCCCACGCCCCACCTGCAGCTCCTGCTTTCCACTTTCTATATATCAAATCATAAGTCTATGTGTTTTTATATATATATATATATATATACTGTATAGTATTTTGGCCATTCAGAGGCAGCTATATTGTAGCCATGTCTGGTGATCAGTCGCTGTAACAAAACATTGTGTGATGTGTAGTCTTTTGTTCACACCACATGGAAGCAAAGAGGAGCTCAGACAAGGTAATGTAGATATTTGCATTGTTCTGTTGTAGGCTTGAAAGGCACTATAGAGTAAAAAAAACATATTTGAATGCAGTGTTTCTATTGGTTAGGGCCAGGTGCCTAGGTAAGCACCTGTGTACATCCTATTTTGTATTTGTTTATCCTGGTTCTATTTTCTTCTATATTCTGCCAAGAAGTGTAATTAGAGCATTAATAAAGCAAACTACAGCAGAAGTTCAAATCAGCGGGTGTTATGTATGCGACACACTGCAATGTAATAACGTTTTATAGAACTACTGTATGAAAACAGATGCATGTGTATAGAGATCAGGGGATAGAAGGTGATGTGCTGGGGTCTTATAACATTAAACTAGCAAGCAAAATATTTTGCCTCAAAGTGAAATTAAAGTGCCTTTGTGCACAAAATGAAATGTAAGTTCAGAAATATCCCCTGACGAAGACTGTGACAAAACGCATAGGGGAGGAAGTATCCTTCTGTGCCTGCCACTTCGTTTTCATGGTGCAACCTTACAGTCTTCTCATATATTTTCTGAATCAATGTGAGCTAGTTCATCATAGGACTCTGACCAGCATTAATATTAAAAAGCACTATAGAAGATAAGCTCTTTGTGCAAACCATATGGTACCTACTAGTTATTTTCCATGGATGGGGAGATAGGGGTCTACTCTTAAAAGAAAAATAATTTACGATAATGTTTATACATGTTTTTTTGTTACTTCTATATGTGTAATCTTTCTGGTCCCTGCACCTTTTTGTTTATTTGAAAGATTGTATAGCAGAGTACTTGTTTATATTAATTAGACATTTCGATTTAATATGAATATACATTATTCAGCTCTACTGAGATTATTGATTTATTGTTATTGAAATGTGTAATACTTATTGATTTTATCGTCCAGGCATTCGTCTTCTTCTTCATCATCATCTTTTTCTTCTTCATCTTAATATTATTATTATTTTTTGTAGAGTACCATTGGGTTCTGTAGTGCTGGGGTACAATAAACACATGGATACATTTGAACATTATATAAATAAGACAAGACAGCTCATTTTATACTTTAGAAGAATAGGATATGGGGACACTGCTGTCATGAGAGCTTAAAGGTTAATTGTAAAAGGAGCTAGATGTTTTAATTAG
The DNA here is from genome assembly GCA_027410445.1 of Discoglossus pictus. NCBI lineage: Eukaryota > Metazoa > Chordata > Amphibia > Anura > Alytidae > Discoglossus > Discoglossus pictus. The sequence goes on along the minus strand of CM050163.1, from coordinate 190,415,156 downwards.
ACATTGACCATTAATAAAAAAATGTATTAAATGTATTCAAGAAAGACTTTTCAATATTAAACTTCCATTCAAATGCTAGTATCTACTTACTGTAAGGTAAGTGGGGTTTTGTCTAGTAGGCAGTGCTAAATTTTCAGGCACAAAGTTACTCTAGCACAATTCTGGAAACTTGCTGTATTAACATAATTTTCCTTGGTAATAAACCTTTGCTGTGGGTGCATCCAATGGAATTTTGTTCAGCATCTTACCAATAGATTTTTTTTTAGACTTGTCTCTCAGCCAAACCCACTTCCATCCTCTTGATAACCTCACCGGGGTGGAGGTAATCAGCTTAACTAGAGAATTATACTGCAATCTTTGACAGTGCATTTATTATTGAATGTTATGGTTATAAAACATTAAACATGAATTTTATAAATCAAAACATCATTAAAGAAGAAATGAACATGAGCCTGAAGGAGCTCAGAATAGCAGTATCTGACAGATGTGCTGAGGTGCATAGGCTCACTTAAAGTTGGACACGACTGAACAACATCAAGTTTGTTATATCAGTGGTCCTTTGAGTATATCAGAGTTTTGATTGTACATATAGGATGGGAGTATTTATAATCTCTTAATTTATAATACCTTAGAACTGTACAGCCGTTTGGTATCAGTTAACAAATGTACCTGGCAACCCTTTATCAGCGGTTCCTGTTGGAGCCTCCCAGTGTTTCTCACAGCAACTTGCGTGGCAACAGGGGGCATTTTTACACCTGGTTTGCCAGGATACCGGAGCTTTTCTGAAGGGTGGGGACTCCGGCACTCTAGCCAACATGTCATTTGTCAGCTGTCCCTTTCTAATGCCACCTAGTCAATAAAAAACAAACGTAGCTCATTTTTTTATCGGTACAGTATTTGAGGAGACTGTATAATTAAGATTTTTATCAGGTAATGCAAGAGAAAAATAGTCCATATAATTGAGCAAAGTAAATACAGAGAGACACAGGGGCGGGGGAAAGAGACACAGGGGCGGGGGAAAGAGACACAGGAGGGAGAGGTGGGGGAAGAGAGACAGGGGAGGGAGAGGAGGGGGGAAGATACACAAGAGAAGGGGGAAAAGACACAGGGGAGGGAAATGGGGGGAAGAAACACGAGGGAGGGGGGAAGAAACACAGGGGAGGGGGGAAAAGATGCATGGGAGGGAGAGGGGGTAAAAACACAGGGGGGTGAGGAGACACAAGGGTGGGAGAGGAGGGGGAAATGAGACACAAGGGAGGAAGTAGACAGGGGGAGAGATTCGCAATGAGCGCAGAAGGTAAAAGGGTTGGGTATGAGACCGCCTTGAGAAGTGCATTAATTTTACAATAAATATGTGAACTAGATAAAAAATATTAATGCAACATCAATATTAACCTTAAACTGTCTAAGCTCATACTCTGCTGCAGCTGGTATGCCCCCACTATAATGTAAATGGGAATGTGGCCTGGTTTACCAGGAGTCTGCTAAATTTTCTGACATAATGTTTACCAACAACACAATGATCTCCTTGGCTGGGGACTTGTTGTTTTTGAGATTTCCTTTGGCAACAAGCATTTGCACTTGGGGCAGCCTATCAATGATTGTTTATTCTTTTATCATATCTGATTGGTCTTATATCCCTCAAGACCTACCTCTAAACCAAACCCTTCCCTTAATGACCTTATCTGGGAGGAGAAATTCACTTAGCTGGGGGCAGTTACTCTAAGCTTTGAAAATGCATATAATATTGAATATTAATAATAGATTTGTTTAAAAAGGAATTTTATTAAAGATCAATGCATGATTAAAATAACATGCCCCTTTTGGGATGTTACAATGGTCCTTTAATACAGAAATATAACATTTAACCTGTTCTTTGTAATGGGTGTTCAGCACCATTTTCTATTCTGAGCCTCAGTGGTGACAAATTGCAGAGTTATAATATAAATGCAGTTTATATCCTATGTTAAACAACGAAATTAGAGGTGCTCAATCTGAGACCCGACAATACCTGAAGTAGGTTTGTCCCATCGGTCTGGTTACCTACTCAGAGAGCAACCTCATTTAGCTCACTTGTGCCCTTCACAAGGAGAAATATCCTGTAGTATATCAGTCTGGTCCCACTCACTAGAGTGGCCCAGCCCTGAAATACCAGGCAATTCTACCCTGAACAGGAGAAACAGCAATCCCCAGACGTACGTTTTGGCCTTCATTGGGCCTCGTCAGTGAGGTGTAGCTGTACTCCCTATGTTAATATATGTATGCAAAGATTCACCAAAAGGGTGCATATAGCAAACTCATGTTCATTATACATAGAAGAAACATAAAAGTGTAGAAGCGTTCAGTGAATTTAGGAGAGATCATCAGGTTATTGAGCCTAGTATAATAGGATGTATAGATTTGCAGCAGGATTATCCTCTTTATCTGAGATAGTTGTGCTGTGAACACAAACTTGCCCAACCTGTTTTGTTCAGGTAATGAAGGCACACAACAGGATTACAGCCATTATATCTAAAGTCAGTTTAGGTAGAAACAATTGGCTGTAGTTGCTAAGGTGTGAAGAGGTGTCCAGATCCCATGTTATACAAAGGAGACCTTTCATTAGTGTGAATAAATCTCCAATTTCAAAAACAGGTTCAATTGAATTAATTTGGAATTAAATAGGTGTTGACTGACTGGGGAAAACCATTGTACTATGGAATAGACCAACTGCTCTGCCAAATTCTATCTACAATGGATATAAAAAGTCTACACACCCCCGTTTAAAATGTCAGGTTTCTGTGCTGTAAAAAATGAGACAAAGATAAATAATTTCAGAACGTTTTCCACCTTTAATGTGACCTATAAACTGTACAACTCAATTGAAAAACAAACTGAAATCTTTTAGGTGGAGGGAAGAAAAAATATGAAAATAAAATAATATGGTTGCATAAGTATGCACACCCTTAAACTAATACTTTGTTGAAGCACCTTTTGATTTTATTGCAGCACTCTTTTCGTCTTTTTGGGTATGGGTCTATCAGCATGGCACATTTTGACTTGGCAAGATTTGCCCACTCTTCTTTGCAAAAACACTCAAAATCTGTCAGATTGCGAGGGCATCTCTTGTGCACAGACCTCTTCAGATCACCCCACAGATTTTCAATCGGATTCAGGTCTGGGCTCTGGCTGGGCCATTCCAAAACTTTAATCTTCTTCTGGTGAAGCCATTCCTTTGTTGATTTGGATGTATGCTTTGGGTCGTTGTCATGCTGAAATATGAAGTTCCTCTTCATGTTCAGCTTTCTAGCAGAAGCCTGAAGGTTTTGTGCCAATATTGACTGGTATTTGGAACTGTTCATAATTCCCTCTATCTTAACTAAGGCCCCAGTTCCAGCTGAAGAAACACAGCCCATGCCAGCACCATGCTTCACTGTGGGTATGGTGTTCTTTTGGTGATGTGCAGTGTTGTTTTTGCACCAAACATATCTTTTGGAATTATGGCCAAAAAGTTCAACCTTGGTTTCATCAGACCATAACACCTTTTCCCACATGCTTTTGGGTAACTTCAGATGTGTTTTTGCAAAATGTAGCCTGGCTTGGATGTTTTTCTTTATAAGAAAAGGCTTTCGACTTGCCACTCTACCCCATAGCCCAGACATATGAAGAATATTGGAGATTTTTGTCACATGTACCACACAGCCAGTACTTGCCAGATATTCCTGCAGCTCCTTTAATGTTGCTGTAGGCCTCTTGGTAGCCTCCCAGACCAGTTTTCTTCTCATCTTTTCATCAATTTTGGAGGGTGCTCCAGTTCTTGGTAATGTCACTGTTGTGCCATATTTTCTCCACTTGATGATGACTGTCTTCACTGTGTTCCATGGTATATCTAATGCCTTGGAAATTCTTTTGTACCCTTCTCCTGACTGTGGACCATTTTTGCTGTGGGATGCGACTACGAAAATGTCAGGAAAGACCAACTAGAGCAGCTTAACTTTATTTGCAATTAATCAGAGGCACTTTAAATTATGGCAGGTGTATGCTGACTCCTATTTAACATGATTTGGAATGTGATTGCTTAATTCTGAACACAGCTACATCCCCAGTTATAAGAAAGGGTGCAGATTTATGCAACCACATTATTTTTCTTTTTTCTTTTTCTTCCCTCCACCTAAAAGACTTCAGTTTGTTTTTCGTCTTTTCATCAATTTTGGAGGGAGCTCCAGTTCTTGGTAATGTCACATATTTTCTCCACTTGTGTTCCATGGTATATCTAATGCCTTGGAAATTATTTTGTACCCTTCTCCTGGCTGATACGTTTTAACAATGAGATCCCTCTGATGCGTTGGAAGCTCTCTGTGGACCATGGCTTTTGCTGTGGGATGCGACTAAGACAATTTCAGGAAAGATCAAGTAGAGCAGCTGAACTTTATTTGGGGTTAATCAGAGGCACTTTAAATGATGGCAGGTGTATGCTGACTCCTATTTAGCATGATTTGGAATGTGATTGCTGAACACTGCTACATCCCCAGTTATAAGAGGGTGTGCAGACTTATGCAACCACATTATTTTTCTTGTTTTTTTTCTTCCCTCCACCTAAAAGATTTCAGTTTGTTTTTCAATTGAGTTGTACACTTTATAGGTCACATTAAAGGTGGAAAAAGTTCTGAAATGATTTATCTTTGTCATTTTTTACAGCACAGAAACCTGACTTTTTAACAGGGGTGTGTAGACTTTTTATATCCACTGTACCTATCTATCTAAAACCTCAGAACATCCTTATAAATTGTTTTTATGGGGTCATTTACATTTTTTTTTTTTGTTGCATCAGAAAAAGGGTATTTCATATTGTGTCACGTGTTTTCTTTTTTCAAATAAAGGTCTCGGAGCACAAATAAACTGACTTTTAACTGCTCTTGGGGGCATGCCCCTGCTAGCCAATGAGATCTACAGATCTACAGACTATAGTACACTGTCTGTGTTTCCTGATAGTTTTAATGATGTTTAAATGTGAACACAAGTGTACTATTTATTTATTATATATAGAAATCAAACCCTAGCATTGCTCAAAGCTGTTTGATACAGCGGGCATATGCTGAAGGCCATGTTTGATATAATAATGGATTGCAAGAACGAAGCCTTTGTGGGCACATTTGCATGACCCTGCAAAGGTTCCCAGGTTGTGGTGTAATAACTGTATTTCTCAGAATTCTGGGCATGAAACAATATTTTGAACTTTGTTTTAGACAATCAATTGTGAACACAAATGTACTATTTATTTACTGTACTACTGTACGGTGGAGGTCTTCTATCGCTCTTTTGCCCACCATATATTAAATGATTGCTGTGGTGAACTACCTACTCAATAAAAAATATATACAAATAAATAAATAAAGATCGATAAATGCATTTATTAGAGCATTTGTTCCTAGTCCACGTGGTCTCCTGACATGCATCAACCCCTTGATTACTGGTTTGTGTGTTACACTTGATATTGTATAATGAAACAGACATAATAATAAAATATAATATTTTTAATTACACATTTGTTTATATTAGTCTGTTAAGTGTCATATAATGTTAAATTTCATCATTTTCTATTGTTTTTTGAGGCTATACTTTCTCTTTAACTGCTGCTGTGGCACTCCGCAATGGTTTTAAAACCACTTGTGAGTGATCTTTGGTACCTGTAATATTTCCTTTAATTTTTTGCACTGCCCTGGTTTGCGAGTGATCTGTAAAGTCTTATTAGCATAGGGTGTGGGTGTCAAAGCCTAACGTTGTAACTTGTTAGTGCAAAAATCAATGGAAAACATTGCCGTAATTTGCGGCTCCGGCTTACCGCAGTCACTTGTAGCAGTGCTTTTGATTTGTCTGTTGTGTAACTTTTATTCTGTAGTAAATCCTCACCATGAAGTATAATCCAAAGGTCATTTTCTTGCTTATCCTTCTTGAACCCTCTGCTGATTTTGATACCGTGGATAATTTTCCTCCTGCTCGTGTTCTGTACTTTCTCAGTTTCCAGCGTGTCGCTTTATCTTCTCTCCCTACTATTCCTTTTCTTTTCATGTGCTGTCAGCTCTTGTCCTCTTCTGACCTAACTCCTTGAGAACCTCAGCACCGTGCTCTAAGGGCTTCCCATTTCTGTAAAAGAAAAAACAATTAGGGTCAGAAGTCGTAAGAAAAATATATAAAATAATAATCTTTATAAATATTAAACTGTGTAATACCCAAAATACAAAAACAATAATATGCTTTGTGCTTATATAGAGCCCTATCACTTGGCCAAATCGCAATTTAATAAGGCTGATAATGAGTAGTATGGAGATGGTTCCTATGGGCTAAGTCTACTCAACCCCTCTGTGGCTAGCCCTTTGGAGATGGTACACTGTATTGCCTTTTCTGATTCTGACCTCACTTCTGGACATAATGTGGATTCAAATGGATATCAGTATCCTCTCCCGCACTATGCCGCTGCCCCACACCACTTTGATAAGATCCTGGTTAATTGTACCCACCAGTGGCAGAGCTAGTGAATGGAGGACCCTGGTGCAAAATCATTTTGAAGCCCTTTTGCAACTCCACTATACAAGAAAGGTGCTTTAGGGTCAATAAAAAGCCAAAAAATATATGTAGATTATCCATAGATTTATTAGACCACCTTTCTATAAAAAATAATTACCATATTTCTCAGTGTATAAGACTATATGTTTTACCAAAATGTTTACATTTAAAATAGGGGGTCGTCTTATACACGGAATACACCAAAAAAGAGCCAGCCGCAAAACTGCAAGTGGCCACTAGATGTCGCTATTTGAACTTTGGAGCGATAACTGTAACTTCACAGAGTACTGCATTAACAGTTTTTTGAGCACTAGCCCATAAAAATGTCAGAAAATAAAAAAAAATTGTCTAAATATATCGGTAAAGTTGTTCTGGTTTTAAATATTTATTTAATAAAATATAAAAAAAAAATTTGGGTGATTTAAAATATTAATTTCTTAATTTTGGGCTCAAAAAATAGGGGTCGTCTTTTACATGGGGGCATCTTATACACAGAAAAAAAAACGGTATCTGCCTTGTCCCCTAATAAAGAATCACCGTCGGAGAGGGCCCCTATCATGATGTGAACCCTGGTGCTTTGCACCTGCATTAGTTCTGCTACTGGTCCCTCTCACTGATATATAAAGTTATAAACTGCCAGAGCTCCTCAAACGTTCTTATGTTGTCCTCAGATGTTCTTCTGTTGTCCTCAGATGTTCTTCTGTTGTCATCAGATGTTCTTCTGTGGTCGTCTGTATCAAAGCTCCACCCATTCATGCCCTATTTGCCACTCTTGGCAAGTGATGATAAGACTGCCCACCCTCCAAGTCCTATATTTGTAATAATTTGAACAACTGCATGCAATGAACTAGTTTTAGAAAGTAAACCCATAATACAATCTTTAATTTATTAGCTTTCATATGCAATTTTGCTGCACTGTAACTCTTTTAGTTTTTGCCTATTTACTTCCAGAGATGAGAGTAGACTTTAAATGCAGAGATAGCTTCTGTCTGCACTGTGGGAGTGTGGCAGCTATAACTAACAGTGCTTTTAGCAGAACAGATAGAAAGCTTGATTGCTTACTAGGACACACAGCAGCTGAGAGAAGCAGCTCAAAATATAAAGTAGAACACCATAGTAAAGTGTAATTGCATTTAAAAGATAAAAGCTGTATCTTGCTATTATTTTGGACTAGCATCCCCAAATTTCAGTGATCCTCACTGCAGCTGATAATTGAGATTTTATAGATATATCATGTGATAAGGTATCAGTAAAAGAACGTTCCCATATATGACCCTATCCCTGCTCCTGCCCAGTGTCTCCAATAAAGGAGAGATGAGTGCAGGCTTGGACGCTCCCCGTAGCTGTGTACCGTACACATGCAGAGGAGGCTTGGCCTTTATCAACACAGGCTTCCAAGATAAATATTTTGGACTCTGCAATCTTTATTTAACCAGTCTGTAGCAGGTGCAAACATGGAAAGATACTTTTATATTAATTTACAGAGTTGATTTATTCATTGTAAGAGTAAACAAGGTAATCTTAACTGTAAAAGGGCACATTTAAATCACATCTGCTCCATATGTTATAGATGGGTGGAAATATGAACAGCATGTGGCTCTTCAGGTCCAAAGTTGAGCCAATCAGAATGACTGAGACCATAACCCTGGAATCCTAACCTGTGTGCCCCTGTCCGGTACAAACTTTTAGTATCATTGCACTAGGATGTCTGTGTGTGTGTATAGTCTCAGTACAGATTATTATTATGATATTAATATAGCAAAATAAAACATAATTTGCAGTATTACAGAAACATATAGTGTTTTAGAAGATAGGAATCGAGTAACTAGATTAAGAGATAAGGGATTAGTAAATAGACCATCCTAGGTCTGAACCAAGACCAATGGACTTGCCCAGAGCCTGCTATATTATTATATTTATTTTATATCTGCCCTGAAGCTTCCAAATCTTTAAATAAGCTGTGAGTTAAATGGTTCTGATATAAACATCCTTCCTGTGTCATTCTTAATCTCATTCAAGTAAATATATTAGCATGTATATATCATTAAAAATATGGACTCACGGATTTTAGGAGCCCTGGTGTGTGTGTGTGTGTGTGTGTGTGTATATATATATATATATATATATATATATATATAGGTATGTATATATACCGTACTTATCGGCTTATAACACGCACTTTTTCTCCCTGAAAATAGGGGGCAAATGATGTGTGCGTGTTATACGCCGATATAATGTTAAGGACCCATAGTACATACTGCATAGCGGCGCGAATGCCACACATTGCAGTCCTCGGCAGCCTTCCTCTGCTACACTGGAATGTGTCACATAATGTACTGTATATACTCGAGTATAAGCTGAGTTTTTCAGCCCCTTTTTTAAGGCTAAAAAGGGCCCCCTCGGCTTATACTCGAGTCACTCTCCCCCGTGTCTCTCTAACCCCCCCCCCCGTGTCTCTCTAACCCCCCCCCCCGTGTCTCTCTAACCCCCCCCCCGTGTCTCTCTAACCCTCCCCCGTGTCTCTCTAACCCCCCCCGTGTCTCTCTAACCCCCCCTGTGTCTCTCTAACCCCCCCTCCGTGTCTCTCTAACCCCCCCTCCGTGTCTCTCTAACCCCCCCTCCGTGTCTCTCTAACCCCCCCTCCGTGTCTCTCTAACCCCCCCTCCGTGTCTCTCTACCCCCCCTCCGTGTCTCTCTACCCCCCCCGTGTCTCTCTATCCCCCTGTGTCTCTTTCCCTCCCCCCTCCTCATTCTAAACCCCCCTCCTCATTCTAACCCCCCCTCCTCATTCTAACCCCCCCCCCCCCTAAATACCTCCCCCTCTCCCTTTCTCCTGACTTACCTGCTTCTGCTCTGGCCTCCACTCCTTCTTGACCCGGCGCTCATGTGGGGAGGTTGAGGAGGGAGGTTGAGGAGGGGGGTTGGGGAGGGGGGTTGAGGATGAGGAGGGGGGTTGAGGATGAGGAGGGGGTGGTTGAGGAGGGAGGTTGAGGAGGGGGTTGAGGATGAGGAGGGAGGTTGAGGAGGGGGGTTGAGGTTGAGGATGGGGGTTGAGGATGTGGGGGGTTGAGGAGGAGCAGCGATGTTTTGAGAGGCTTCGCAATGAGCGCCAAAAGGATCTCAGACGACCAAAACGCTTACTGTCTGTGGCAAACAGCATTACCTGCCTTACAATTTAATTGCCCCGTCATTCTTGACGGGCAAGTCGCTAGTATAAATATATATATATATATATATATATATATATATATATATATATACGGTATATATATATATATATATTATATATTATATATATATATATAGATAGATAGATAGATATTTACATGTATATTTGGACCTTGGTGAATACTGTAAAAAATAATTGACTAGGCCTGATCTTGTGTTTAAGGGAACAGAATTAACATTTTAACACAATCTGCAACATAATACTTAATGTTACAGACTAAGGCCCTCATTCAATTGCAATTTAGCCAATTGAATAGGGGTCTAAATAAGCACATAACATATTTTTTTAAGAAGTTTTTAGTTAGTGAAAACCTTGCTTTTGGATAGATGTTTACTAACTAAAAACTTATTTAAAAAGAATATGTTATGTGCTTATTTAGAGCACTATTCAATTGGCCAAATCGCAATTGAATGAGGACCTAAGCCTTTTGTGGCAGATGTACAGTACGAGATAAAGTGCTAGGTTTACTAGTGAGTATTAACACAAACCAATTTAGCTCTCCTGTCTATAAAAAGCAGCCTTGCTCTTATTTACCAGTATCTATAGCTATTTTCAGCCAACAAAAGCTTGTGTGTGTGTACAAGGTCAGGCTGTTCTCACACATGCTCTTATAGCAATGGACTCTTTACCTGTTGTTTTTTTTTATCTACAATATATGCTGCGTAATTGCCTCCTATTTTTCTTAAAAAGGGACCACTTAATTTAATGCTGGTACTAGTTTTATAAGCTAGCAAAATAAACTCCCTAATTCCACTTAGAAGTCCCATTAGTGTTTGAATAAATATTGCATTAATCAGCATACCTACACAAGGTTGCTGGACCTATGGATAATACAGCAAATATCTTTATGCAACTGCTGACACTGGCCCATGCAATACCTTCTGATTGCTTCATTAGTGTTACGTTGTTTTGTCACTGCTCTATGTATGTATACTATATGACACATTCTGTTTGTAATGTTGCAATGGCTTCCATTTGGTGGAACCATTGGTTGCAAAAGACAATTTGCTCTGTCTCTGTGGAAACTGTGACCCAGGAAACAGAGACAGAGTCTGGTAGCTGGGTATAGTCACTACAGCAAAAATACAAAGTTGTTAGAGAAGCTGAATTGTAAACCGTCTAGTTATCTGGACAGGCAGCAGGTACGATAAGTCCCAAGGCAAATGGTCAGAGATCGGAGAGTCCACAAATCAGTGCTATGGGTCAGATACCAAAGTGGAGAGATGTTGGGAACCAGAGAATAGGTGCATCCTTTGTTTCCTTATTGTTTATTATTATTATAGTAATTTATTTATATATTGCCATCATTTTCTGTAGTTCTAAGTACAGGGGAGAGAATGATGCAAAGGTGATACAGTTTGGTAGTTTGGTCACCTTTCTATATAATTAAAGGCATATCTAAGTTTCCTGCATTATGAGTGCATTTGATAGAGGAGAATCAGTAATGTATGAAAACATTTTTTGGCATGAAAAAATACCAGAATAAACATTTAAACACTTACGTTGAAGGGAGCAAAATGTCCTGTAATTTCTGACAGTTAAAAAATCTACTCCCACTTGAAACCCAGGCTAAATTAGCATAAAATTCATAATTCATTTTCGACAATCAGGAAGAGGCTCAGGCAGCTGATACATTTGTATCAATCTTTGGAGTACCGAGCTGTGCTGTAATGTCTCTCTACCAGAAAGGTCAAACATATCTAGGTGCTTCTCCTCTGTGTACTATGTAAGCTCCCTGTGGGTGTGTAAAGCTGGATTTTACTTTCCTGCCTATAACATTGTAAGTACACTGAGCTTTTCTATATAAGATAAGTAAGTCCCAAGGCAAATGGTCAGAGATCGGAGAGTCCACAAATCAGTGCTATGGGTCAGATACCAAAGTGGAGAGATGTTGGGAGCCAGAGAATAGGTGCATCCTTTGTTTCCTTAGTGTTACATAGTTTATTATTATTATTATTATTATTATTATTAAAGTAATTTATTTATATATTGCCATCATTTTCTGTAGTTCTAAGTACAGTGGAGAGAATGATGCAAAGGTGATACAGTTTTTGCATGAAAAAATACCAGAATAAACATTTAAACACTTATGTTGAAGGGAGCAAAATGTCCTGTAATTTCTGACAGTTAAAAAATTTACTCCCACTTGAAACCCAGGCTAAATTAGCATAAAATTCATAATTCATTTTCGACAATCAGGAGGACGCTCAGGCAGCTGATACATTTGTATCCATCTTTGGAGTTTCTGGCTGTGCTGTAATGTCTCTCTCCCAGAAAGGTCAAGCATATCGAAGTGCTTCTACTCTGTGTACTATGTAAGCTCCCTGTGGGTGTGCAAAGCTGGATTTTACTTTCCTGCCTATAACTTTGTAAGTACACTGGACTTTTCTATATAACACACATTTTTATGATAATCGCTGGCTGTTTCTCACCAAACATTTGAAACCCAGGAAACTTATATATACCTTTTTAAGTATTGTATGTATATGGAGGACTCATACAGTGTAGTGAAGCTTTGTGTAGGGTTTCCAAAACCAAAATAGTGTTCTGTGGAGTTCTATTTGTTGGTATCATGGGTTCTATAAGAACATTTCCTCACTATCTGTTGGAAAAGAGGTGTCTTGAGAGGTAGTACATGAGAGGACAGCATTTATGAAAAGGCCTAGGGATTTTAAGATGGTATTATAATGCACATTGTTGTTCTGGGAAGGAACTGTGGCTACCTTAGATGATTATTGAGCTCCAAGAGTTCCTTCATTTGTTTTGGTGGAGAAAAGGGTTCTATTGCTGAATTAAAGGACCATTGTATTTCAAGAAAAAAAGCACTTATATGTGAAGTATGTAACAAGCTAACTGCATTAGCATCCTTGTAAGCCATGGATATTAAACTTTTTTTTTCTCCATATTATCAAGTGTATGAATAACCTATGAATGGTAATACAAGCTTTAGATAAAGTGCAACTATTTAAGACCAATAACTCCCCTTCCCACCCATTGTGGCAGCATTTGTATTATAAAATACAGTTAAGAATGATTCATATAAGAATAATTATAGTAATTGCAATAGTAAATATTGACAAAATGGCCCTACCCTGCAGAGATAACAACAACATTAATTAGCTTGAAAGGAATGCATATTTAGCAATTACCTCACAGTGTACTGTCCTGCTTCGCTACAGCTAATATTTCCAGTATTTATCTGATTACTGAAAGTATGCAGATTTACATCATGAGGAATTACGTTTTTGTTATCTTACAGATTTTTGTACTAGGATAAAACATCATTATAGTATGATCGTCTTCTGTCACAAGGACATGATTCTGATTTAATTTTGAAGATGATATGATTTTAAACTCAAGCTATTTTGCTGTAAGAGTCAGTAGAAAAGCCAAACATACATATACCATCTTTCTAGATAATAAATAATAAATAACACGTTACTACCTATTAGCAGTAACTCTGCCAAGGTTCAAATTTCCTGAAATCTGTTTGTTTTAAAAAAAATAATTAGTTAAACTATGTATGTGTGTGTGTATATATATATATATATATATATATATATATATATATATATATATATATTATTTTTTTTTATTTTTTTTTAAACATAAAAACATTTTAACATTTAATAGTTTTGTACATGTGCCTATCCTATGATTTTTATGCCTAAAATGAGGAGAGCATTGAATAAGGGGGATAACACAGTTCCTAGTTAACTTAACTTTATTACTAAGCTGTACATCCATAATACACACACGGTATAGTTTCACTCTGCTATCGTTAATAGATTTATTTATTTATCTTGGATAATCACCATAACTTTAGGGCCTAAAGCCCCATATAATTAATACACACGTCAGGAATACATATATATATATATATATATATTTTTTTTTTTTTTTTTTTTTTTTTTTTTTTTTAACACTGGTTCTATTATTATTATTTTTTTCTACACTTTTTTTTTTTTCACTCTACATTATTAAAATTAATTGTTTATATATACAGTATATACCCAATTTAGGGTTACTATTCTTCGCGGTGTGCAAGTTTAATTTAAGTGGTTATTAATAGGTTATAATAGAACATTTTAGACAGATTAGATATTTATCTAGCAATACTAGTTCCCCTTTGTGCATCATAGGGATAGAGTGGATTTTGTCCAACGTTTTTTCTAGTTTTAGTTGACTATAATAAAATAGTTCTTAGTTTATCAAATTAGAGCCTATAAACCTTTAATCCTATTCTTTGTCTTCCTCTATATATATATATATATATATATATATATATATATATATATATATATATATATATATATATACAGTAGACTCTCAGTTAACCAGAATTCAAGCAACCAGAAATGAGTTGCAGAGTGGAGAAACCAATTAGGAACTATTTGTAAGATTTTATGCAGAAAACAACAGTTTTTAAGCACGTAATAATAAAATAAAATACATAAAATTAAAGAGATACATAGATTTATTATATTCCTATTGCAATCCAGAAACCTTCTTTATCTCTTTAAACTCACTTTCAAAAAATAAAAACTCAGCTGCTACTGGTCTTGACCCACTATAAGGTCGATGGGGGAGGTAATTACATTTTAAGTAACAACGTGATATGAACATAATGCTCTCCATTAGCTGGATACTTGCTGTGCTAAAGTGGTTTCTCTTAGCACCAAGCTTTTGCTGTGGGTGCAGAGTGGAGCCAGGCAGCTCAATTAGAGTCTGATACTATAATCTTTGAAAGTGTGTTAAATATTGAATATTGCTATTTTAAATCATTAAATAAGACCTTTATTAATTATCAAAGCACAATTGAAACTTCTTTCTTGGGCATTACAGTGGCACTTTTAGTAGCAAAGTGTAAATATACCACAAATTGAACCTTGCTGGCATGGCCCATCAGCCATCCCCATTTTTCTCTATGGGCAGGTTTCATCAATTGACTGGAACTACTTGTTGTTGTTTAGTCGTGCAGACGCATCCAACTCTTCATGACTCTATGGACCACGGCACGCCTGGTGCAACTCTCAGTCACTGACCCTTTGAGCTTCATCAAGTTCATGTTCATTGCTTCAGTGACCTCATCTATCCATCTCTGCCTCTGTCATCCCGTTCTTCTTGTGCCTTCAATCTTTCCCAGCATCAGAGTCTTTTCTAGCAAATCCTGCCATCTCATATAGCCAAAATATTTGAGCTTCAGCCTCATGATCATACCTTCTAGTGAACAGTTTGTCTTGATTTCCTGAAGGATTGATTTATTGGATCTGCTTGCAGTCCAAGGAACTTTGAGCAGTCTTCTCCAATACCGCAATTCAATGGCGTCATTTCTACTCCAGCTCTCACATCTGTATGTTACTTCTGGGAATACCATAGTTCAAACTATGCGGACGTCTCTTAATTTCATGACCAGAGGCACCATCTGCAGAGATCTTGGATCCAAGTAAAATCAAAGTTGTCACTGCCTCCACTTCTTCCCCGTCTATTTGACAGGAAGTGAGATTGCTGGAACTACTTAGATAAGTGGATATACAGCTTCATGCATGCTAAGTGTCATGTGTTTGCATCATTCAGTTATGTCCGACTCCTCGTGACACACCATGCTGATCCACTTGGCATTCATGGCAGAGATACTGGAGCGGGTTGCCAGTTCCTTCTACCGTGGGTCACAGCATACAGCTCCTGGTATTTCCAGGTGGTCTCCCATCCAAGTACCAAACTTGCATGGCTTCAGGGTGGTGTGACCTCTAAGTTCCCTGACTGGAATAAAACCCAGTTCACAGCGGTGAAAGCACCAAATCCTAACCACTGGACCACCAAGGAACTCATTCTGCTTGTAGCAGGAAGTATTTGTCCCACTCTCCCCTTTGCAAATGAATATGTATAGCTGAAAAATGTAAATAATCTAAATGTTCTTTTATATTTTTGTCATCAGTGATAAAACCTAATAGGGTCTTATACACGTGTCGCCAATAATAATTTCTTTCACCTGGTTAGCACTTATGTCCCTCTTGCAAGCCTTTACAAGGACTGCCTCAGTATCTATACATAGCACAGCTATTGCCATTCCACTTCCTTCATGTCATTTGCCTAGGAGGATTGCCAAATTATTTATTTCTGATCAGAGATGACAAACGTTGTTGATTCTTAGCCAGCCATTGAATATAATTACATGAGGTGCATTGTGTACGGTTTACAAATTACCATATGTGCTTTTGTCTAGGGTATCCATTAGAAGCATATATATACCTGTGTTTAGCCCATCCTACCATATATTCTTAATTGGTTGTTCTTGTTTGCAATAAGGAAAAATGTTTGCAATGTCCCTTTAATCATTTTTTTTATTCTACAGTGCATAATATTGTTACCAAGGCCTAGGGCAGAACATTTTTAGGGGCAGCAGGATGGCTGAAGTTGCCATTGCAATGTATAGAAATGTCTCTATGCAGAATATCTGTCTGTAATTGTACCCAGCACTTTCTGACTTATTGCATATTTACTTGGACATGTATACACTTATAATTTACTATCTAGGTGTGTGATAACCTTATGATTGAGATAATGCAAGACGAGCGGAATAGTAGTAACTGGATCACTGGGGGGCACACACAAATCCGAATGTGCTTGTGGAAGCATACAACCTAAATATGCCCCTGCTACTCTCAGAGCTATTAAAGGTAAATGTATACATTATGAATTGACTTTAGAAAACACCCAAATTAAGTATGTATATACTGTTTACTATAACAGCAAAACATTATTTTTATTTAAATTTGTTTTGGCTCATGTTGATCATGATCATGTAACCATTAATTTATTGTCTCCAAATAGTCAGGTATTGTGTCTAGAGGCAAAATGCTGTGTCTCCATGTTACTCCTTATTGGCCTGCCCACAGATGGAACTGTCCTCTTTTATTTGGGAAATACAGTCTCCAAAGAAAATATATTGCAAGTTACTGATTTTCACCCACAGGTCAAATGTCTATGTGACTTTTTGTCTTTTCACTAGATGATACCCTTCTCAACATGATAGTTTGAGGGTTGCATCTATGAGGGGGTGGTTACATTTCTGCAGGATAGGGCTTTAATTGTTTCTTGCAAGCTGCCTTATTGTGAGTATGAAAAGGGGAAGGAGATGTGTTCAGTTCTGACAGCCCCATCATTTAACATAGTTCCCTCCCCTCTTCTTTCTCCCACTCCAACTACTGTTCACTAAATTAGTACATGTACTCAGGCTTGGAGTCAAAAACAATGGCATCTTCCTACATACAATCATCATCTTCAAATTGTTTGTGTTCATGGCTGGTCTAGCTGCTAAACAGAAAAAATGGCCAACGAACAAAACGAAAACGAGGCTACACACGCAAACACTATACACGTTACACGAAACACTTTGGCACACATTACGACCTCGCAAAAATCGGACGCAACACGCGAACATAAAAACATTTCAAACACAATAAATACACACAACACATAAATAAAAACCTTACCTACAGCAAGAGAAACCATCCAGCACCTCAAAAAAGCAACTTACACCTTAATTTAAATACAAATAAAACAGTTTAGACACTAATAAAATCGCTAAGCGAGAGAAAAAATGGCCGCCGAACAAAACAAAAACGAGGCTACAGCACTCTAAACACGCAAAACACCACAACACACTCGCAAAACACCACAAAAGACCTACGGATAATCCGTGAAGACGCATACCACACATTACCCGCCATTTTACGCCAATGTGGAAGTACACAACTACGCTAACGGTTTGGTCTCGCGCACGCACACTATTACACTGCACACATTTAGCATGCTTACACAGCAGCTCCACACCACTAATGCTGCAGCAACATCAGAACAGATTGACAGCTGTTCAACACAATGCTTCAAAATAGATAAAGTATATTCATTTATTCAATGTATTATATATGTCAGTAGTACACACAACACCGTTAGCTACCTTACAATTCCATTGACGTCATTTTTTGACGGGCAATTCGCTAGTAATAATAATATTACCCATGTACTGTAATAACAAGGTACAGAAACTATTGTGCTCTCTCTTTTAATTCAAACAAACAGAACATAAAAACACAAAGCCTTGGGAGCCCGGTGTAAAGTATAGGTCATCTATAACCTGGAGACCTCCTGTATATTTCAAAGTAGTGTTTTAAGTTATATAAACAGGTTCATTGTGTGCTGTTGCTTATTTGCCCACAACCACATTTGTACAAAGAAAAATCAATAATCTTAATTTAATATATATTGAATAAATTTGTGATGGTGGATATAATGAAACTTCATTGAATAAAATATAGGACACAGTACAATATCTGCAGAATACCGCCGTAGTCTAGTAATGTATTCATATAATTGCAATGCTATTTTCCTTAGAAAGCACTAACATGGCGTGCAGTATTGTACAAGAACACCAAGCCTATCTATGTATCAAGTATCATCCAAGAGGATAATGAGCGTGCAGAATGATACTGAAGTACCAGCTGCTGGGGTCACGCTTTCATTTGAAGATAGGCGACATGGGATTGTTTGTTAGTTGTTTTTATTTTAAATTGCACCATGGTTGAAGCTGCAGTAATTTGCCAGAGATTTCCTAAACAGCAAGCTAGTTCATTTGTAATGTAATTTCTGTTCCTACGGTAGTAACACTAATAATGGCTGTTATTGTTTTGTTCGGCTAAAGTAGAACTAGCCCTGGCTTTGTGAGTCACTGGCATCCATCCGTATGTCCTGTGCCTCAGACTAAAGTCTCCGATGTTAGGTTAGCAGCACTTGCAGTGACTGCTTCAAGACTGAAAATGGACTGTTTGTCTTTCACAGTGATTATAAAGAATATCATTTTTGAAATCTTGGTTTATGTGTATTTAAATTGGACAATATCGGCCTTAGTAAACTCTTTATCAAGTTTTTATCAAAATCCAAGCCAGAATGTTATTTTTCCTTTCCTTTAAATATAATGGGTTTATAAGCAGAGCATTTCCAGTTTTTATCAATAAGTATAATGAAAGTAGCTTTAGCAATTATAAACCTTTTCCACCTAGATATAAAGGCATTTATCATCAATATTGTTACATTGACCCAGAGGTGTAGGAGCCAGAATAATTCTGGGGGCATACAGCTCATTGTATACACAGGCCGTAAAATATCTTATATATAAATACATACAAACATAGAAAAATCTGGGGGTCCGTTGTCCTCGTCATCCCCCCCCCCCCCCCCCCTCCTGTTCCTACACCCATGCATTGACCAAATGGCAAGTGGAAACAACTAGGTTACTCCACCTGGAAGGAAATAGAGGCAGTTATTAATAAAACAAATAGTACTTGGAAATGGAGTTCCAATAATCAAGATGGATTAAAGATAGTCATTTTAAATGGTACATTTGGTCTAGATATGTCAGAGAAAGTTTAACTTAAAACGATGTGTACCCTTGCATCGCGCTTAGTCTCATGTTTTTATATGTTATTTATCTGTTTTGTCTTTATATATGAATATGTTTTTCAGATAATTAATTTCTGTTTACTTACTGAAAGAATATTCAATTTGTGTATTAATAATGACGCTATATAATATATTCAATGACATAAGGAGTATAATTTGACTTTTTTTCGGTAAATAGAACTTATATATTTTGAGGTTACACATTTCTTTTGCAGGTTACACATTTAAAATTAATTTTCAAGCTCAGTCATCTATCACGTTAACTAAAAATGGTGCATTTTTACAGTTTTCAATGTTTTTAACCTTAACACATTTGGCATGAACACACTTTTACAATGCTGAAAACCTACAGTTTTAAATGAATCACAGAAATAAATATATTTCTTTTACTGGCGTAGGGAAAAAGTAAGAACTTCTTGCTGCAAATTCACTGGTAGGGACCTTAATACTTTTCTTATTTAGGGACCCGATTCAATTGCCCAATTCGTAAATTTATACACACTTAAAATCACTCTTAATATTGCTACATATTCTTCAAATATTACTTATTGGCATTAATGAATTCTTAAATAGAATATGGCCCTTAGTGTGTTAAGTAAATGTATAGGTCCGTGGTGAAGAGAGGAGATTTTCTCTGCTCTTGTGGGTGCCAATGTCCCCTGTATGATCATTGTGGTCAATTTTGTTTATATGATATTTTAAAAAATACAGCACGATAGTAGCCAACATTTAGAATTTATATGCAAGTGTTTGTTTTTTGGGTTGTTGTTTTTTTTTATCGTTTTTATTAATGGGAATAAAAGTTCTAACAGAGTTAGATGTACAGTACAAGAACAACATATATTTTGTTGCATAAATTACAATTTATTATGTCATATTATGCCAGTACTAATTAAAAGAAAAAATATATATATAGAAATGAGAAAGAAAGGAAAAGAGGGTGGGGGAAGATGGGATGGTGGAAGCTTAGTATAATATCCTCTCTGAGGTATGTATATGTATTAACTTTTTTTATTTTATTTTTTTATTCTACCATCCAATTTGTAGTTTCCAGATGTCCAAAATGGAATCTCACTTTTTATAGTTGTCATCTAGTTTGGCAGAGATCAAGCTCATTAAATGCTACTTTATAACTTTAGTTATTACTTACTTTAGTGCCATCGGCTAGCCACCAGCACAAAAAGAGTAGCTGCCATACAGTCCACAAGGGTTTCCCACAATCCTACGTTGCTGTTGTTAATCCTCTTATCCCCGGTAGGATGTTGTATATTTTTAGTCTCTACTCAGAACCTACACTGGAACTGGTAAGCCCTCTGCTTTGATATGGATATGTGACCTTTAACTGTTAATTAATCTGGCTCTTAGAAGCCGAGTTTTCGCCAGTGGATGTTTTAACAGAGGATCTTTGACCTTTTAAACAGGTATTATGTTTTAAGTTTAACTGTAGATGTTGTTCTAGGAGTTGGACATAAATTCACTGTTACATTAGGGAAGTAAGTGCAATTTGATCTGTATAGTTTCTGTGAAAGGTTTAGTTCCTAAAAGCTCATCTTCAAATAAATCCAAATGTACAGGAGGGGTAATAATAATAATGCAACGGCCCTCTCCTACTGCTAAATAAGGATACCTAAAACACTACAACTACCACTAGCTCTACTACACAGCTGGAAGCTATACATACACGCTACATTGTTAAAAGGGGAAAAAATAACTATAAATTCTACCATTGGAGTCATATAGCTGCTTTAGGGGCTTGTTCCCTGAAAGTATGTATTAGGGACCTATATAACATGTTCTAAAAAATAGGTCATGAAAGGATACAGGACTCCGTAATCATTAAAAGTATGTGCAAGTGAGCTGGGTTATGAATGCCTCTGATAGAGGGGAATTAGTAGTTTATGATTTGCATTAAAAAAAACTGTTGCAGGTGATGTTTACACCCGCAGGATTGAGCTAGGCTCCTGAGAGGGTTCATTTTTGTTAAAATGTACCCTGTCCATGTGAGCATGCCCAGCTTTGCAGCCAATCAGCAATGTTGTATGCAGCAAGCTAGATGAGGCTACTACACTGGGTCCTTAAAGGACCATAAATCGACATTCAAGTAGAAATGCATGAGTGGTTACATGGTTGTTCTTTAGACATACACCCTCTCCTTGATAAATTCTGACAAATTATAATTGTACTGAAACCAAACATTTCAGCTTCTTCTTCCTATTCTAATTTGTCTTTTAGGCAAATGAAAATTTTGCTTGATTTATGGTCATGTGTCTCTGTGTGAGTGCATGTGTGTGAGTGCATGCAGTTCACTGGGGCTGGGAGAGAGCTCAGGGGCAATTCACTGGGGCCGGGGGAGGTGATGGGGCAATTCACTGGGGGTGGGGGAGGTGATGGGGTAAATCACTGGGGTTGGGGGGGTTACGGGGACAAATTACTGGGGCTGGGGGAAGTTTCACCTGGGGTGTAGATAAAACAATCAAAGAATGAAGGGACACAGACCTTGTTCTGGTTATTACAGAAATCTAAAGGAAAGCTGCAGCTCAGTTCACAGACCAAAAAGATACAATGTATTATGTATGCTAATTTTCCCTGGGATTTTCAGGGGGTGTCAACATTGATAGAAAACCGTTTGCAAATGCAAGAAATTCAGCAGACTTTAGGGTAACTGTTTAAATGTTTATTTTGGTATTATTTCATGCAAACATTTTTTTTCACATACTACTAATTCTCCTCTATCAGATGCATTAATAACCCAGCTCACTTGCATATACCTTTAACAGACAATGAAATGGGACGTAATGAAATTAGGATAATTACATTGAAAATTATTTGGCTAAAGCTTTAAAGCCTGTATTTTATTCCCCAAAGTGTCCAGGAAATTGAAAGGTCTGCTTCCTCCCATGGGGTGTTCTGATTGGGCAGCCAATGAGAAGTATCAGCTGATACATTTACATCCTTAAAGGTGCTATGTGCATTAACTCTATATAAAAACGAAAGTTTGCTTGTATATCACCATTATAAAATATTTAATTCAATTAAAATACTTTATTTTGGTAAAAAGTAGTATGTAAAACCTTTAAATTTTGCTTTTCATGGCTCAATATATTCTACTCTTTTACCTTTGGTTTTTACAGTATTTTGTATGTTACTATTTGTCTTTTTTTTTTTTTTATGGTGTTGTTTGAAGGCATAATGGCACAACTGAAGTCCCCACTAACAAGACATCATTAGGATAACTGTACTATTTTATAATGGCTTTCTATTTTTTTTTTTTTTTTAAATCTGATTCCATTTTTAGTGCTAATAATTTGGCACAAAACATATTTTGTATTTGGTAGCGTTACTATGTATTTTGGTTTTTATTCTGCTGATAGGATCTTTGCAGGAAGCCCCATAAATATTTTTATTTTACAAAAAGCTTCTTCTTGAAACAGTGCTGAATCTTTCCCTTAATTTATTTCTGTGTTCAAAAAAATAACTATAAAATATGCTAGCGTGGTAGTCCTAAATGTGTTTAAGTACTCTATTCCATGTCATGGATTTTTGAAGTTTACGTCTGTCAGCACAGGATAAGTAACGTCCTAGTACGAGGACAAAGTGAACATGGCATAGGAGAGATTCATTTACAGATATCTGCACAGAGCTCACAGACAAGCACAGTATCTGATTAACCCCTTCAGCTTTGAAACGCACACTTGTAGAAAGCTCTTTGTATGCTATGTCTATATGCTCTTGTCTACATTGTTACCTAATATATATGAAATGTCACTTTATTTTATGATTTTAAAATGTACTGCCACCTAGCAATAAAGCACAGATGTGTGTTACAAAATAAATCTTTTTTTTCTTCTTAATGGGACTTACATTCACTTCAATGACTCTTTCCAATGCCCATGGAAATTAGAGATGCATCACAAGATCAACAAGTTCAGATGGTTAAATTGGAGCGCAAAAGATCTGAGCAATATAAAAGCTAAATTACACATCTCTAATGTAGACTGTCATCACTACAAGGGATACAGAGACCCCGGAATACAAACCCTTGATCTGTCTGTCTCCACCCAGTCATACATGCACCAGACAGTGGAAGGCTTATGAATATATTAATATAATTACATGACATCTCTGGTGTCGATTTAAATGATTTATGCTGAAATATATAACCAGTTGCTTTTCAGTGTTAGTGAAAATTTATATTTTTAGTGGATACCATTAAAGTGGACCACAAATCCCCCTTCAACTGCTAATAGACAGTCAGAGTTCAGTGTGTGCTCACTCCAGTCTGTTGTGTAGTATGTCTAATGTGTGTTCAGTATACTCCAGTGTCTTTGTCCAGTGTGCACGGTAAGACCAGTGTGTATGCTAGAGACAAAGATTATAACTGTATATTTACCAAAAAATACAATGTAGAAAGCTCTGAATATGGGAGGATCAAGTGATCCTTAGAAATACCCTTTTCAATGTCCAAGATTAGCTATTTCCCTGGTCTCTTTAGGTCCTGGCCTCTTCCAAATTCTTACTCCATTCTTCACAATCTAAGTCTGATTGATCTCAGGAGGTGTGATGATAAGATCTGACAATATTTAAGCAGGCCCGTAATTTACTCCTTAGACACAGCCAATATTAAAAGAGACCGTCATCATGATGTCAGTAAAACATGTAAGTTAAGAATTAATTGGTGCCATTAAGCAATGTTTGACGATCGTCTCGCAATCTATAAAATGCATTAGATCATCTGTTTTAGTTAATGTTGGTTTCATGATATGTATTAACAAATTGATTGATCAATATTACTCAGAAATAACAACATTAAAAAATATTTCTTAATTGCATATTTGTGTGTTTGAGACTGTTGTGCAATTTCCATGCCTTCCATGCCTTTCCATGCCTTCCTGTGGTTTTAAAGTACACTATTGTGTGTTTAATTGCTTTTACAGCTCTAAAAAAGTGTTTCAAAAAACCCTTGCGAGTCCTATGTAGTACTTGTAATATATTTGACAGAAACGTGATACATTTTTCAGTTGAGGATCAGACTTAATTTTTGATCTAGTGCTACAGGGTCTAATAGAATATCGATTTTGTGTAACTTTAATCATTTAGAGTTTGTAATATTCAAGCTGTGCTAAAACCAATGGCGTTCTAAGTTCCATTTTGCTTATTTCGCTGTCCCATAATGATTGTGGGCGGTAATTCATAATCGGAGTAGCTAATAAAATATGTGGCAATATTAAGAGCAGTTTTAAGTGTGTATAAATGTATGAATTGAGCAATAAAATAGGGCACATATTCCGTAGTGCGGTACAGGAGTTAAATACAAAGAAAATACAACATTAACACATTGCAAACAATGCACGGCCCGGTCTATGCTTAAAATCTTATCTACATACTGCTTTTTTCCGAAGCACCTTACAAGATTGTTTGGCACCCAACATGAGAGAGAATTGAAAGACAAGGTTAGCACCAAAAGTTGAGAATCTGTTACTCTGTGGCTTCTTAGAAGGAAGTGAAGTGTACATTTTCCATAACAATTACATTAAGGAGGAAAAAATGAATTAATTCACCTAGTTAAAACATTTCTATAAAACAAATAGTTGCCTGAGCAGTCACATTAAGAGCTTTAATGCACGATCATCCTGGATTTATTTATTAATATTATTTTGTGTCACCTTTTGAAATGTTAGAATATATTTTCTATATAAAAAAGCAACAAGGAAAAAGCATGTCACATTTTGTTACATATTTATATGGTGCATAATGAAACCTCTGGTAAAAGACTGAAATTAACCAAAACTGCTGTATCAAAGAAGAGGAATTGAAACTTGTACATTTCATGGTTTTGCAGCTTGACAAAGGAACAATAAAATGCTAAAACTGCATTTTTTTTTATGTTAGGGTATGTACGTAATGTTACCATGTTTAAAGAGTTAAAATGTACAGATAATAGCATTCTACTTGCAGTATAACAAAACATTTATTATATTCTATGGAGTCTAAATATCAAAACATACAAAATGTCAAAAATAGGGGGGAGGAAGGATTTTTTAAGAATGGCCACTAAGAGTAGTGATGGGTCACAGCCTATCACAGCTCTCTGAAGCAGCCCTATCACAGTATTTATTGAGATTAGTTTAGTAGAATGGGGCCTGGCACAAACTCTCTTTCATTCTTCGCTTTTGCAGTGATTACAACTGCTTGGAATATATATAATGGGCAATATTTAATTATATTGAGTTTATTCAGTGTAAAAAAATCTGCTGTAAATTATTTAAATATTAAAATAACAAATGTGTTAAAGTACAAAATATAATATTATTTTTTTTTGTGAAATATGCATTTAATTTATAAATATAAATGTGAACTTACATGATAACATGTACTCTTTCTTTTTAGTAAAAATCTCTAAACTTACAACTGCTAATGCTATCTATACAGAACCAATACATAGAATATAGTTTATAAAGAGTTGTTCACTTTCTAAAAACAATTACAGACAGTTGTACTGAAACACAAGAATCAAATATGAACAGACGAACAGGGAAATTAAAAATGGACAAGGGAATGGAGAATATAATACATAAACAAACATTTTCATATTAGTTTCATGAAGAAACATATGTAATTGTATTGATCAGTGAATATTCCCACAAGTGGGATAGTTGTTTGTGTGGTGTTATAGGAACGTATGGATGCTTAGTAAATACTGTAAAGGTGATCACAGCAGCTATTTTATAAACAAAACACCCTTAACATACCTGTACCTGCCACTAATAGGCCCACAAAACATCCCTGTCAAGCCCTCATGGGGATGAGAAAACACTAGGAAAGCTAGCTTAGTAAATCATATGAAGACCCTTTACTGCTTGTTTGTGATGTCTCTTCATAGATACTTGAGGATTTCATATTTATCCCTCATTGTTTGGTGAATAGGCTTGATTGAATAATATAGAGAAAGGATCCCATAACACATATTTTGTTGCATCCAAAGCAGTGGTGGGCAACACGTGGAGCTCTCATGTGGTCCCCTCACCTTTTCTATGGACACGTCTTCAATAATACACAGTCAATTACATTGCTCTAAAACTAGCAAACTTACACCCAATTTTACTTCTAAACACGTCTCCTCATTATCTATACTTCTATTACCAATTCATTTTTTTTTTTACAGTAATTTTACCATTTTGCTTTGTGTAAAATAGCACTTTGAGTGCATTTTAAAAACTCAATTAAAAAGCCCTTCAAGTGAAATAGGTTGCCTGTCACTGATCTAAAAGATGGTATTTGATCATGCCCAGTCTTGTTTTGGGTTACATTAAAGACAATAGATTCAGAGCCCCCAGTGGATAACAAGACATGACACTTTTTTTTGCGTTTAGATCAGAAAGCGTAACTCGGTAGTAAAAATTATAAATTTTTATGCTAAATGAATAACATTGTTGATATTTTTTAATTTATATCACATTTGAAACCTCTATTGTTTCACTTTAAGAGATGGATTTAGTTTAATGTGTTTAGTGAGTGAGTTTCTTGTGCGCGCCTACACTTGCCAGTAGTTTTTCTGAGCCCACACACTACACAACAGACATGTTCTTGGCCTCCCTCTATAAAACATGTATAATGTTGTTGTGTTCTCCCACTCTCTTGGTCACACATACAAACATAATCCGACACGTACATGGCCCAGATTCCTGGGAAAGTCAGTCATATGCTCATTTTGGATTTTCTTAAATGAGAAATATTGCTTTGTTTTGTGTTTTCAGGTGTGTGTGACTCATTTTTTACAAATAATAAAACATCCTTAAATTGCATTACTTAATTGTGAAATACTAATGAGTCACTTGCATCCAGACATTCAAGTTTTGTACTTTATTTATCTGTACGTTTGCTTAAATGTTGATTCAAAAAAACAAAATTAGTCATACTGTAATCTGACATTTTTATCATTGTATTTTAAGGAAGTATTATTGATAACGGATAAAAACTGTATAGTAATGCAGACATATAAGGCACCTTTGCATGTATTATTTGTGCAAATGTATGCTATGCTGGTCATCTCATTGTTATAAGCCTCCAATCTGTAAGTATATTAGTTTGTCTGGAAGGGTGAAGCCTTTGAGACTAAAATGAGCTCATTGCAATGCAACAAATTGCTATATTCACTTTTATCACACTTACGTTGCTCATCTTTTCTTTAAGCAGGAAAGAACCTACAACGTCAATGATCCTCCTCCAATAAGTCTATGTTGAAATTGTTTTGCTTCTTTCCTGAAACCGTGGTCATTAATTACATTTATGATTTATGAGTACATATTTTAAACAGGTCATAAATCCTGCTGGGCAACTGTGAGCACTTTGTGTTATCACTTTTAGCTCCTGTCCACTTTACATATCTTTTTACTCATGTGCCTGTTCTGTAATGCAGCTTTAAAGCATAACATGGGTTAGAAGTACATGGCAGTAACCCTACCCATGGGCAGTTGGTTTTACCATTTGCGGGTTTGTTTATTTATTGATACAGAGTAAGTAGGGTAGAAAGCCACTTCCTTTAGGGACATTTTATGTATATAATATACCAATTCCACCAAAAATAAAATAATCACACCAGAATGTATCCGTAACCAAGAAATCCAAGGAGACAAAAAAACAACACAATTTAGCTTAGTAAATATATATAATTAATGTTGGTTTCTTTTTCATTATTATTATGCAACGCCGGCATGACTATACCTTGGGATTTGTGCAAGTGACACTATGTTACTGTTAATTGCTCAATTAACTTTTTAGACAGAAAAATCCATGTTTATAATTTCTGCAGCTTTTTGCAATATAGTAATATATTCAAAAAGTGCCTGTATAGTTGAATAAGTGTTTGCCATCATTCACATCATTCTGTTCCTATTTAAAAGTTTGTCTTTCATTCACTAGCTCGAAAACTATATCAAGAGAGATGAAGATGGTATATTTCACTGTAGTATAATTTCCTATAATAGTTAATAAATTAGACACTCTGTTTTTAGAATATAAAAAAACAATGTTGATAGTGTTCAAAATTGGCTTTTCGTAATAGTATTCTATATATATATATATATATATATATATATATATATATATATATATATATATATATATATATATATATATATGTATATATATATATATATAACCACAGTGGTGCTATAACTCGGCACACCTACTGATCTATTATTATCGTTTATTTATAACTCGCCAACATATTCCTTAGCGCTGATCTATAGGATACAATCTCTAACTCCACTGGCTCAGTCTTCTTCCCATTAAAGTGTCTTCTGTTCTCTGTAGGTGGTGAAATAAGTGACTAATTTTGTTTGTTACTTTTTTTAGGAGGGACCTAATAAGTTATGTCATAGGAGACGTGCCCAACTCTCCAGATTAATGCTGATGAAATAAACCTAGTCTCACTGCCCTACTCTGTACATTATCTCTAAATATAGGAGTAGCTGGGAATTTCCAGTAACGCCGATGCAAAATAGGTGTATTGCACAATATACAATAGTACTTGTTTTATAATTAGAGATGCAAATGCAATAGTAATTAATTACAGTGCCTTGCAAAAGTATTCACCCCCTTGACTTTATACCTATTTTGTTACTTTACAGTCTTTGAAGTTCAATGTTTTGTCAATACGAATTTTATGTGATGGATCAGAACACAATAGTCGAAGTTGGTGAAGTCAAATGAGAAAAATATATACCGTATTTATCGGCATATAACACGCACCGGCGTATAACACGCACCTCATTTTAAGAAGGGATTTTCAGGGGGAAAAAAATTCAAATAAAGAACTTTGAAGGAAAATACTCAACCTCAACCTCCCTCCTCATCCTCCCTCCTCAACCCCCTCCTCAAACCCCCCATCTTCAACCCCCTCCTCCACCCCTCCATCCTCATCCTCCTTCCTCAACCACCCTCCTCAACCTTAACCCCCATCCTCATCCTCAACCCCCTCCTCAACCTCCCTCCTCAACCCCCCATCCTCAAACCCCCATCCTCAAACCCCCTCCTCCACCCCCATCCTCAAACCCCCTCAACCCCCCTCATCCTCCTTCCTCAACCCCCCTATCCTCAACCCCCTCCTCAAACCCACTCAACCTCCCTCCTCAAACCCCCTGCTCAAACCCCCATCCTCAAACCCCCTCAACCCCCCCATCCTCATCCTCCTTCCTCCTCCTCCTTCCTCCTCAACCCACCTCCTCATTCTAACCCCCCCCCCCCCTCCTCACCTCTCCCTCACTTACCTGCTTCTGTTCCGGCCTCCGCTCCGCTCCGCTCCTTGACCCGGCGCACATGTGACGTCACATGTGCGCCACGTCATTAGCATATAGGTGCGTGTTATACGCCGATATTCCCTCCCCCTCCTCATCCTCATCCTCAACCT
Organism: Discoglossus pictus; assembly: GCA_027410445.1. Lineage (NCBI taxonomy): Eukaryota > Metazoa > Chordata > Amphibia > Anura > Alytidae > Discoglossus > Discoglossus pictus. Next base: position 190,385,514 of record CM050163.1, on the reverse strand, counting down.
CCCTCCTCATTCTAACCCCCCCTCCTCAACCTAAACCCCCCCTCCTCACCTCCCCCTCACTTACCTGCTTCTGTTCCGGCCTCCGCTCCTTGACCCGGCGCACATGTGACGTGAGGATGAGGATGAGGAGGGGGAGGGAATATCGGCGTATAACACGCACCTATAATTTGCTCCCTATTTTCAGGGAGAAAAAGTGCGTGTTATACGCCGATAAATACGGTACATAAAACAATTTTTTTAGAAATCGCAAACAGAAAATTGGCGTGTGTGTATTCACACAGTGAACCATGATGGTGGTGGCAGCATCATGCTGTGGGGATGTTTTTCAGCAGCCGGGACTGGGAAACTGGTCAGAGTTGAGGGAAAGATGGATGGTGCTAAATACAGGGATATTCTTGAGCAAAACCTGTACCACTCTGTGCGTGATTTGAGGCTAGGACGGAGGTTCACCTTCCAGCAGGACAATGACCCCAAACACACTGCTAAAGCAACACTTGAGTGGTTTAAGGGGAAACATGTAAATGTGTTGGAATGGCCTAGTCAAAGCCCAGACCTCAATCCAATAGAAAATCTGTGGTCAGACTTAAAGATTGCTGTTCACAAGCGCAAACCATCCAACTTGAAGGAGCTGGAGCAGTTTTGCAAGGACGAATGGGCAAAAATCCCAGTGGTAAGATGTGGCAAGCTCATAGAGACTTATCCAAAGCGACTTGGAGCTGTGATTGCCGCAAAAGGTGGCTCTACAAAGTATTGACTTTAGGGGGGTGAATAGTTATGCACATTTACTTTTTCTGTTATTTTTTCCTATTTGTTTTTTGCTTCACAATAAAAAAAGTAAAAAAAAACAAAAACATCTTCACAGTTGTGGGCATGTTCTGTAAATTAAATTATGCAAATCCTCAAACAATTCATGTTAATTCCAGGTTGTGAGGCAACAAAACATGAAAAATGCCAAGGGGGGTGAATACATGTGGTATCTTCAATAAAACCATAATATTAATAATGTTAATTTTCAACATATAATCCGTAATTACTTTTTTTCTTGAAAACAGTTGCAAATCGTCTCTTTGAATTAAATGTTTGTCCAATAAAATGTAGCCTCGTATACGGCAATACTCTTATTTTACATCTATAAATGGAAAAAAAAAGGTTGGTAGCCCAACAGAAGTATTAAAAGTTGTTTTCTTTCTTAATATTACAAAATATTAAGTAAAATTGTTTTAAATGTCATTAAAATGAACAGAGCATACTGTAGCATGCAGGCAAGTATTACTAATATATCTATATTACTGTGCCAATGGCTGAGCGACAAGTACCCCCAGAGCAGTGAGCAGACCCAGGCAGTAAAAACCAAGCTTTTAATTGCTTCTTAAAAAAACAAAGTACATACAAGTAAATAAATACATAGGTATATTACACACCTAGGGCCTCATTCAATTGCAATTTGGCAATTGAATATGGCTCTATATAAGCACATAGCATATATTTTTTATAGAAGTTATAGAAACTTCTATCCAAAACTCATTCAGTAGTGCATTTCTGGTCCCGCTGGCAGTGCAGGGGTTAAGGCACTGATACAGTAACAGAAGAGCAACACAGCTAGTTCTACTGACCTTTATATCACTTTTAGTTCCTCTTTCCTTAATAAAGAAACAGACCCTCAAAGGATGTGGTATATATGAACACAGAAGGCACCAAGCTCTGAGCACCAGGGCAGGGGAAAGGGAAAACGATTTAATGATACATTTTGAAAACAAAAACACTGTCACTTTTTGATAGTCTACTATAAGTATGGCATCATAATATATATACACTTCATTAAAGGGCCAGTTAATTCAGTACCACTTGGAGAACATCACTGTAAATTACTCATAAAACCATGTTGAAATACCTTTTGAATTTTTGAAATACGTTTTTTCCCACAGATTTATAAATGAAATGTCTGTTCTAACAAGCCCACAGACAAAGCCACAACAGCAGCTCTATGCAGAGAGGATAGGCAGAAATAGAGTTTACCCTTCACACATTCATCTGTGCAGATAAAGAACTGCTAGAATCCGCTAAAGATTACAGTTGGGGGTTAACATATCCTGCTGCATTCCTGAAGTTTAGGGAGAAACTATAAATCTTTGTGCTCATGAAGCCTTCAACGTTCGTTCGTTGTCGGCAGATGTTGTTAATCATGGGACAGTCAGGAGTGTGTTTGTAAACAGACCTAAGACTGGATTTTTTGCTGTTTTTAATGTAATTAAAACAAAAACAATAGATCATTTTAACAAAGAATATTGTGCCCTTTTACACTGAGAAGAGCACTTATAGTGAGGTAAATGGCTCTTTAATGATTCCTTTCTACTGTGTTAGTTCTGCAATATGTAGTTCTACTATAAGATGCTAGCATTATTCCGACAAACTAGTGCAAGAAGGCTGTTTCAGTATTAGCTTTCTACATCATTTGGAAATACTGTTCCTACCTTGGCAAGACTGAGTATAACAAGTTATAGTTAGTGCAAGAGTATAGGAAATATAAACATAACGGAAGACTTGGGACAGTTTATGTCACCTACATGTATAATTTAGGCTTATCAAGTAGTTACACCACTTTTGTTTCGGCTATTATTATCTCACATATCAGGTTAGTGTTACAGTAAATATTAGTAATTTGTCCTCACCCAAACAGAATGTTATACACGTAACAAGGCTCTCTCTCTTTTGACTGTAAAGTGATAGGGCATTGTAATTATATATATATATATATATATATATATATATATATATATATATATATATATATATATATAAAATTACAACAGACATTAAAAACATGGTGAATAAACAAATTTTAAATGACTACAAAATTCAGAATGGAGGGCTGAAAATAATGTCCGTATAATGGCAGTCACTCTAGAAATAATTTATAAAAGAAATCTTATCTTATTATCAAATACTCTCTTTCCGATGCAACAACCACTCTCAAAGCAGAAAACAACTGTCTCAAAAATGACATTAATCTGGGGTCAGCCGATGAGCAGTAATATAGATGTATGAGTCATACTTGTCTGCAGATGAAATTCAAAACACAACTCTGGAAATGTGTAATCCATGCTCTTTTAAGTGCATAAATAATAATTGTGTTCCATTTCCCTTTAAAATTCCTTAAAATTTAAAGTGTTACCATAATTGACAACTCTGTGTTGTTATCTTCCCAACCTGATTTCATGATGTATATCTGTGTTTGAGTGTTGGTTACTTATATTTGCCTTTATTTTTGCGATCCAATAACAGTAGTGCACAATGGAAGAATTTCTCTTTATGCCTATTTAGATCAATAAATAAACTTATGGACTATTAAAAACAGGATGCCATTTAAAATAAAGTTAATGCTTTGTTTTCTTATTGTTACAATTGTCAGTTTTACCCCCAAGCTTAGCTGTTTCTTTTCACATCCCTGTGTCAGGGTGAGTGGTCAGCTCTGCCTGGTGGCCTTGACTAAAACAGTCTGACCAGTTCAAGGTTCTGATTTAGACTAGGCATGCTCACCAAAGGGGTGGGCCTCTAACTTTTCATGCACCATCATTCGCCCCACCTCATTACGTCACTTGGCAGGGTCAATAGGGCAGCTACAAGGTAGTTACCTTTAATACATCTGTGTAGCCAGCATGGGCAGGATCAAGATCAAAAACATCACTGGGATAAATCTGTGACATCATATCTGAGCCACATCCAAGGTCCATGACTAACCAGCCCACAGGCAGAACAGGCCACGCCCACTGGTAGGCACAGAGAGGTGGAGAGAAGCATCTCTACTTAGGGGAAAAATAGACAATTTAAAAAAAGTTAGAAAAGGTGTTAACTTTTATTTATTTTACTGTATACTGTTTTTTATCGGCCAAAGCTTACATTTTAAATGCATCAGTAGTCCTGCTGCAATCAAGAGCTGTTGTACCATATACATGTATACGGAAATCAAACTAAATAAATCCTACTGTAGTTTATTGCAGTAATAAAAGATATCCCCTCAATGAAGCTGTGAGCTATACCATATAGGTTCACTCAAGATGGGCAGATCACTCAAGATGGGTATTCTATCTACCTAAAACTTTGGGTTAAATAAGCCTCATGGAAAGCCTTATGTTTATCCCAGGCATATGTAAATCCCTTAACTGAGTTTGACCCTACCACTTCCACTGGGAGGTTGTTCCACTTATCTACTTTCCCATACAACCCATATGTAGCACTTATATCCTTCACTATTGCAGGGACTCCTACTCTTCATGTTTTGGTTAAATCCTGTATTGTAATTAACCCTCTAACCAATACCTAGAAACTATTTTACAGTGTTTCATACGCCATCTAACAGTTGCAATCCCTGTGGATAAATGCGCTATACAAATGTGAATAAGTAAATCTTCCACCAGGAAGTATCTACAAAGAGGTTGTGTTTATGAAATATATACAGTATGTTCTAACCTTTTTTTGTGGGAAAGTCAGCTGATGTTGCTGTACAATATTATGCAATGTGTTAACGGTTTCTGTGTGCTATAAAAATCATCTCTGGACAGAAAAAAGGAAAGAGTGTTTAATAAGCAGTCATTTGAGAATATTTATTGATTTTAGAGACCGATGTAAAAAAAAGCAGAATTAAAACATGTGGCTTTTTAAATGGTGGTGGTAACAGCTTGATTTCTCGGCAGTCATTAACAGAATTGATTTCCTGATAGGTGGTACCACGATAACCTCTCACGCCATGCAGCCGAAGCTCTACTACTTACAAATGGTAAAGACGGGAGTTATCTACTGAGGAAGAGCGAGAAAGAACCCAATCAGTACTCACTGTCAGTACGGTAAGTACAGTGTGACTGTGCTGTGTGACTTTTACAGGGCTGCTTTGTAATGGAGGGAGTTGGTCCACTGCATTTAATTTATAGTATGCGCTTATGAAGAACTTAATATTGAGTATGAAGCTTTAAAATGAAGCAAAATTAATTATTATTGTTATTATTATTGTTAAAAGTCAAAGGCTGTTTTTATTTACATTTATTTGTATTTATTTATTTATTTAGTTTCTAATTGGATTAGAATCCAGGGAGGAATATTGGAACCAGATAACATCACTATACTGTTTTGTTGAATAGCCAATTTACAGTAGAACTGAATAAAGATCAAGCCCCTTCGGCTAATGCTCCCCCCTCCAGCTACAGGTAGGCTAGACGTGCAAAATGGAAGCTCCCATCCCATTAGCAGGTGATTTTCTGTAAAAATATTATTTTTGGTCAGGGCTTATCAACTTTTAGTTACATACTTTGTAGACATGAGAACATTTTCCAGAACTACAATGGTGAAGTAGTATAGTACTGTAGTCACTATAAGAATTAGATATATGCGTATATATGATAAATACACCTGTGCTTAATGTCGTGGTGTTTATAGTAAAATGATATTTGAAATAGTCAAATTAACTTATTGTCCGATTATAACGTCAATTTATAGGAAAATATAGCTTTTAAACAAAACAGCGTTTATTATCAGATAACACAATCGAATTCTAAAGTAAATAAAAAGTTCTAAACAGTACTATATGATTTTCAGATGTCAATAACCCAATTAAGTCTACTGCAATATTAATACGATAAAATCTTCTAGGGTTAGAGAAAATAACAATAAATTACTATTGATCAATATTCTTTATTTTAGCTATTTATAATAAACACGAGAATCAATCTTATTAATATAGTAAGTCACAATAATATTGTTGGCAGAATATATAATATACCCCAATAGACCTATATAACTAATAATGGGCTGATGCTATAATAATAACCATATATTGAAATACAGAAATACTATGGGAACAAAGGAAAATATATCACAATTTGAATAATACCTACAGTAGATATATTGGTGGCTTCTGTGATATAATTGATTTAGAGGAATAAATAAGATCAATTTATATTTTATATCACAGAAGTTTGAAATTAAATCTATACATTACCAGATACCAGAATCAACCCAATATCACGTAGAGTCAGCCTGGATAATCCCAAATTGATTATTATATGAAAAATGAAATATATCAGGAATCAAAAATAGGTCCTCTCTTTCTCAATGTCTTGCATGTGTCTGTCAGCCTCTCTCCTCTTTGTGTCCCTGTTTCTTTTTTTTTTTTTCCTTTTCCTTTCTTTGTCCTAGGCCTATTTTAAATAGCCATTCTTATCTAAATATCACTTTAATCACATCCTGGAATTATTTCTCACTATTGTGTTAAGTGGGAATACATGAATATCAAATGCACAGTCAAACAAGTATTGTCAGTATCAGAGCCAAATGGTGGATTTCTCGTCTCCAATTTGAGGTGTGACTATTTCATGACATTTGAGGATCAAAAGAATCTAGTATGAATACTAATGGCTAGCCTTTTGGTGGTTTCACTGTTTACATTCTCATTACAATGTAGACACTTAGTGGAGCTCAGAAAAAATGGAATATGTGTATAAAATTAAAAACTCAAAATAAAATGATGATGTGCAATATAGGTATAACATAACACATAGATATGAAAAGTTTAAGATATTTCCTATCCGATGATATCAAACACCGTTATGTTTGAGGAATTTCTATATGTGTATTAATTAAAATATTAAGAGGATATATTTAATCGGAAATATATAATGAAATGGTATATATATATAGGAGTATACTCATTTATATATTTAATAGGTAAAACCCCTGACATTAACACTATTTATTTACTTCAAGAATAAGAATATATTTCAGGCATAATTTACCATTTCCTTTATTAATTTGTAGTGAGTATAAAAATGATGCAATAAAAAGTCAGAATAAATTGTAATCTTACAAATCGTATTGCCCAGTATTTTGAGAAAAATAGCTTAACTTTTTTATGACCCTCCAAGGGGTTCCTGTAGGCCCCTAAGCTATCTTAATTGCCTGAACCACTTTATATTGGCAATTTATCTACAGAACATTTCTTTTCTGTCTATAACAGCATTATAATAACTGATTATGGCAGTACTTAATACCTCTGTTATTCTTTTTTATTTTTACCTACCTGCACAGCCTTTGGGTATCAGGCTGCAGTAATACTCCTCCTGCCTTGAATAGCTTCCCATATATGAGCTGCAACAGCTCACAAACTGCAGCAGTAATGATCCTGCTTATCGCAGCATCCATTACACAAACTGCTATAGTAATGGGTCCGCAAACTGGAAGATCTGATGTCTGGGTATGAGTGTTCTAATGTTCTGATATCATTGGGGCATTCAAACGTACCTGATGTATGTTTCGCCATCTAGTTTTGCTTCATCACAGGCAGTGCCGGATCTACCTTTTTGGAGCCCCTAGGCAGTGAAACTGAGGAGCCCCTGGGAGTGCCTGCCCAAGGTATGCACGCACCCATTTTCCCCTTTTTCTATGAGTGTATATCACTCTCTTGCTGTGTGAGCAAATCACATACATTTCCCCATAACTATTCCCCATAATACATTTTAACAACATAGCTACTCATACACACACCAAGCTATTTCTTGCTTACTAAATGCATTTCATGGTGGACCATATTATTTATATTTTTCTATGGGGGTGCAGCAAGTGCATGTTACACAAACACATATCATGATCACTTGTAGCACATGTAAAAACGAATTATATGAGTTAAAGGGCCACTGCACAATGAAAACTGAAATTGTTTGAAAAAATTGAGTCTGACTAAGAGCATAATTAATCAGGAAAAAAGTCATACAGCTAGTTTTTAATTGGATAAAATAAATTTTGATACCTTGCTAAAGAAGCTGAAAGTAAAGGTGATGGACTGGTCAAGCATGTCTCCAGACCTAAACTCTTATTGAGCATATGTGAGGCATCCTCAAATGGAAGGTGGGGGAGTGCAAGGTCCACCAGCTCTGTGATGTTATCATGGTGGAGTGGAAGAGGACTTCAGTGACAACCTGTGAAGCTCTGGTGAACTCCATGTCCATGAGGGTTAAGGCAGTGCTGGAAAATAATGATGGCCACACAAAATATTGACAGCATAGTGTCATTTCTTCAGTTTTGTCACATGAAAATATATAATAAAATATTTACTAAAATATGAGGGGTGTACTCACTTTTGTGAGATACTGTGTGTGTATGTATGTATATATACAGTGGATATAAAAAGTCTACACACCCCTGTTAAAATGTCAGGTTTCTGTGCTGTAAAAAAATGAGACAAAGATAAATCATTTCAGAACTTTTTCCACCTTTAATGTGACCTATTAATTGTACAACTCAATTGAAAAACAAACTGAAATCTTTTAGGTAGAGGGAAGAAAAAATATAAAAATAAAACAATATGGTTGCATGAGTCTATCAGCATGGCACATTTTGACTTAGCAAGATTTGCCCACTCTTCTTTGCAAAAACACTCCAAATCTGTCAGATTGCGAGGGCATCTCCTGTGCACAGCCCTATTCAGATCACCCCACAGATTTTCAATCGGATTCAGGTCTGGGCTCTGGCTGGGCCATTCCAAAATTGTAATCTTCTTCTGGTGAAGCCATTCCTTTGTTAATTTGGATGTATGCTTTGGGTTGTTGTCATGCTGAAAGATGAAATTCCTCTTCATGTTCAGCTTTCTAGCAGAAGCCTGAAGGTTTTGTGCCAATATTGACTGGTATTTGGAACTGTTCATAATTCCCTCTATCTTAACTAAGGCCCCAGTTCCAGCTGGAGAAAAACAGCCCCAAAGCATGATGCTGCCACCACCATGCTTGATTGTGGGTATGGTGTTCTTTTGGTGATGTGCAGTGTTTTGTGCCAAACATATCTTTTGGAATTATGGCCAAAAAGTTCAACCTTGGTTTCATCAGACCATAACACCTTTTCCCACATGCTTTTGGGAGACTTCAGATGTGTGTTTGCAAAATGTAGCCGCCTGGCTTGGATGTTTTTCTTTGTAAGAAAAGGCTTTCGTCTTGCCACTCTACCCCATAGCCCAGACATATGAAGAATACGGGCGATTGTTGTCACATGTACCACACAGCCAGTACTTGCCAGATATTCCTGCAGCTCCTTTAATGTTGCTGTAGGCCTCTTGGTAGCCTCCCAGACTAGTTTTCTTCTCGTCTTTTCATCAATTTTGGAGGGAGCTCCGGTTCTTGGTAATGTCACTGTTGTGCCATATTTTCTCCACTTCACTGTGTTCCATGGTATATCTAATGCCTTGGAAATTCTTTTGTACCCTTATATCTACTGTGTGTGTATGTATATTTATATATATATATATATATATATATATATATATATATATATATATATATATATAGCAGTATTAAAAGATCATAAACTTTGCCAGAATCCTTCATGTCTAATACTAATTTATATGATGATTCTCTTATAGCCAGTCATATACTGGGCTCATCTGATTTAAATTATAATACGCTGACATTATAGAATGTATAACAACGTTGTGGTGCCTACCCTATATATATATATATATATATATATATATATATTTCGTATGGTCTGTTTACTTTGAGTTCTAATATTAGGAAATGTGTTAATGGTGTCAGTGTCATCTCATGAAAATAAAATGTTGATGGATAGCAACTATTGGAGTAAAGATCACTAGTGTATTTACTGATAATTAATTATATACATTTGTAAAAAAAGGTGACATTTGTTGTAAAGCTGTTACTTTTTACTCTGCCCCAAGGGTGAATAACTCTTTTTCAGTGAATCATATAACAATAAATGTATAATATTAATTACAATTCTAGTCATACTATGATAGACTGCAAAGTGAATAAGTATGTCACAAGAAAAACAGAGGGGGAATTGTGAAGCATTACGTCTGACTCTGCCCTAGTATGTATTACTTTTGTGTGTTAGTGAATAGTGTGATATTAAGTTTAAAGTATTAATTACAAAAATAATTCATACTATAATGAACAGTAAAAAATAAGTCTGCTAAAAAGAAAAAAATAGCAAATAATTAAATTTTCCTTAAATATAAGCACTGAAGGAAAATGCTTCATTAAGTACTGCATGCTGTCTGTGCATGTAACCAATTTACCATCTACATTCTTTTTTGAGCAATATTTTATCTAAATCTCCTTCTGTAGGCCTCAAAGTTGCCCCATCTATAACACAAATATAAGAAATGTAGGGTCTTTTTGGGATAAAATGTCTTTCTACAGGAGCATCATATTCATTCTTTATAGAATATATATGTACACAAATTTGTCTTCTAAATTGTCTAGTTTTCTTTCTTACATAGATTTTATTACAAGTAACGTTGCAAATTACGCCAACTGTACTACAATTAAAAAAAAACTTTACACAAATTCCCCAGTAATTGGGTGAATATAAATTGTTTTGGACTTATAAAAGCACAGCTTTTGCAATGTTTCAATGGTATGAGCAATTAATGGATTTTAACAGTGCTGATTTTATTGGATTTAGACGAAAATAACTGTATTAAGGAATCTTTTTTATATTTTTGCCTTTGTGATTTTTAATAGATATATCAGGGTATGTGAGCTTTGATATTGTGATCTGACCTTTAATAGATACCAGCATTTCAAATAAATCAACTTAATCATCTTCCAGTTAGGACACAATACACAAATTAGATCTTTATCTTTTTCTTTTTTTTTTCTAGGTCCTTTTTTAGATTTATTTAACAACTTAATTGTTCTTTATTAAGAGCTTTCTGATATGTCTATTTTAAACATTGATTAGGATAACCCCCTTCTTTGAATCTCAGCATACGTTGTTTTGGCTTCTGACTTGAATTTATCCGCCACTACTAATTCCCCTGAAGTATTTTGTTATTGTCTTGTTGGTATCCCTATTTTTAAAGGTTCAATGTGCTGACTTTTCCAATGCAGAAATGTATTAGTAGCTATATTTTTACGACGGGTAGTTGTACTTAAATTGTCCCTATGATCTTTTTTATCATTAAATCTAAAAATACCAATTGAGAACTATGACTGACAAAAGTGAATTTTAATTCTAATAGATTGTTGTTTAAAATGCTGGCAAAGAATCAGCTGCCCTTCCAAATTAATAACACATCATAAATATCACAGAGCCAAAATAAGATGTTCACATGGAATATGACATTAATTAAGGTTTTTATTATGGTTTACTGTCTAAACAATTGTGCCAATAAGTTTTTCAAACGAGCATAATATAAATATTGGACTACATTAAGGTTATCCGAATCTGGGAAGTTGTTTTGATGGTTTCTTTAACATATAATGCTTAAAAAATGATCTTAGTTTGTTTATTAGGCCTAGGTGTTATTACTTAGATGCGTACAAAAAAATTGTCCTATGGATCCTATTTAGGAATCCTTGAACAACCAACCAAGGTTGTACAGAAACACCTTTTATGCAGCCATTATTTTAATTATTATTGTCACATACTAATTTTAAAAAATTCAATCTTTATTTGTACATTTAAAATATTGTTAAAAATGCATGTTGAACCCAAGGTTTTTAATCCCCTACGAGAAATACTTCTCATTTATAGAAAATGTTTGTTAAAGGGATACAAACAGCTCAAAACGACTGGATGTCATTTTGAAGCCGCAGTAAGATCTCAAATTAATCACCCTATTTGTACAAGGGACTCAAAGATAGATAACACAAACTGACTGTTTCCTTTGTACCGCTTTGAGATGTTCTCCGTAGATAAACACAATACATAAGGTTTTATAAATAAGACACCAGTTAGTATCTGATATCATAATTACCATATTAGGAATATGTATCGCAAACAATACTAGCATGTTATCTTGTTTTCTTAGAATAACCTCCAACCCCTTCACATACCCCTCCTCCCTCTTATTAACATGTCTCATGTCACTTACACAAACCTTCAGTACATTTTGGAGCCCACAATATTTCACCTTACCCTCATTAGAAGTTTTCTTTTGTATGTATTTTCAAGTCTGGTCAGCTTCAAAATTAAGTCACATAGTTATTTAGGTGTCAGGCCTTCTGTTTAAGCAATTTAAGATTTTGTTGGACACCTGGAATGAGTTTTCTTGCAGTTTAACCCCAATTCAGAAATCTTTTTTTATTTTGAAGATTTTTTTTGATAAATTTGTCATATGAACAAATATGACACAATTTGTGTACATGTGTTTTTTGAATGCAATAATTTCTCTTCCAGAAAAAGTTAAAAACATATTATAAGTAATCTTACATCAAAATCCCAGTCACTCTGAAATAATACTGTGTTTTAAATCAAATATACATATTTCCTGTTAAAGGAGAGGAAGAGAGGAGGACAGGGAGGGAGGAGAAGGGGAGGTGGCGGGAGAAGAGGGAAGGAACTTAGGTGTAGCCGATGAATGGGTCTTTAAAGAAGTCAAGGTCTGAGACCGTACATAGGGGGTGAAGAATAAGAGAGTGTCAACTTTCAAAAAGTCAAAGCTTTGTCAACCTTTGCCAAAGATGGCTGCAATTGATATGCTGTCATTAATCAATGTCCCTAGAATATCTTAAACTGATTGTTTAGATTGATACAGACCAGGCTGGATGTAGACAATACTCGTCATTGGCTTCGGTTGGCAACAATCAGCTGTGGCTCAGAGGTAGCCACTAAACGGCACTGTTAAGAAACAAGCTGGTATCTATCTACACAGTATGTTCTGACCCTTCTTTAGACTTTCCTCCGAGCCAGCGAATCTCCCACGCCTTGGATAGCCTTATTGGGGTTTAGGCTAGCAGCACAGCTGGAGGCTAAGAAGCTAATGCTTGAAAAGTAGTTTAATACTGAATATTGTTTTTTTTTTCTATTGTAATCAATGAATATGAATTTTATTAATAAGCAATGTATTATTAAAACATTTCCCTTATGTTGTTAGGGCAATAGCAGTATCCATACAGTACAAAAAAACAACATTTCTGAGAATCATCTGGCAAGTGCTGTATTTTAACCACAATCATACCAGCCAAATCATAAATAGAAAATACAGCATAGAAACAAATCCTGTTGTATAAACACAGATGGATATCTCTTATTATATTCAGTATAGTCAATAAAACAATACATATCTTTTGAACACTATTTGCTCGTTATTATTTTTGTTCACATTAGCCAATATTGTAAATACAGTACATCTTGGTACTTATTGGGCTATAATCACTAAACTTAACATTGAGCGGAGACCTCTGCTGTTCATAAGTTATTCTATGGTGACTCTCTTGAAGTTGTTTTTATCGGATAATACACAAGCTGACAAGCCAGTCTGACTAGTGGTTCAGACATTATAGGAGCCAGGACAGGGTGTATATCTACAGAAATATGTAGGTAGCATAAACAAAAAGACACGATGAGCCAGGATTAAAATAGTAGCTATTGGCACAAATTTTACACACAAGGAGTATAAGGCATTACTGTACCTCACAAATATGTTTAAGTAGATACAGAATAACAGTACAAAATATCTAATATTTCATGGAAATAAGCAGGAAATACAGAGAGCATAGTGTAGTTGGTAGATTGGACCTTTCCTGTCAGGTTTTTAAATACATTTCTTAGGGTTAGGGATTAAGGTTTATGAGTTATGGTTAGGGGTTTGGTGTTAGGGTTAGGTGTTAGGGTACTGGCAGATTATAAACTTTACACGGACAACAAATTCATTGACATCTCGGCCACAACACCTAGAGGCTGGTGGCCATCACTGCACGAGTCCAGCCAACATAAAATATCCCGTAGATCTCATTGGCTGACAGGGGACAAGCCCACTTCTGAATACATTTTTGTGCTTTCAAGGCTTCATTTGAAAAAAGAAAACACACTGTGACACATCTAATACCTGCTTTCTGATACAAGTATTTTTAATAACAGCCCTATATATTAATAATTGGAGAGTAATTGTGCATTTAATCACTATGACTGCAAATTTCAAATCCGTTTGGAAAGGTAAAGTGGTTTATAGCCTCTTAAGGGTGCCAGAGAATGTGTATCTTTATCACATGTGTAAATCTTCTGCCAAGCAGGGTCACAGTGAGGTGAAGCACTATGTTATCTTTTTGCCAAGATTTAGAAGTGAGCCAATTATTCTAAAAATATATATATATATATGTCTGCTATGTTTGAGATTTAAAACAAAATAAAGATAACATCTAAAGCTTGAACCCAGCAGGATCCATTCTGCGCATACATACAATAACTGACACTGAGAAAGAACAGTATGGGTAAACCAACGGGCCACAGCCAATTTATTAAACCAACATAAATATGTACCAACATGGTATAACAAGTGGGAGGAGCCCTGACCAGGGGCAGCAACCTCTTGACCCTGGGCGCGCGCCCAAGGGTCCACCTACTTCTCGCGCTGCACCCGCCCAAGAGGTGGGGGCAAGCCCCTTTTTAATTATACCCCTGGCCCGGGCAACTCCCCATCCCGCCACTGCGGCCATTACTTTACATACAGAATACTTGAAGGTATAACATATACCCCATGACCAGCATTACATAAATTCACACAATACTTTGTATATGGACATACACACCCACCCACAAGTATAAACATACTTTACATACAGAATACTTGAAGGTATAGCATATACCCAATGACCTGCAATAAACTCTATATTTTTTTTTTTTTTTTTTAATACCAATAAACTTCAATACTCACATGACCTAACCCCCCTAATGCCTCAATACTGGAGGGTGGGAGGAAATCCGCACGCTGGCCGGCCGCAGAGTGAGCCAAAATGGCGCCGGCCTCGCGCCAACACTACTCGGCCCCTCCCCGCGGCCGTCCAGCCCGCCCACCAACCAATAGGCGTGCGCAGGGCTCCGCCGGGTCACGCGACCCTTCATGCGACGGGGAGCCCTGGGCACTACGGGCCTCCAGTACACAAATAGGTCATGGTGGGTAGAACGATGATTGAAAAACAGGAATAGGACATAAAGGCCTCTGTAATCAAGGCTTCCCCATACAGCTAAGAATTCTGGGTAGTGATATTCAATTAAGGGTCTCAGAAGAGGGACAGCTTAGAGGTACAGAGCCTCATTCAATTGCTGCGATTTTGAGATCTGGTCTCGCAAATGGAGGTCGCAAGTTACTTTGCTGTTCAATTGCCTTCTGTTTGCGAGCTCCGATTGAGTTACTTGCTGCGATTTCTAGCGATTTGTTGAATTGCAAGTTACTTACCTCAAAGCCTTTGATCTTTCACAGGCGCAAGAGTTGTGATCGCTAAAATTGCAAAACGCTATTCAATTGCTCCGATTTTCCCGCGCTAACCACTCCTTCAAGCCCGCAAAGGGCTTAATTACAAATCGTAGCACTTGAAATGCAAATATAAAATCAATGCACTGTAAATGATTGGGAACACAATGGGTGACATTAGAATTAAAAGCACAACATTCTCAATCTCGCACATCGCCAAAATATAATACTTTATTTCATATTTAATTTTTGTCCAAAGTCCTACGGGCTTGGAGGTTGAAGCCCGTAGGACTTTAGAAATCCAACCTCCATATTTCATTGAAGTCCTAGGGCTTGAATAACGAGTTACGAGCTTGGAGGTTGAAGCCCTTAGGACGGAAATTAAACATGAAATAAAGTATTATATTTTGTCAATATGCGAGCTTGAGAATGTTGTGCTTTTATTGCTAATGTCACCCATTGTGTTACCCATCATTTGTTGGATTGATTTTAAATTGGCTTTTAAAGTGCTCCAGTTTTTCGGGCTTGAGCCACGAGTTACGGGCTTGCGTCCGCGATCATGTTCAAGCCCGCAAATGCTACTGTTGAGAGCATGACTCCGATTCTTGCGACCGGCACTTGACTTGCAGGCCCAGCCAATTGAATAGCACCTTAAATCTGGCCTGCATCAGGCCCACAAACGTAAGTCCTACATTTTTGGACCGATCTGCAGCCTGACTGTGTCTGTGAGTGCCCAAGCACAGCCTGTGCCTGTAAGAGCTGATCTGCAGCCTGACTGTGCCTGTAAGAGATGATCTGCAGCCTGTGCCTGTAAGAGCCCAAGTGCATCATGTGCCTGTAAGAGCCAAAGGAAAAAACAATTATCTTAGTGACGTTCACTATGTTGAAAAGTTTTTTGACTGCCATTTAACTAATTTGCAAACTGCATTTCAAAAGGCTCTTTTTATAGTTAAAAAAAACTTTGCTACTTGAAGTGAAGTTTGCATTTATTTGCCTTTAATTACTTTATTTCAATTTCAATTCAATACAGAGTTTATGGTTTTGTATGGGGTATAGTATTAGTTACGCCTCTTTTAATAGTGACTCTCAAGCAACCAGAATTACACTTATCCGGTATGAACCCCAAACAGTCCAGTGGACCCTTCTGTTCATAACAGCTAGTTTCCCCCATACTAGTGTGGCCTAGGAATTCGTCCTGCCGGACAAATTTCTAGCCACACTGATCTCACTTGTGCGAGTGATAGAGTTGTAATTGCTTAACAGTCCACATTTCTTCAAATTCCAATGGGCACACAATTTTGGCCATAGCCTCTATGGTTCAATTGCCATCTGCCTTCCCTGGGCCATGGCACATGCCCCCTCCCTCCCCATCCATTGGGGAAAACAATTTCCTTGGGCAGCTGTATCTAAAACAGTGCTTGGGCCTATTAGTTCATACAGTCCAAAGTATCCCAGGTTGGTACCAAGTCCAGGTTACAATTCCCAAGGCGCCATGGCTAGCCCTCTGACAGTTTTTATCAGCAGAAGCTCCCTCAGTCCTCCACAGTCCTTTACAGCCTTTCCCAAGGGCCAGTGAGCATAGATGCTTCCATACAGACTGTTTGCTTGGCCTGGGTTCTGCCAACAGTCCTCTGTGCCAAGGTAATCAATACAGTCCAAGGGTGCCATTGCCATCCAACCCCTCAAAAAACAGGATCCATGCATTCTTCTGTCCCACTGCATGGGTAAAACATTCCCCTGGGGATCCAAAAAAAATGTAATTTCAAAGGGGAATGTACTGTACTGATCTGGAAGCCGGCACCCAATGTTGTGGCCTGGTTTAAAGACTCCAATCCTCTAGGTTGCATCTGGATCAACATGTCACACCCCCCTCTCTCTGGAACCACCGCCTGGGCACAGCACTCACCTCCCTTAGGATCTTTGGTCACTGTGTTCCCTGGCAGGACCTCACAGCTCTCATCCAGACATCCCCTTGGGCCATCAGTTTGACAGACATTCTCTGTCTTCTCAACAGCCTTGTGATTAGCAATTGTGCTCCAGCCATTTGGGTATGGCTGGCCCCCTTGGACTGACACAGTCCCAAGGTTATTCTCTGTGTTCCCCCCTGTATCCATGGCTGGTTCCTGGACTGTAGTTATCCACGGAAACCCCATGATAGTTTCATAATCCATCTCTGTTTCCTCCCAGAACTTTCCCAGGCCCTCCATCTGGCCTGCTATTCCTGTCTGAGACTCAGACTCCGCTGCTTTTGAGATGTACCCATAATGTATGGTACCATCCTCATCTGTCCCAGTTGTAGCAAAAAGTAACTGGGCCTGGCCCATTTGTACCGCTTACAAAGGACCACTCAATCGGGACTTGGAAAAAAAAAACATAAACACGCAATGACTAACTACGGACTTAAAAAAAAATATACGAGCCTCGGGACTTAGAAACAAATAAATTGCGGACTTACACAAACAAATTTACGACTCGCAAAAATACGACCTTAACGGACAACCCGCGCACAGCGGCAAACATTAAAAAACACAAAAATACACACATAAATAAAATAAAAACCTTACCCACACCAAGGGGGGACACCCAGGACTTCTGAAACACTGCTTGAACCTCGAATTCTGCCAAATTCACAAAGTTTACACACTCGAAAATCCAGAGAGAAAAAATGGCCACCGAAAAAAACGACCCCTAAAGCCGCTAAATTCCACAAAGAAAATACAGCTTTTACAAAAACCCATACAACCTACAGCATACACCATTAGCAAGGACCCTTTATCATACAAACTCGCCTACCACATACACATTAGCTGCCATTTTACAACACTACCTTACAGAATGCGGAAGTACCCAGCTACACTAACTGTTTCCCCTCGCGAACGCATCCTATTTACACTACACACTTCACACATTGCTGACACTTACACCTCAGCTCTACAACAGTGCAAACCTACATTGTATGGTGCAAGAACATCAAAACAGATTGTCAGCTCTTCAGCACAATGCTTCCTGCATGTATATCTTACAAAAAGGTGAAGTATATGCATTTCTTATTTTATTACTTATTTAATTACCATCACAAAATACATATACACAAAAAAAGAAACACTATCACAAAAAGCGCAAAACACATTCACTGCGCGCCTCACAACGAGCGCCAACGCTGCTCATAGCACACAAACTACACCAGGAGACAGCCTCGCGATAAGTGCAAAAAAACGATCAGCCCCGACCTTACAATGAAAGCAAAAGCACCTCTGATAAAAAAAAAAAAATACAACAACCAAGAGGCTCGCAATGAGCGCCGAGATCTCAGACCACCACAAAAAATAATGTCTCTGCCAAACAACATTACTTGACTTACAATTCTATTGCTGTCATTTTTTGACAGGCAATTCACTAGTATATATATAAAAATATGTGTGTGTGTGTGTGTGTGTATATTTGAGTACTGCTTGGTTCAAAAAGTTTTTCCAATGTGCACATACAGTGGATATAAAAAGTCTGCACACCCCTGTTAAAATGTCAGGTTTATGTGCTGTAAAAAATGACAAAGATAAATCATTTCAGAACATTTTCCACCTTTAATGTGACCTATAAAGTGTACAACTCAATTGAAAAACAAACTGAAATCTTTTAGGTGGAGGGAAGAAAAAAAACAAGAAAAATAATGTGGTTGCATAAGTCTGCACACCCTCTTATAACTGGGGATGTAGCAGTGTTCAGAATTAAGCAATCACATTCCAAATCATGCTAAATAGGAGTCAGCATACACCTGCCATCATTTAAAGTGCCTCTGATTAACCCCAAATAAAATTCAGCTGCTCTAGTTGGTCTTTCCTGAAATTTTCTTAGTCGCATCACACAGCAAATGCCATGGTTCACAGAGAGCTTCCAAAGCATCAGAGTGATCTCATTGTTAAAAGGTATCAGTCAGGAGAAGGGTACAAAAGAATTTCCAAGGCATTAGATATACCATGGAACACAGTGAAGACAGTCATCATCAAGTGGAGAAAATATGGCACAACAGTGACATTACCAAGAACTGGAGCTCCCTCCAAAATTGATGAAAAGACGATAAGAAATCTGGTCTGGGAGGCTACCAACAGGCCTACAGCAACATTAAAGGAGCTGCAGGAATATCTGGCAAGTACTGGCTGTGTGGTACATGTGACAGCAATCTCCTGTATTCTTCATATGTCTGGGCTATGGGGTAGCGTGGCAAGACGAAAGCCTTTTCTTACGTAGAAAAACATCCAAGCCAGGCTACATTTTGCAAAAACACATCTGAAGTCTCCCAAAAGCATGTGGGAAAATGTGTTTTGGTCTGATGAAACCAAGGTTGAACTTTTTGGCCATAATTCCAAAAGATATGTTTGGCGCAAAAACAACACTGCACATCACCAAAAGAACACCATACCCACAGTGAAGCATGCTGGTAGCAGCATCATGCTTGGGGGCTGTTTTTCTTCAGCTGGAACTGGGGCCTTAGTTAAGATAGAGGGAATTATGAACAGTTCCAAATACCAGTCAATATTGACACAAAATCTTTCAGCATGAAAACGACTCAAAGCATACATCCAAATCAACAAAGGAATGGCTTCACCAGAAGAAGATTAAAGTTTTGGAATGGCCCAGCCAGAGCCCAGACCTGAATCCGATTGAAAATCTGTGGGGTGATCTGAAGAGGGCTGTGCACAGGAGATGCCTTCACAATCTGACAGAGCTGGAGAGTTTTTGCAAAGAAGAGTGGGCAAATCTTGCCAAGTCAAAATGTGCCATGCTGATAGACTCATACCCAAAAAGACTGAGTGCTGTAATAAAACCAAAAGGTGCTTCAACAAAGTATTAGTTTAAGGGTGTGCATACTTATACAATCACATTATTTTTCTTTTTCTTTCCTCCACCTAAAAGATTTTAGTTTGTTTTTCAATTGAGTTGTACAGTTAATAGGTCACATTAAAGGTGGAAACAGTTCTGAAATGATTTATCTTTGTCTCATTTGTTTACAGCATAGAAACCTGACATTTTAACAGTGGTGTGTAGACTTTTTATATCCACTGTATATGAATTTAGATGACACATAATAACACTGTAATGCTCTAACAAAGGAACCTAGATGTTTTAATTAGTCATTGATTATTAATACAATTGATATTCAATGGTTTTAAAAATGAATGACTGCAATATTAAACACATTTTTAAACCTTAGATTCTCTGCCTTCAGTCAAGCTGCTTGTCGCCACTTCCCTGTAAGAACAGTTCAGGAATGAGAGAAGCTCTGACTACGAGGTCTAAATTGCTGATAAGAAAGATACATAGATAGATATATAGTTTATACACACAAAACTGTTTTCAAGAAACTTTTAGTACAGCATTTCACATTTTTTAATTTTTATGTTGGGGTAACAAATCAATAAAAGAATGCATTTATTAGAAATGGGATCTTGGCTCACTCTACTGTGGCTACCCAATAAGGAATACATGAGTGTTAGTGGATCAGACAAAATATAACCATAGCAGCAAATATCCTAACAAAAACTCCAAACTGGTTACCTACAGAGTTTAGGGATAAATTCCACTTACCAGAAAGAGACTTAGCCTCATTTGCTTACGTTCTAAGGGACAACAAATTAGCCCGAAAAACACCTTTTGAGAAATGCTGCATCTACAACTCCAATGGAAAGAAAAATATCTGGAATTCTATATAATTACCTAAACGACCAGGTTACAAGAAAAATAACTGAAAATAACGCTTGATGAAGCGGCATGGGGTACAATTTTTACAAACACAGCAAACTCCTCTTTCAATATAGTTCTAAGAGAAAATGCCTTTAAAACTCTTTTAATATGGTATTTCATTCCAGCAAGACTATAAATCTCAAATCCATCCCTGGATGGTAAATGTTTTAGAGGCTGAAACAAAACAGGTACATTGAGACATGCTTTATAAATATATGGGAAGGAACATACTCTACCTTAGAAAAACTAGGGGGGAGCATTGCTAGGGCTTCCCATTCCAAAACTCCCTAAGGAATCACAATTCTAAACAAGAGAAATGCAAAGGTGGAGTGGAAAAAGCGCACAATCCCTTCAGTAGTCCCAATGTTATGGGGTAATGTTTGGTCTGAAGCTCTCCATGTTGGTCTCTCTTATGTAAAAATGTATATACAGTCAGGTCCATAAATATTGGGACATCGACATAATTCTAATCTTTTTGGCTCTATACACCACCACAATGGATTTGAAATGAAACGAACAAGATGTGCTTTAACTGCAGACTTTCAGCTTTAATTTGAGGGTATTTACATCCAAATCAGGTGAACGGTGTAGGAATTACAACAGTTTGTATATGTGCCTCCCACTTTTTAAGGGACCAAAAGTAATGGGACAGATTAACAGTCATAAAACAAACTTTCACTTTTTAATACTTGGTTGCAAATCCTTTGCAGTCAATTACAGCCTGAAGTCTGGAACGCATAGACATCACCAAACGCTGGGTTTCATCCCTGGTGATGCTCTGCCAGACCTCTATTGCAACTGTCTTCTTCTTGGGGCATTTTCCCTTCAGTTTTGTCTTCAGCAAGTGAAATGCATGCTCAATCGGATTCAGGTCAGGTGATTGACTTGTCCATTGCATAAGATTCCACTTCTTTCCCTTAAAAAACTCTTTGGTTGCTTTTGCAGTAAGCTTCGGGTCATTATCCATCTGCACTGTGAAGCGCCGTCCAATGAGTTCTGAAGGATTTGGCTGAAAATGAGCAGATAATATTGCCCAAAACACTTCAGAATTCATCCTGCTGCTTTTGTCAGCAGTCACATCATCAATAAATACAAGAGAACCAGTTCCATTGGCAGCCATACATGCCCACGCCATGACACTGCCACCACCATGCTTCACTGATGAGGTGGTATGCTTTGGATCATGAGCAGTTCCTTTCCGTCTCCATACTCTTCTCTTCCCATCACTCTGGTACAAGTTGATCTTAATCTCATCTGTCCATAGGATGTTGTTCCAGAACTGTGAAGGCTTTTTTAGGTGTTGTTTGGAAAACTCTAATCTGGCCTTCCTGTTTTTGAGGCTCACCAATGGTTTACATCTTGTGGTGAACCCTCTGTATTTACTCTGGTGAAGTCTTCTCCTGATTGTTGACTTTGACACACATACACCTACCTCCTGGAGAGTGTTCTTGATCTGGCCAACTGTTGTAAAGGGTGTTTTCTTCACCAGGGAAATAATTCTTCGGTCATCCACCACAGTTGTTTTCCGTGGTCTTCCAGGTCTTTTGGTGTTGCTGAGCTCACCGGTGCGTTCTTTCTTTTTAAGGATGTTCCAAACAGTTGATGTGGTCACACCTAATGTTTTTGCTATCTCTCTGATGGGTTTGTTTTGTTTTTTCAGCCTAATGATGGCTTGCTTCACTGATAGTGACAGCTCTTTGGATCTCATATTGAGAGTTAACCGCAACAAATGCAAATAGCACACTTGAAATGAACACTGGAGCTTGTATCTGCTCTTTGTAAATGGGATAATGAGGGAATAACACACACCTGGCCATGGAACAGCTGAGCAGCCAATTGTCCCATTACTTTTGGTCCCTTAAAAAGTGGGAGGCACATATACAAACTGTTGTAATTCCTACACCGTTCACCTGATTTGGATGTAAATACCCTCAAATTAAAGCTGAAAGTTTGCAGTTAAAGCACATCTTGTTAGTTTCATTTCAAATCCATTGTGGTGGTGTATAGAGCCAAAAAGTTTAGAATTGTGTCGATGTCCCAATATTTATGGACCTGACTGTATGCACTGTACTGATGGCGGACAGATAGATAGATGCTATGTATCTATCAATTGGCTGGTTGTAATGCAGATCTGTTCTCAAAGTGCAAGGATCCCGGTGGCAATGAGGTAGACTAGTACTATATATATGACCACCTGTTGATGTCGCGGTTTTGATTTAATTAAAGTGTCTAAACAGCCATGGATCCTTCAAACGCACCCCAAATCAATGAGATGGAAACCAGGGTCGATAAACAGGTTTTATTCATAGAATGCCGCAGATAAAAAACACAGTAGTCCGTCTTTGGTGTACAGTATGTCATATACAACGGATAAAACAAAGAAAAATTTAAAAATAAAAACAAACTCTAAAAGATTTAAAACGTATAAAAACTTTGATAGGTTGGTGCACAAAAATTATGTCTCCACTTTCTTTGAGGTGTTCGAGATGATATTAATGTGTAAATACACTTCTCCGTTTTGCTGACGGCTTCCTCAGTGATAATGATATAAATGTTTGTATTGGTAGTACCCTGTTGGGATTGAGTAAATGGATAAGTAAAAAATAAATAATTGTCTGCTGCCCTTTGGGATCAATCACTTTAGTGATTGTCTAGCCATTAGTGTTCTGATAACAATTTAGGAATTATCCCTTTGATGATTTGCATATGCTTTTTTTATGATATTAGTGTGATGATCTATGCACAATATATATCGGCCAAGTAGAATTGTTTGAAAGAATTTTACAGATCAGTATATGATCTATACCTCAAGCTCAGCCTTGGGAAAACGCTGGTGTCTTAGTGTATGTCTGATGGTATGGTGCCCTACATACCACTCATGTAGAGCCACATGAGAGAGCTGTACATGAGTGGTATGTCGGGCACCATACCATCAGACATAGACTAAGACACCAGCGTCTCCCCTAGGCTGAACTTGAGGTCATTGCAGATCAGAGGAGATCTTAAAAGGTTGAACTGCAATAAAAAATAAAAAAAATTCTGTTTAAGTTCCGTGTTATATAGATCCCGGCAGTGTGTTAATACATATAATGGAACTAGCATGGACGTTAATTTTATATGTACTGATTTATTAATATAGCATTATTTGTGAATTGCGGGTCCGATCATAACTCGTACTTCAAACCCGTAAGGGATTGAAATCTGACCTCCATTTTTCAGTGACGTAATGATGACTATCTCTTTTACTATTGGCTCCATCTAAACCCGTAACTACGTGTTTGACTAATTGATCGTGTTCACGGCCACAAATGCAACGTGAGCAACAATGGTTTACGGTTTTCGATGTTGGCCACATCTGCTGCAGGCTTTGCTAATGTAATAGCTCTGTAACTTTTGCGAATTTCAAGCCCGAAGTCTTTGCTGGTGTACCAGTGCCGCTACTTGCTTCGAATTTATTATGGCCCTATGTCTACTTTATCATTATACTATAAATAAGCAGCAAGAATAAAATGAATCGCGTGCAAATAGGTAGTAACTTTCTTTTAAAAAAGACAGGTAAGTGGCAAGAAAGAGTATTTTTTGTTTGCAGTAAGGTTGTGGGAAATTCAGGTGTTCTTGTTGATTATTGAAGCGCAGATCCTTTAATTCTACTCTTGGCTAAGTTCTATATCAAGCACTTAAAGGGAATCTCCAATATCCTGTTATGAAAAATGTTTACTTAAAAAGCACTGTGTGCTTCATTTCCTTTACCATGCACCAATCATAACCAAAAGCGCAAGTGATGATGGCAGCAGGACCAGTGTACCTTGCAGAAGGCTATTATCTGAACTTATAATTATTTAAGAAGTTCAATCAGGGTGTGTTAGAGGCAGGAAATGGCATTTGTAATAATAATGTCACACAGGCTTTTTTTACTTTTGTTCGGCCAACTACGTTTAAAAGATGTGCATATTGTTAACATAGACTACAAATTCAATGACTTCAAGGAACCTTTTTATAGAAAATGCCGGTGCTAGAGGAAAATAGTGTTACTTAACCCCAATAACACTTTATTTGCACACACCCTTGTTATGAAGTGCATTGTGGGCTTTTTTATCCCTCTGAATTTTCATTATCTCTATATAAACCATTGGTTAAATTTTATGTAAACTTCCTTTGTCCTTTTGGAAGTCATTATATTAAATTATGTATTAAAAAAATATGGATCCCAAACCTTCACTTCATTTTCTCAAATAGGATTTTGCAGACAAATAATTAAGTACCTAGATCAGTGACACCTGCAGAGAGACAGATTTTGCTGTTAGAGTAATGTCTCTCCCGTGCCATTATTATTTTATTATATCACATATATAGTTGTGAGCGTACGAGTTGTTGCTAACGCTGCGGGCTCGCGAAGCAAGGGCACTGGCCGAGGGTCTCAGTTGCTGGCATGGAGCGCCGTAGGCGCTCCATGCCAGCACCTGAGGACCTCGCAAAGCGAGGGCCGCAGTTGCTGGCATGGAGTGCCGAAGGCGCTCCATGCCAGCAACTGCGACCCTCGCAAACTTCACGTCGCAACCCAAACAGCACGACACACACATTACGACACTCGCAAACAACATACGACACACGTTCACACACATTACGGCCTCGCAACACTCGGACGCAACTCGCGAACATTACAAAATGTAAAACACAATACATACACACAGCACATACATAAAAACCTTACCTACACCAAGAGGGAGCACCCAGGACCTCAAAAATACAACTTAGACCTTGATTTTACTCGAAATAAAAGAGTTTAGAGACTAAAAAAAAATCTAAGCGAGAGTAAAAATGGCTGCCGAACAAAACGAAAACGAGGCTACAGCACTCTAAACTCGCAAAACACCATAACAAACTCGCAAAACGCAACAAACGACCTACGGATATTCATACCACACAGTGCACACATTCAGCATGCTTACACAGCAGCTCCACACCACTAATGCTGCAGCAACATCAACACACATTGCCAGCTCTTCATCACAATGCTTCAAAATAGGTACAGTATATTCATTTAGTAATGTATTACATATTTCATTATTAGACACCAAACAGCATTAGCTACCTTACAATTTAATTGCCGTCATTTTTTGACGGGCAATTCGCTAGTATGCATATATTATATATGTTAGATTAAAGATCTATTGCGTCTAATTACATGTAGATGGAGCTTTTTGTTGTTTTACTATGTTTAACAGTAGCCCTCGTCTTCCATGCAAAAATGGACAAAGCTTCCTGGAAATCAAGTGTAAATTATAGTAATGTATTCTAATGATAAATAGTACAAAACTATGGCCTCCACCTGTTTAGTAAATATTACTTATTCATACACCCAAGACTGTATATAAAAGGTTCCAAGATTTGCATTTCTCTTTAAGATTAATATTTATATTAAAAAAATCTGTAACCTATTTAGTGTTACTGTAGAGACAAAGCAGACATTATCATAAAACAAATACACTGCAATAAGTTTGGACAAATATTTACTTTTTCCTTGTCACCACATGCTCTTTTTCTTTATGGAATGCATTGCTTGGTAAATAATAAAGTGAACCATAGCCAGATCAAGGCCTCAGCCAAAACTCAGAGAGCTGGGCATGTGTAAAGAAGGGTAAGATAAAAAATATATTTGTTTGAAAAATGTGATTCTGCATAATTAGGCAGGGGAAAGATCATAACGTTAGCATTGAACTAGAAAATAATAAATGCTGATGTCTCTGCTGGACCCTGATACTTTGGTAAAAGTTGAATGTGTGAGAGGGATGTTTACATTTCTGCAGGAGCAGGTATTGTATTTAGTTACATTTAGTTAAGCTACCTCCTTTTGAGCAGTGCCAAGGAAGGGGGAGGTACCATATTCTAAAAGATCCAATGATTTAACAATTCCTTGATTCCTCTTCTTTCTGTCTCCTCTCCCAACTCTCACTCCACACACACACTCAGGCACCAAACTGTCAGCAAATGTTCAAGTCAGGCAAGATGGAAACTTTCTGTATTAAAAAAAAATAAAGATTTTTTTTTTTTCTAAAATCTATTTTAGGGTAATAACTGTTAATGTTGCCAATTTGTTACATACTTCGCAAATGCGATTTTCTAAAATACAGTGGCCCTTTAATAGCGTGGACTTAATACACACTCAGGGTTCAGTCTCTCAAGTTTTTGTTCACGATAGCCATTATAGGAGAAACTCCCTGTAGAGTGTCACTGAGACTTCACTTAAAAGGTGAGTCCTTTCTGCATACGAGATCCAGCAAACCACATGATTCATGCTCAACAGGGCTTCATCAGTAAGATGTTAGTCTTCTCCCTAAGCACAGTGGTTGAGAGAAGTGTATACAGTACTATACTACATGACACAATATTAACAGTTGTCTTATCAGTTTAATGTTTGTCACCTTTATCTGTTCTTTTATATTTTGTAAAATTAATGAAGTGAATGTAAAATGAATAAAATTAATGAAAAGTAATGTTCTTTTACCTTCAAGTGTCAAGATTGACTAGGAATCTATATGCAATGTAGAATTATGAAGCCAAAATATTTCCTTGAGCAATAGATATAGGCCCTCATTCAATTGCAATTTGGCCAATTGAATAGGGCTCTAAATAAGCACATAGCATATTTTTTAAAGAAGTTTTTAGTTAGTGAACATCTTTCAAAAAGCAAGCTTTTCCCTAACTAAAAACTTATTTAAAAATATATATTATGTGCTTATTTAGAGCCCTATTCAATTGGCCAAATTGCAATTGAATGAGGCCCATAGTGTGCAGAGTGTTTGCATCTTCTAATAATGATGGTAATATATAAAGTGATTGAACCAAGCTTTTATTCTTAAGCACATTTCTTCCATTTGTAAAACTTTAGTTTGCAAAACATTAATGTGCTTTCGTTTCATTGTGTGATTTGGAAATCTATAACTATTGTCATACACTACTAATAAATATACTCAAATTAATACAGTCACAATATTTGTATCATTTTTTTTCAGGGCCAAGGAATCGGTCAAACATTTTCAAGTACAACAATGTGGATCTTCAATCAAATTTGGTTTCAATGAATTTTCATGTTTAAAAGACTTTATTCAGCATTTTGCTAACCAGCCTTTGATTGGAAGCGAATCAGGTAACGTTAAGATAAGAATGTAGCTGTTCCTCACTGCTGACATTGATGTAATTTAATCATGGGTGTTTCCAGCCTAGGTCCACAACACCCTGGCCTAGGGCAGTACATTTTCATGGGGCAGCAGGCTGTCTGGAGCTACCAATGTAATGGAATATGCACAGAAATGCCCATATGCAGAGAATATTTCTTACTTACTGTGTACTTACCTAGACACATATACACTTATCGTTTTCTATCTGAATGTGACTGGGATATAGCAAGAGGAAAGGAGGTGATTTGGGGGGTACACATATCTCTGCTGGCCTAGGGTAGCATAAAACCTAAATACACCCCTGGATGTAATATTATTATTTTTATTATTGTTTATTTGTAATGTGCCAACATATTCTGTAGCCCTATACATGAATAAGTTCAAGGCAAAAAACAATAACAGTATTAACACCTTGCAGAAGATGGATGGTTCTGTAAGAGCCTAAAATCCAGTGTGCATACTGCTTTCTCCAACGTACCATGCACGAATGAAAACTCACAAACTTATATCCTCAATAAAATAATAGTCATGTGCACTCAACTTGAGTAGCCAGTTGATTCCTAATGTCTCACAAAGTGCAATCCATGCTAAGTTTTATTATATTTTTATTTATTTTATATAATATTATTTGATTACCCAAACTAACTCACACTCAAGTGAAGATGCTATTATTAATATTTTATAGTTCTTTTTAAATTCTGCAGCATGAGGCTTTCATTTTTATGAGTGTTTATGCTCTGCTGCACTGGTTAATATATTGAGCTTATGGGAAGAAAATGCTATAAACTCTCAGGTCCTGAAGGGACCATACATTTCAAGCTCCTTCTGATGGCTATATACACTCTACATTTCAGCGTATTTTCTAGTATGTCTGAAACAGTGGCAAAGCTATTTAATGGAAGACCATGATGCAATATAATTCCCCTAGAGGGATCATATCACCTTTCTGTAAAATAATGATTTTTCCTGTCCTCTAATTAATTAAGATTCCCCTTTAATCCAGGCTGCTGTCAGTAGCAGAGGGCCTTTACCCTGTGTTAGCCCCCAGTGCTTTGCACCTGCTGCACTGGCAGTAGCTCCACAACTACTCTAGTGAAACCAAAGGAAAAACCTGATGTTTTGTTTGTTGTAGCACATTTGTAGGGATCCTGTGATTTTTGCATGCCCCATGTACCCGTTAGCTGGAGGAATAACTAGCATATAAAAACTCTTTTAAAATAGCGAAATATGCATCAGTTGTAGAAAAAACAAAATATAAATTTTATCTCATGTTTTTTAGTGCTATGTTATAGGACAGTATTGTATATAAGGGAAGCAAGACCCAGTGACCTAACCTTGTACAGAATTGCACCAGTAATGCTTTCATTAGACGTTCCCATACTGGTTTTGTACTGGTACACAACAACATGCTGGATAAATAAGAGGTCTGTGTGGAATCCATCCTGGATACATCTGCCTTCTCTCTTCTTCTGCACTCCGTGACTCTCTGCTGAAACACCATTTTAAAAGGGATCAACACCAGCAGTGAGTGGGTGGCTTGGCTTCCATGTCCATTCAGAGGCTGCGCTCTGGAGGCTGCCAGCGGGGATAGTGTTTTGTGGGATGTGGACACCTGTCTGCTGGGAACTGGGCTCACACCATAAACTCATTGCACACAGGTCACTAAACAGCTGTCAGCCGCTACTAATTTTATGCTGCACTTGACAAGGCTCAGATTTGAAGTTGATTCCTAGAGGTGAAAGTTGACTCATCCAGCTGCCTGGATATTAACCCTGTCGGGTAATGGATCATTTCAGAGGGATCAAGGGGAAGCAGCTTCTTTATCACCAACTTACTCAATACAATGGGCCTGTTTAAAGAAGGGTATCATCGTTTTTTTAAAAAGGTCAACTAATTTGTTCGAACATCTAGACTTTGTTGTGTTTTTAAATAGACACCAAGTATGCATTTTGGTTAAAATTAAAGGGTCAGCGTAGGCTCTTTTAATGTTAACCCTATTTTTAGATCACTATTAATTAGCACAAAAAAATACATTTGAAAACAGCAGCAAATCAGAGCTTCAGCCAGAAAATCAGTTTACCTCATTAATGGCAGTAGCTTACCTATTCCCACTGAGCATTACTGAAGGAAGTGACATTTCAACGGAGATAACATTATTCAAGACTTACCAAGAGAGCCTAATCAATGTTCTCTCCATTGCAAATGTTAACTTCCTTTTAGCAGTGCTCATGACAATGAGGGAGGTGCGCAGGGGAACAGCAGTGGTTATTAATAAGGTAAACTATTTTTTTTATTATATTTTCGCTAAAGATTTGCTGTGCTGCTGTTTGCACATGTATGTTAATCAATGCAGCAGGTTTAATGGGAAAAGTGCTTACGCTGGGCCTTTAAGATGCCCACTGTTGTATATTACATTATATATATATATATATATATATATATATATATATATATATATATATATATTATATACACACACAATTTGACCTTAAGCACATGCTGTCCACACTTCATGACATAAGCAAATTGTTTACTATTGTATCTGGCTAGTTACATTGGTCCAGATACATTAAATGGTTACGGTAGGGCTCATGCAAACAGGGTCTCGTTTGTTTATATAGTGACTGATTTGAGAAAGAAAAGTAAAAATATATAGCTTATAACCCTGAAAGAAAAATGTCACTTTTCACCCTTTGACTGTGCGGGTATCAGAAACATTTAGGGCCCAGAGGCTGGATACATTTTTGCTATGTAACTGTTGGGGACAATTCTAGTGTGCATTTTTCTATTTACATATGTATATTATTTTTTATAACATTAGTTCAGCTTTCTAATGGTGCGATTGATTTTAGAATTGAATGTTATGGTGTAACAAAAAATCAAATAGTTTGGATCAGTAACAAAATTAACACTAGAATTGAAAATGAAAGTTATAAAATATCCATGGATATCTTGAGTATTTTGATCCCAAAAAAATAAATGGTTATAATTTATGACTAATATATACCAGAAACTGGTGTGAGAACAGTATACACTTTCTGAAAGCGCACATTCTCCAATATTCAAAACTGGTTTTCAGGTTTTACTTCACATAAATAACCGCTTACAAATATTGGTTGCAATTATTGTTTTTTTATGTTTTACCAAAATAGGTTACCATACATTTAAACAGAACAAAACCCACTATGATTTTCACAGATTAAAATTTTATGACAAAACCAAAAATTAAATCTTGTTATTTACTAGACAAATCTTTGTTATGTTCTTGAAAGGTTATCTCAAAGGACTCGCTTCCTTGATTGGAGTTTCAATGAACTATGGTGATCAGCCCCATCCCCATGATGAGATCTTTTTTTATACAAGACTCTCTACTGGCATCTCGGTTGTGTCAGAGGTGATATAATAGATTGCCAGGTTGCTGCTTTTTTTATAATAAAAAAATATTTGGTCACCCCCCCCCCCCCCAAGATTATTTTTATATATTCTAAAATAAAAAATTAGAGATTGGCATTTATGCATGATCATATTTTATGACAGATCAAATATTTTTAGACAGATAAACTTCTATCAGAACAATATTCTGGGTAGTTCCTCCCCCATCCTGTATAACTAATAGGGGGTGGAGTAAAGCAGATCTCCCTGAACCTGCAACAGTAAAGTTCAAAATGTATGTTTTAAACCTGGACTTAGACACACTATAATGGCTATAACTTGTGTTAAGATAATGCTCTCTGATTATGTTATTGTATGTGTCAATCATTCTTTACAATAGTTGGAGTTTAGTGTACATAATACCATTTAATAAAAAAAAATTGTTAGAAATAAAATATAACCACTTATGATGAGCGTCCTTATCTGGCTACAGGCAGACTAGGGGCCTCATTCTATTATTGGCCGTAAAACGGCCACAAGGCTGCAATTCCTTGCGGGGGTTCCGTTATCTTGGAATTCAATTATACGGCCCCGCAAGGATCTCCCCTTACGGCCGGCCGTATATCTTGCAACCGGCCGTAAGCTCAGAAAACTTTAAACGCAAAAATAAATTCAAGACAGCACTGTACAGCTCTGTAAATGCTAGGGATCATAATGGGGGACATGGGGATTAATAGTAACCCACTCTCAAGCTTGCACATCAGCCCAAATCCGAGTTTACATTAACTGTTTATTTTCCGGCCGCAGCGTGGGCGGGTCTGAGGTGCTCCAAGCACTCGAGACTTTGTCCATGGATTTTTGACATGAATTAAAAAAAAATTTTTTTTACGGATTTGAGTAGCAACCAGGATTTTCTTGCGGCCGAAACTCTTGCGGACCTTATTGGTTCAAAGGCTTTCCTCCGGCGCGAGCGGCCGCAAGGGATAGCAAGGCGCCGGCCGCAAGCCTGCCGGAATCCCCGGCCGGAGGGGAATAGAATAGCAGAATAGCTTGCGGCCGGTCCTTGCGGCCCCGCATCTCCTACGGCCGATAATGGAATGAGGCCCTAGGAGTCCAAGATGGAAGTAACAAGGAAACAAACATAGTCCGCTAAATGTAATATGTTCTTTAAAAAAAATCTGCATTCTCATGGCTTACATGGCAGGTAATGTTGCCAATGTATTTGCATACTCGCAAACATTGGATCTTTTTTTACAGACGAACATTATATTTTACTTACTCTTGAAGCACATTTCCACCTTAAACACAAACTTGAACATGCAGGTATTTTTTTATAATTTAGGTAGTTTAACCCCACCCCTGCTCCACTGCAGTCGTGGTAAAAAGACAAGGGAATCTTTAATAAACACAATTTAGTGTGCATGGTCTCCTTTTAGCTATGCTTCACTGTGAGACTCATGATGTGAGGACTGATTATGATTCTGAACTATCTATTGGCTTGTGAATAACTTCTCTGAAATACTCGCAACTCAAGAAAGACTGCATTGCAATGATTCATCAGCTCAAAGTTCAGATGTGCATTATGGTTACATACCTTTCCTATGTTATCATATTGAGGATAATATACGTTATAATTTAACAACATTTGAAGATGCAATATGGGGATTCACAGCTTGCTGCATGCAGTGGCACGTCCTTCGGGCGCAGCTGAATAGCGCGCCGTCAGCAGGGCGCAGAGAACTGCGCTCTAATGACGCTCTGCGCTCCAGCCTGTATCCCAGCCTGCTTGGAAAGGTAAGGGCCTGACAGTACACAATGCTCTATATGTACAATACACATAGAGTCTATGCATACAGTACACACTGCTCTACATATACAGTACACACTACAAGTTAAACATACAGTCCCTGGGTATTTCGGATGTCCCTGGGCACTCTGAACTCTGGTCACCCAACATGGATGTGTACCTTGTAGAGTGTACTGTAATGTACTGTATATGTAGAGCAGTGTGTACTGTATGTATAGCGTAATGTGTATTGTATGTGGATAGCAGTGTGTACTGTACATATAGAGAGAGCATTGTGTACTGTCAGACCCTTACCTTGCCATGCAGGCTGGAGCGTCACTAGAGTGCAGTTCTCGGCGCCCTGATGATGGCGCGCTATTCAGCTGAGTGTGAAGGTCGGGTTGCCTTTCCTATGTTATCATATTGAGGCAAATATACTTTATAATTTAACAACATTTGAAGATGCAATATGGAGATTCACAGCTTGCTGCATGCTAACGTCACACAGTGACACACTCTGACAGACAATTATGGGCAACAGTGACCCTCAGGCAATTTTCTATGTAGCCTCCAGCCTGCTCTCTGGAGTGAGAATGCCCCGCCACAACGATACACAGTCCGTTATATCTCTCTAAAACTAACAAAAAAACAGCTGTGCTCCTAAATACATCTCCTTACTATCTATATCTCCATTACAAAATAATTTATTTCCTACAGTAATGTTACCATTTTGCTTTGAGTGAAATAAAAAGGTTTAAGTACATGGGAACAAAATGAGAAGCTCAACAAAAGACACTTAAAAATAAGTCACTTAGTGTTGCATACATCTTCTTTTTACTATGATATGAGATAACCAGCCTTTCTTTCAGTACAAGCTACCTCTGACTTAGTTATTTTGTATATGCAAATTACCCTTGGGGTTTAGTCTCCCTAAGGGTAATAGGGGACTCCAGACGTGGACCCCTTGCTCACTGTGCCTTAGGGAGTTCAGCTGCACCTCACTGACGAGGCCCATAAAGGCCGAAACGCATCTGGGGTTTGCTGTTTCTCCTGTTCAGGGTAGAATTGCCTGGTATTTCGGGTCTGGGTCACTCTTTTGAGTGAGACCAGACTGATATACTACAGGATATTTCTCCCTGTGAAGGACACAAGTGGCTAAAAGAGTTTGCTCTCAGAGTAGCTTATCATGGCCATAGACCTAACCTATTAAGGTTAGTTTGTTCTCTGATGAGCACCTCTGACTTTGTTATTTTTTTTAGTACAAGCTACTAACGCTAAATTCAAAGTTGAGCATGCACATGCGTGTTAGCAATGTGTCTGTAAATGCCCGTTGGATTTGGCAGGTGAGCCCGGGGAGAGAGGGAGGGAGAGAGAGAGGGTTGAGAGGGTAGGCAGAGGGAGAGAGGGGAGGGGGAAGGGAGAGAGTGAGGGGGAGGGAGAGATGGAGGGAGATAGAGAGGGGAGGGAGGAAGACAGGGAGAGAATGCCCGTTGGATGCGGCAGGTGAACCTGGGGAGAGAGGGAGGCAGAGAGAGAGGGTTGAGAGAATAAGTGGAGGCAGAGGGAGGGAGAGGGGGAGGAAGAGGGTGCACAGAGAGGGAGATAGCACTGAGGCAGACAGAACAGACAATTGAAGATACTATATGATACTCATTTATTATGGGCAAGTTACTGGTAAAATATATATTTGTGTGTGTTTGTACTGATTTTCGTATAAATATGTAAAAAAAACATTTAAAAGAATAATTAATGGACAGGATCCTCCTGAAATCATTTTTTTTTTAATGTAAAAGAGCAGTCTTAGAAAAGATTAACTATCTGTGTAAAAGGTATTGAATTTACCAGGTTTGCCAGTAATTCCTCCATGTTTGTGAAGAGTGGAAGCTGCCATTTTAAAATGGTTGTCACTGACACTGATGTCTGTGAGCTGATTGGGTCACAGTTCAATAACAAATCTGGCGTTCTGTAATAGGATACATTCATTTTCCTGTGTTCCTCAGCAGCTCACCTACTGTACACAGGTTTGGTAGCAATAATAGGCAATTGCTAGAACTTACACATATATTTAAACCTCTTTTTTATATAATAGGGAAAAACATTCAACATTTCTACTAATGGCAGTTTTTTTATCAGCTTCTTTGAGATGCCATATATAAGATAAACACTCTTTTAAATAGCAACTTGCACCTACACAGTGATACAGTAATTAAATTGTTGTGTATACACCAATGTGATTATATATGGTCACTAATAGTAAGTATTATACCTGAGGTGTATAATAGAGGAGGTGGCTGCCATCTACTGGAAGAATCCATAATGACTGACTACATTTTGGAAGTCATGGTGAGGGACAGATTTCATAGGATCATTATCTATAACTTTCATAACAAATAAGATCTATACATCCCTACAGCTGGTATTAAGAGTTATTAAAGGACCACTGTGGTCAAATATTGTTATAAATGGTCATTTGAATGACTAAACATTTTGTAATGTTTCTATGTATCTATCTTCCCAGGAGCCA
Source organism: Discoglossus pictus (assembly GCA_027410445.1). NCBI lineage: Eukaryota > Metazoa > Chordata > Amphibia > Anura > Alytidae > Discoglossus > Discoglossus pictus. Next base: position 190,349,725 of record CM050163.1, on the reverse strand, counting down.
ATATCTTTTATTAATATTTCTACTATATGCTTGTTATTATATTTGATGACATAGAATTATTTCTAACATTAGTTGAAACTCTTACATATGTTTACTTTATCTTGCCTGGCTCTCCTCCCCTTCCCCCTTTTATGGCCTGTATAATTTGCCTAGATCTCCTCCTTTCCACATGTCTTGGCATTTCCTTTCTGATTCTCTCTCTCTCTCTCCGTCTCTCTCTCTCTCCGTCTCTCTCTCTCTCCGTCTCTCTCTCTCTCCGTCTCTCTCTCTCTCCGTCTCTCTCTCTCTCTCTCTCCGTCTCTCTCTCTCTCTCTCTCTCTCTCTCTCTCTCCGTCTCTCTCTCTCTCTCTCTCTCTCCGTCTCTCTCTCTCTCCGTCTCTCTCTCTCTCCGTCTCTCTCTCTCGCTCTCTCTCTCTCGCTCTCTCTCTCTCCGCCTCTCTCTCTCTCTCCGTCTCTCTCTCTCTCTCTCTCTCCGTCTCTCTCTCTCTCCGTCTCTCTCTCTCTCCGTCTCTCTCTCTCTCCGTCTCTCTCTCTTTCTCTCTCTCCGTCTCTCTCTCTCTCTCTCCGTCTCTCTCTCTCTCTCTCTCTCCGTCTCTCTCCGTCTCTCTCTCTCTCTCTCCGTCTCTCTCTCTCTCTCTCCGTCTCTCTCTCTCTCTCTCTCTCTCTCTCTCTCCGTCTCTCTCTCTCTCTCCGTCTCTCTCTCTCTCTCTCTCTCTCTCTCTCTCTCTCTCCGTCTCTCTCTCTCTCTCTCTCTCTCTCTCTCTCCGTCTCTCTCTCTCTCTCTCTCTCTCTCTCTCCGTCTCTCTCTCTCTCTCTCTCTCTCTCTCTCTCTCCGTCTCTCTCTCTCCGTCTCTCTCTCTCTCTCTCCCTCTCCGTCTCTCTCTCTCTCTCTCCCTCTCCGTCTCTCTCTCTCTCTCTCTCCGTCTCCGTATTTTATTGTTTTCTTTTTAGCCCCAAATTTTACCTGCATCCTGGTCTCGGTAGGCCTCACTGGTTGCTCTGAATTCTGGGAGTTCTGCCCTCACCCCATTTCTGATTAAATATATAGTGAAATGGGAATCACCTGACTTTCCTACTTGCATATATTATTTCACCACTAGGGGCAGACAACATATTTAATGCTAGAGCCCTCACCTCTGTTCCTTCTCTCTCCCTCTAAATGAAAAACCTTTCTAACTTTCACTTCTCTTCTGACCCTTTTTATTCCTTATCTGTTTAATCTTTCCCTGATTTCTTCCCCTTCCATTCCCTTTAGATTGTAAGTGGCGAGTTTTCAGTATATTTTTCATTGGGAAAAAGCACTTTCTGCAAAGATTCTAAGCTCAAAACAGGGTCCTCCATTTTTGGAAGGTTGTTAATGCTGTATTTCTCCTTGTTCTTATCCCCTGTATTGCGCTACGGAATATGTTGGCGCGTTACAAATAAAAGTTAATAATAATGTAATTATTATTTAATATTTTATTCCTCTGTTAGTTTTTTCAAGAGGGTGTGTCCTTGTTAAGAAACAAGCACCCCTTTTAGTCCTTCTAAGAGCACTTGCAGTTGTAGGTGCTACAGCCTCACAGTTCTTCAAAAGGGTACATTTAAAAATGTGACCACAGTGGTCCTTTAAATAGCTGTAAAAATATTTGTAATTTAAAGCAACTTTAAAAACATTTTCTTTTTCTGCTGCATCTGAAAGATGGTATTTGATAATGTTTCACTGTGAGATTTATTTTTTAAATTATGGTCTTAAAGTAGAAAGACAACTTATTAAAATGTTTAACTGATATAGGAGCTTGTCCCTGTCAGCCAATGAGCAGTGACATAGATGTATGAGTCATACATGCGTGCCAGTGACATCTACAGACATTCGTATTCTTTGTGCATTTCTTGTTAATTTCAATGAAGTTGAAACCGGTTTTACTTAATTTATTTCATGCAAAGCACAAAGTTGGTAATGTCTAAAGCATGCTCTATTGAATGTTAGTGTTCCATGTATCTTTAAGAAAATGTTAATGAGATTTAAAACGTTACCTAAAACAAAACATATTGCCAATAAAATATATATTTCTGTAACTCCAAAACCTCTAATAAATACGGTTTTATCCTTCTAGAAAGAGAGGCAACATTTTCATCTCTTCTCCATCTTCATTTTATTTCCTCCTTTCATTTACTCACTTACTCCCCCCCATGTTTAATTTTATAGCTCTATATCCCCTATATGTTACCCCGGTTGTTCCTGTTTCGCTCAACATTTTCGTTCCTTTCATTGTGTTGTAATATATTTTTTATTTGTATAGCAGCATCAATGTGCACAGAATTTTACAGAGACAAGGGACAAAACCATTACAGGGCAATACAAGCAAGGTGCTACATAATCCCTGGCCAAAGAGCTAACAATCTACTTAAATCTTACATGGCTATATGTAGGTGAATTGTTCAATATATACCCTCACAACCCAGCTCACAGGAAGTAATGCAACAAAGACAAAGTGTGTTCCTCATTTCATAAACAGAGTCTTAACAAATTCCACATTTCTCTATTCTTTTTACGGCTACACAGCTGCTAATGCCCTTTTTCTTGAACTACAGTGATCCTTTTAACCAATGGTTCATGTGAACTTGTTAAAATATACTGCTAGATAATTGTTTTCCATTTATAATATACTGTATTATATCATATCTAAATTTACTAAATTAGGGCCTTATTCAAATGCGATTCGGCCAATTGAATTGGGCTTTAAATAAGCACAGAGCATATTTTTTTACAGATGCTTTTAGTTGGTGAACTTCTATCCAAAAGCAGGGTCTTCACTAACTAAAAACTTCTCTAAAAAGTATGCTATGTGCTTATGTAGAGCCCTATTCAATTGGCCAAATCGCATTTGAATAAGGCCCTGTATGTGTAAATGTGACAGCTAAAAATATCACTGGATTTCATCTTAAAAATCTAGTCCATTTAACCTTGGCCTCCTGGCCTATGTTATGACTTAAAATGTGTAATTTGTATCCATCTCTCAAAAATTCCCTGATTTTGTTTAATATTAACAATGCTAATGCATCAGTGTTTTTTCTAACTTTACTTAACAATTTTTTATTTACGGCAGGCACCCTGATTTTATTGAAACATCCTTATCCTCGGGAGGTGGAAGAGCCGTCAATATATGAATCTGTACGAGTTCACACTGCCATGCAGACTGGACGCTCAGAGTCTGACCTTGTAGCTGTTGCACCCTCAGTAAGTCTCATTTATTCCATTATTATCATTTAAACCTAATATCGTGTTTTCCATCATTGGAAAAAATACATATCATAAGTATTTTATTTTTCTTCTTGGAATGACTTACTGCATTTAACTATGGCTAACATATGCGCTCCTGTGTGATTAATGTATTATGCTCAAATTAGTTTGTCACTGGGACATCCTCACATATTGAGGGGTAAAAGGTTAAATTAAAGGATCACTTGTCATATGTATAGTATGCTCTTATGAAGAACCTGACTTGATAATGTGCCAACAGTTTTTAAAAGTTAAAAAAAATAAAGTTTTTAATTTTTAACAATTGAGTTTTGCTTTGATGGCAGCAGACATACGTATTGTTCCTAATAGGTCACTTGAGAGGAATGGGAGGCGACAGGGATTACGGTAGCATAACTCCCTCAGTCTACAGGCAGACTACAACTCCAAAATGGAAACTCCCATGACACAAGCAGAATCTCCTCAATCTAAAATGTGTTTTTTATGCTCCTTAGCTTATATAGCTGCTAATGTTAAATCGTTACACACTTCACAAATGTGAATTATTCCCCAAACTACAGTGGGCATGTAAGGTGAGAGGCTTCTCACGATTGAGATAAGACATTTTTTATTCATATTGCTTCATTTCAGATTTGAGAAACCTTGTTGGATATATCCACTTGCCAGCAAAGACTGCTAACCTAACACTAGATTAGCTAAGCTATTCATTCATTCTTATCAGGCCAGGATTTGGATCAGCCATCTCAGGCATCTGCTTGGGACACGGAAAAGTCTGGCTCTAGACATAAAAATCTTGATGCCCTGGAATACACATGGCTTGGGGTGCCATTTTGTCAAGGACGGGATCATACTAAGATCAGGCCATATCTGTCGAAAGAAAACGGGTCACTACAAGATAGAGCTAGTAAATGCAGAAACCAGTCACATAAAATATGTCACTCTTAATTCCTATATGTTTGTACTGCTGAAATGTCACACTGGATACGGCAAATATTTTAAACTCACTTTATGTACTGAATAAATTACCAAATAAATATTTCCCATCAGCATACAGTTAAAGATTGTGAAAAAAAAATGTGCTTACTCTTTATGGCTAATTTATCAACTGGCATATTTTTCAGAACCTGGAATAAATACGTTAAAGTTATAATGTAAATGTGTGAAACTGTTTTTTCTGATTACACTTGATATATTACAACATAATCATAAGCCAATATGTTTTTAATAAGTGATAGTTATAGTAATAAAATAGCAATTAAATAAGGCACTGACTGCAATATTGTAAGAGCATAATGTCTTCTTTTTCAGCTTGGTACAAAAGAAGGATACCTTACAAAACAGGGAGGACGTGTAAAGGTAACATTGGTGACAATTATTTAATCTCTTTAAATATTTTGGGAACATTGTCATGATCCAGTTTTAATAACGTTTAAGCAGTAAAGATGAGTATAAATTACTGTTCAATAAAAACAACTGAAATAAGCTGTTTTGCCATGTTATGGTCCCAGGACCCCTGTTGATCTTTCCTTTTGTCTTCCTTTTCTCCACTCTGTTTGAAAAGCTTTTGTTTTTACATAATCTACAAAGCATTTTCTATACAGAAGAACATATGTTTAGTGGGTATAATAATAATAATGGATCATATGTTGATAACCAAGCTCCATAAGTTTGGTATTCTAGCTTCTCTCTCTCTCTCTTTCTTTCTTTCTTTCTTTCTCTCTTTCTTTCTCTCTTTCTCTCTTTCTTTCTCTCTTTCTCTCTTTCTTTCTCTCTTTCTTTCTTTATTTCTCTCTTTCTTTCTTTCTTTCTCTCTTTCTCTCTTTCTTTCTCTCTTTCTCTCTTTCTTTCTTTATTTCTCTCTTTCTTTCTTTCTCTCTTTCTTTCTCTCTTTCTTTCTTTCTCCCTTTCTTTCTTTCTTTCTCTCTTTCTTTCTCTCTTTCTTTCTCTCTTTCTTTCTTTCTCTCTTTCTCTCTTTCTTTCTTTCTTTCTCTCTTTCTTTCTCTCTCTCTCTCTCTTTCTTTCTCTCTCTCTTTCTTTCTTTCTTTCTCTCCCTCTGGCCTTTATCGCTTAGTACTGCCTTAGACTGCCCTGCACACACACCCGGTCCTTAAATTTAGGCTGCGGCTCCTCCCATCTTTTTCAGTCTGTGGTACAGCCTTGAGCTGCCTGTTTACTGCACAGCTTTTAAGGCACAGTCTGGGGAAATCTGCTGCACTTCCTGTTATAGCTTAAAAAGGGCAGGTCCCGTCTAAAGATCAAGGGAAGTTTTCGGTGTAAAGGTTCTTGCAAAAAAAATCCCACAACTTTTTAATCACAATAAATGTAATCATTGTCTATAGTGACCTTTACTATTTAAAAGCAATGAAAGGTTGACCATTACAGTGTCTCTTTAAAATACAATATATGTATATGGAAAAAGGTGCAGCCTTGTCATCCAGTTTATTATGTGGAGGTATTTTCTTTGTGAACATCAACATTAATTGAAGTCCCTCCACGCTCTCATTTTGAGGTGCAAACACTGAGATGGATGGTCTGTTTATAATGTTAATATTTGCCGATCATCCAGAGGAAGGTCATATTTTCTGCTTTATTATTTGACTATTAATTTGCCCTCCCCTAGAATTCTCTACAGACACTTGAATTACTGTAAGGATGCAATGTTTTAGTTTATACTTTTCAATTAATCAGGAGTGACCTTTTCCTCCACCAATATTAACACAATGTTTATGATATGTAATTATTACACATACCATAAGGCATACCTAATTGAAAGAGCATCCGTAATTGGCCAGTTTCATAAACCTTAAGTAGTAAAAATAAGCATAAACAACTTTTTGAATGTATTTAATAAATCCAGTTATCAAAGAATCCTTTGCATATTGACTACTTTCTCTCTAACCTATTGTTTCCAAAAACTCTTTTAGTCTGTAAGCTCAAGAAGTATTAATCAGGCACAGTGCTTTGAATGATTTCTCAAGGGCAGGGTCCTCAACTCCTATTGTATCTGTCTGTTTAATTTGTACTGTCATTGCCTTGGATTTTCTGTACCCCAAGTGCTACAGAATACGTGGGTGCTATACAAATGAAAGTTATTCATAGTAATAATATGTAGAGATGTGCAGTAATTGCACTCCACACTCTGCAGCAGTCTGAAAAGATGGGAGGCCCTCTAGCTTAAAGAGGATGGGGGAAAAAATCTATTTTCAATTAATTGTTATTAAAATTATTTTATAAGAAAACAATGAAAAGTTGGAACATACAACTATTAAAGGGAAAGAAAAGAGGGGCTGAATTCAAAGAATAGAGAATAACTTAATTCCCAAGTCTATCATTCTAAATAACAAGGCCTTGGCTAATAAAAGCAAGAAATGGCAATAACATGCACCTTTCCCATGTAGCCAGTTACCCAACTTTTGCTCACTTTGTGACTTCTACCTATAAAGAGGAAGATCACCAACTACTCCAAGCCTAAGTCATTGCTTCTAATAGTAAGATTAAATCTAAATTCATAATTAGCCAGTTACAAAGCAGAATGCTCTTGGGGTATATAAATGATTATATATACATTGTGGTAAATAAAGAAATACAAATGTTTTAATCTGTGCTTGTGCTTCTGATCTATATTTAACATGCTGATATATTTCTTGGAGAGGCTTGTTACTCAGAAACATACTCTGATTCCATCCTGTTCAAATTAGTCATGAATCCAATATGTAACAATATAATGCTCTAGTGTTGAAAGACTACAACTGCTGACTGGCACTATTAGAACAAGCTGAAATGTAATCTTCCATGCTGTGTTATTTTAGCATTATTAGAACAGCTGTTAAGGGGAGTAGTATTCTGCTGGCCACAGAGAGAAAATGGAAAATTAAAACAAAATGTGTTTGTGAACTTTATTATTCGTTAATGGATTGTGCACTAAATTGTTAATATTGATGTCATACAGTATATTGTTAAAAAGTTGTGTGGAAAAAAAAAAATAGTTACATCATGTGTTAAATGTAAGCTATTGAATGCGTATACATCAATGATATATGCTATACATTATTATCTTTTAAAGGCATATCTTAATTTCCTGGATTAGGAATGCATCTGATAGAGGAGAATCAGTAGTATATAAAAACATTGTTTTGCATGAAAAAATCCTAAAACACTTACCTTGAAGTTATCAAAATGTCTTGTAATTTCTGACTGTTAACACCCCTTTGAAACCCAGGCTAAATTAGCATACAATAAAAAATTAGTTTTGGCCAATCAAAAGGAGGTACAGGCTGCTGATACATTTGTAACATGCTCTGAAGTTCCTGATTCTGCTGCAAAGCAGCCTGTGATATGTTGTGTGACATGTTATAATGTGCTGTGCATTTTCATATAAGAGTCTCTCTGTGCAGCACATTCACGCTTGATTACCACCCCATGCAGATTATCCATTCCCTGCATCAACTACTACTGCTGCTGGTGTTTTATTGCTTTTCCTTTCTCTTTGGCAGAGCTGAGCCTGCTTCTAGCACAACCCCTGCAGGGTGTCTGTATCTGCATCAACTACTACTGCTGCTGGTGTTTTATTTATTTTCCTTTCTCTTTGGCAGAGCTGAGCCTGCTTCTAGCACAACCCCTGCAGGGTGTCTGTATCTGCATCAACTACTACTGCTGCTGGTGTTTTATTTTTCCCTTTCTCTTTGGCAGAGATGAGCTTGCTTCTAGCTTTTAGCACACTCCTGCAGGGCGTCTGTTCCCTGCATTATCTCCCCCTCTCTCCTTGTGCTCTACTGTGAGCTCAGACCCCACCAAACCATGTGATTCCATCCTGCAGCAAATGCTTCCTTTGAAAGGTCAAACTCTGTATCTGGCTGCTTTCCTCTGTGTGCTTGGTTATGTAAGCTCCCTGTGGGTGTGCAAAGCTGGATTTTACTTTCCTGCTTTTAACTTTGTAAGTACACTGAACTTATCTATATAACACATATTTTTCTGATAATCACTGTCTTTTCCTTACTAAACATTTGAAACCCAGAAAACTTATATATACCTTTAACTGGGATTGGAAATAATATTTTCAGTAAATATCAGTATTTATCCTAAAACCTGAAGGCAGTTTCTATTTTATCTGGTTAAAGGGACAGTAAAATGCCAAATGTTCTATTGCACGTTCATTTTAAAGAGAGTGGTTTAAACACTAGTATAAAATTCTTGCATGGAAAACAACTTCTAGAAGTCATATAATAGTTTATTCTGCAGCAGAGCTCCACACTCTTAGTTTAATTTTGTTCGGACAGAATCTACAAAGCTTTAGCCATCATGTGTACAGAGACGCAAGTGTTTATTGGGTATAATATTGGATCATATGTTGATGGCCAAGCTCCATATGTTCTGGCTTCTGCTTGTCTTTTTATATATGCTATCTTTCCTTCCTTATGCCTTCCATCTTTGCTGTTATGAACTCTGGCTGTGTTTGCATATATGTAGTCCAACCCTTGGAGATACCTGTTAAGGTAATATAAAGCTAAATGGTCACATTGTCAGAAATGCTTCTGCATTTAAGAATTGTGCAAAAAATAATTGACTGCAGTTTTTTTAATGTGGGGGGGGGGGGAGTGGGGGGTCCTAGGTTTGGAAATATAAGTGTTTGTCTTTTGAAGGTATAACATCTCAGAGAAGGGATTTCTTCCTCTCTATATTTCCCACTTGGCAAAATAAGATTTCATTTTATATAAAGTGTAGGAGGTTGTTGTAGGCCTCTGTATTGTACTTCAGACAACTGATCTCCATTTCAGTAGTGACCTTATGAATAAATATATATATATATATATATATATATATATATATATATAAAAAAATATAGAGTAAATAAATGGTACATTTATGTTCACATTTGAATGTCTAAAACAAGTTAAAAAACGTTTTTCATGCCCAGAATTCTGAGAAAAACAGTTATTACACTGCATTCTGGGAACCTTGGTAGGGACATACAAATATGCCCACAAAGGCTACGCTTTTGCAATCCATAACCATTTCAAACATGGCTTCCCTTAAGCATATGCCTGCTGTATCATACAGCTTTGAGCAAAGCTAGGGTTGGATTATACACAAGCTAGGAACCCCACGCAGGCACAGCTATTTCAAGGCTACTGCCTCTCATATATATATATATATATATATATATATATATATATATATATATATATATATAATGTTTTGTAATCTGAATTAGTTAGGCCTGGAAAAAGTAATTAAGCCTGATTTTAATTGTAAAAAAATAAAATGTGATGCCTTTGCTGGAGGCATCCGTCATACATTGGTGGATGTTATGTGTGTGAAAAGGGAGTTTACAATTCTGGAGAGCAATGCTTTGCATTTCCTGATGCAAGTAGCCTGCTTATGGGATGGTGAGGGGGAAGGTGTGTGGAGCGGATTCCAGTCTCATCCAATTACCTAACAAAGTTTTCTGAACTCTCCCTGTTCGTCCCTTCCCCTCCTTACACTGATAAAGAACACAACATCATGATCCAGCTCTCAGTATGTGATGTAACAAACACAAAATGGATTGCTGTACTCATAACTCAAAATTCTTAATAAAAATTCTGCTTTTCCAAAACCTGTTTTATGTCCGCACAGCTGCTAATGTTAGTTTGTTACATACGTCACTATCAAGAATCTGATTTGTTAAAGTACAGTAGTCCTGTAATAGCTTTTAAATGAAAGATTATAATAATTCCCTATTCGTAAAGATGTTCACAGGAACAGGGGAAGTTTGGACAGGTCAAAGAGTTGATTTCCCATCAAAATCTTCTCCCCACCGGCTGTAGCTGCAGAGAACTGAAATAAGGAAATATACTTTACAGTAGTGACAAGTTAAAGGGACTTTTATGACATTTCTAATTTAAGTGATATCTACAATATGGTCATTATTTGCATGTATAAAACTGCCTTATGTTCCCTATATAAATTGCTAGAGCTTCCAGAGTCTACAAGTTGGGTTGTCTTTGTATTGTACTGACTGCAGAATACTGTTGAGGTCTATAAATAAAACATAATATATATTTGCTTGTTTATTTCAGAGCTGGAAAACCAGGTGGTTTATATTAAGTCGTAATGAGCTGAAATATTACAAAGATCAGATGGTAAGTGCTGCTTCTCATGGCTTAAGCAGTATCAGCAATGGGTTATGTATTACATTGTACTGGGCTAGATCAAAGGATGGCACAGTGTGATCTGGGAGCTTCTGTAACACGGGATTACACAGAGAGATATGAAACAATATTGATATAATCAATACAGATAAAACATTGTTTGGCAGAGTGAGGCCCTATAGGACGCCATCAATCACCTAGGCATAAGATTTTTCCAATATTGCATATCCGCCAATGATATTTTACTACAAACTCAACAAGCAGGTGAAGTAGCCCTTAAAACATGAACAATGACATGGGTGTGTAGATACTCTTTACGTGAAGTGTTATTGTGGTAAAGGATGTAGTCGATTTGGAGCCTGTTGCATTAATTGTCATTTCTGTATGTTGTGTGTCCATCCTGCAGTCCCCAGAGCCCATACGTACATTAGATCTATCAGAGTGCACCGCTGTGCAGTTTGACTACTCGCAGGAAAAAGTCAACTGTTTCTGGTAAGTATCCCATCAGTGAGTGAGAGTTATCCCCTCCTCTCTCACTTCCATATCCAGGAGCACACGTATCAGATCATTACACCTTGTTGGTCATTGTAAGACAATGTTGTGACACCCTGAGACTACTGCATACCAGTATGTAAATTGGATAAGCCACCATCTATCTTAAACATTTTTAGGAAAATTTTGAGACTTGACTGCACTTACTGGTAGAGCTCACCACATTAAAGACATGTCTAAATTTCCTGGATTATGAATGCATCTGATAGAGGAGAATCAGTAGTGTATGAAAACATTTTATTGCATGAAAAAAATCTTAAAATAAACCACTGTAAGCAGCTCTGGGGGTGTGGTAAACGAGTTTTATTTTTAAATAAACTAAATCCATATGTGTATAGAATGACTCAATGTAATGTGTGTGTCTGATATAAGCAGCATGTGTTAGATTAGAGAAAGGGAGAAACAGGGGGGAGAAACAGGGGAACTTAGATACAGTATATCTCTAAATGTGTTTCTATACCGAGGATGCATTTGCACTAAAAGCTGTGGATGGGCAGCAAGTTTCCAGTCTTGTAGGGTGCTTTGGGGAAAAAAAGCACTCTCTACAAAGATTCCAAGCTCAAAACAGGGCCCTCCATTTTCTGCAGTTTAACATTGTATTTCTTCTTCTTCTTTTTTCTTGTTCTTCTCCCCTAAATAAAAGTTAATAATAATAATGGGCAGTTCTTTTTTTTCACAAATCGCAATCTCCTTCAAAGAGGGAAGATGATGTTTTAATAGCTGATCATTTTTGGCTTCTTAATGTAATAAATATACATTTTCTCTTTTTATTTTTTTACAGTTTAGTGTTTCCATTAAGAACATATTTCATGTGTGCCAAGACAGGGGCAGAGGCAGATGAATGGATAAAGATTTTAAGGTGGAAAATGGTAAGTTAAATAAATCTAGTTGTATTGCCATTGATCAAGACCCGATTTGACGAATCTTCCATTTAGAAAACAAGCAGCATTCAACAGTAACCAATATTTGAGGATCTTAGTCTAAATGCTAACTTTTTTCTTTCCAGGTGAATAAACAAAACCTTGGCTAAGGTAGTAGTGACTGTACATTAGATTTTTATTGGAAATTGAATTTGATTATTGGAGTTTACAATAATGGTTCTGCCCTGAAGATTCCTCTAAGAGGGGAAGACACTGGGTGTAAGGAGAATCTCTCCCTAGACAGTTTGAATCACACTTTAAATGTACATTTTTAACAATTTGATCTGCTGCATATAAGAAAGTATTAAATTGAAAAGGAATCTTTTATTAATAAATGTGACCTTACAACTTGGCCAGCAGTTGGAAGATGCAGGTTTCATAAGTGCAAACCACATTATCGCCCATTAGATGTTGCAATCTTCCTTCTTCTTTTCAAAACATTTTGCTCACATCCTCTTTTATGTCTTATTCATTCAGAAATGAAAGCAGCAGATGTATTACCAATCACTTATGCTCAGTTGTATTTTTTTCTTGCACAGTCACAAATAAAGAAGCATTCAACACGACGGAAATAAGTGGACATCTTGGAAATGCACGTACCATTATAAGAAGCATCCCCACTTTGCCTATGAAATCACCCGTTTATCTACATAAAACTGACTTTTAAAAAGAAAGTGCCTGGGAATATGGTGTGTGCCAAGAGCACATGGCGGCATAAATGGAGCATTCTCACCTCAAAAATAAGTCAGGATATCTTTAAAGATGATGAAGAACTGGAAATACATTGAGTTAACCATGATCTACTAAATCATATATGGAATATACACAATTGTGGTTTGCCATGTGTTTCTGTAGTGGAATAAGGATCTTTCCAGCAGCAGCTCACCGCCACTGCTGCCGCCTGTGCTTGATTACTCATAACAGGAAAGGACTGTCAATTTTTAAAGGTCAATAGCTGTGGTCCCAGTTATGATAGAACATGAAAGCTTTGAGCAGTTTTAATTTTACTACATTTTGGCTAGAGATTCTCCCACTAGTCTTGTTATCAGTATCTAATTACTGACACCTCTGAAGGTGCTGTTAACAAGACCAGTCTGGTAGGAGGATATAAGCTGTTTTTCTATAACCAAATTACCTTTGTAATACATTCCTGTTGCAAATAGTCAATTTTTTTGGGTACTTTACCATAACTGGGGCAATACATTTTTTTTATTGATCTTTAACCACATTCAAAAAGCAAAATGTATCCCAAAAATGAAAACAACAATACTATTAACTGACAACCGCTAAGAGTAATGGTAGATGTTCCAAGCCAACAGAAGTAATGTGTATTGCAATTCTAGAGGGACAGTCATTCTGTTTACAGACCCCATACTCCAGCATGGCCATTAATGATTCCATTTGTGAATTGTGTTGTTTGTGTGATATATATATAATTACACCAAAAAACTGTATATTGACACATTATACATATTTTACATTCCATTTATCCAAATAAAATTGTTGATGTGTTTGATGAGGCTATGTGTAATATTCTGCAATAAAATTCATAACAAAACCTGAGATTGGTTTCAAAGGATATTTTTTTTTTAGTACTTATTGTTTATATTTACCAAATAATAACTTTAGACGTTGGTGTTATTCATTTGTACGACTTTCACTAGCTTTACTTATAATGTTGAATCCTAGTTGGTCCATTGGTTAAGACTCCGTACTTCCACTACTCACGATGTGGGGGTTGATTCCAAGTCAGGAAAGCAAGAGGTCACACCACCCTGAAGCCAAGCAGGCTAGGGCCTGGTCAGTACTGGGATGGGAGACCACCTCTGAATACCAGGAGCTGTATGCTGTGGCTCACTGGAGAAGAACCTGGCAACCCACTCCAGTATCTCTGTCATGAATACCAAATGGATCTGCATGACCATAAAGATGTTCTGGTGTGTTACGATCCATGAGGTCATGGAGAGACGTAAATGACTGAACAAGGCAAAAAAAAAAAAAATGTTTTATAGCATACTCTCCATGCCTTGTTGCATCAGAAAAATAGATTTGTTTTTTGTTTAATTTAGAATTTGAATTTTTTCGGCGGACATCTGAACCGTAATGAGCAATTTCCACATATATTAAAGATTATCAATGTAAAAGTTAACATTGGATGAAAAATTCTGGTCCATTTCTGTTACGGACACTTAGAATTCTAAGCTGTGTAATCTGATTGGCTGAAAACTGTTTTCATACTGTGTAACATATGCATAAAAAAAAGGCAAGTGCTATCACATATTATAATTGTCAAACTGCTATTTGTCGTCACGCTTGCGACGAATCGCAGTTTGACAATGATCCGATCGCCTTTGCGTGAACTGCGCATTGCGCAGCGGTAGCCGCGCTTGAACAGCGCGTCGCGAGCCACACATGCGCACACCGCGGCGTGAGCCGCGCATGCGCACACCTCCCTTGCACAGAGATACAAGGGAGGTAGACGAGGCGGAAGGAGACACAAGGGAGGGAGAGGAGGGGGGAAATGAGGGAGGGAGGGGAGGGGGGAAATGAGGGAGGGAGGGGAGGGGGGAAATGAGGGAGGGAGGGGAGGGGAGAAATGAGGGAGGGAGGGGAGGGGGGAAATGAGGGAGGAAGTAGACAGGGGGAGAGACTCGCAATGAGCTCCAAAGGGGCTCATTGCAAGGCATCACATATTATAATTGTCAAACTGCGATTCGTCGTCACGCTTTGCGGACAATCGCAGTTTGACAATGATCCCATGGCAAAGGCGGTCGGATCGTGCGCATGCGCAATGCGCATCGTGAACTGCGCATTGCGCAGCAGAAGCCGCGCTTGAACAGAGCGCGGCATGAGCCGCGCATGCGCACAGCGCGGCACGAGCCGCGCAGCATGCTCAATGCACGGTGAGAAGATGCACAGAGGGAGAGTAGGGAAGAGGCACAGAGGGAGAGTGGGGAGAGGCAGGGAGAGGGGGGAAGAGACACAGGGGGGAGAGACACAGGGGGTGAGGGGGGGAAGAGACACAGAGAGAGGGGGAAGAGACACAGAGAGAGGGGGAAGAGACACAGAGGGAGGGGGGAGAGACACAGAGGGAGGGGGGGAATAGACATGGGGGGGAATAGACATGGGGGGGAATAGACATGGGGGAAAGAGACACAGGGGAGGTGGAAAGAGACATGGGAGGGAGAGGTGGGAAAGAGACACAGGGGAGGTAGAGGAGGGGGGAAGAGACACAGGGGAGGTAGAGGAGGGGGGGGAGACACAGGGGAGGTAGAGGAGGGCTAAAAGACACGGGAGTGAGAGAAGGGGTAAGAAACACAGGGGGGCAGGAGATACAAGGGAGGTAGACGAGGCGGAAGGAGACACAAGGGAGGGAGAGGAGGGGGGAAACGAGGGAGGAAGTAGACAGGGGGAGAGACTCGCAATGAGCTCCAAAGGGGCTCATTGCAAGGCATGTAAAGTAGAGGGGGAGAGACTTACATTGTGTGGCAAACAGCATTGCCAGGCTTCAGTTTTTATTGCCGTCATTTTTGACGGGCAAGTCGCTAGTAACATATAACAAATATATATTGATCCTCTGTATGAATATTATTCCATATAAGAACTTGTATTTAGGTGAGACTTTCATTTTAATATGATTTGTTAAATGAGATATATACAAAAAGTATATTATGTAAAAATTGTATTAAAAAAAACGTAGTTAAAAACATGAGACTGACTCCTTAGACAACAGTCAAATAGTAGAACCTCACTTATATTTCTCTCTTCATATAATTTTTATTATTTTGAGCACCACATGCGCTCTAAAATACAACTAGGAAATATTGTGGATTATAAATTCAGACACTCATGAACTAATCTATTTCCTTTATTCTGTCAATTCCTCTGAGCTTACAAATTGTCATAAGTATAGTTGGGCTTCTGATTTAGAACTATCCCATATAAAATTATATATATATATATATATATATATATATATATATATATATCCCTCTCTCAATATGTCCCCCACTATGCATAGTGCTTGTGCGTATCAGATTATATCTTTCTATTTTATCAAGCTTAGCTAGGCACTTTGACAATGCTGTGGGACGGAGAATAGCTGTGGGACAAATGCTGGAACAGTATACGCTATGGATAGTAAGATATGGCCTTTAGTCAAATCTGTTAAGATACTCAGAGGGGCTTGTGTATAGGAAATATGAGTGCTAAGGACGCACGTTTTGTGACGTCTTTCTCAAAGGTGCAGATTCTTAAATTTTTATGCTAAAGTGACAAAAAGGTGGTATGTTTGAGTCTAATTTGCATGTCACTACCCAGAAACCTTAGCAGCAGTGGAAATGTTCACGGAGATGTTCTGTGGGAGAAACGAGGCTTCCCACCCCCTCAAGACTCAGATATTTTTCTCTCTCGCTAAAACAGCGGAAATTTCAAGGAATAAACGCTTCAATTGTAAAACATTGTTTATCACTACAGTGATTTGCTATATTGTGTGGGTATCATGATGGATAAAAGGAGAGTTCTATGCAAATACTACCAGTGACACCATGTCTGGGGCACACATCTGGATTTTAAAAGGTATCACATATATAGTTGTTGTAATTGCGGAGTTGCCCAAGGTTGCTGGTAACGCAATGTAATAATTGCACGCAGAGCGAGCCGTTATGGGTCATAACTGCAAGGCCCGAAGGACTTAGGATACAATGAGCGCCAAAGGCACTCATTGCGAGCCTCGCTATCAGAGTGTTGGGATTTAGCTGTAAAGCGCGCCGAGGTGCGCTCATCGCGAGGCCCCTGGACTTCGAGACGGACACAAAAATACGACTTTTAACGGCCGTACCACCGAACTGCAAAGACCTGCAAGAACACACAAATATGCCTCAAATTAACTTACACACAGCACAGGGGGAGAATCAGGGAGCCTGTGAGTAAGGTTGCAAGTTAATTTGAGGCATATTTTGCCTTTCTTCACTATTGAAAAATCGCTGAAGGGAGAAAAAAAATGGCTGCCAAAAAATATAAACAAGACGAAAACGAGGCCGAAGGACGTAAATACGAGCCCTAAGCACTAAGACGTAACGCAAACCAATAACACTTAATACAAAGGCAGTAACATTTAACTCAAGCCACCAACACTGAACCAAAGGCAGTAACACTGAACCCAAGGCAGTAGGCCCCTAAACTACACAGGCTTATAAAGTCGACAGGGGGAGCGGCTCGTAATGAGCACCGATGTGGATCATTGCAAAGCAGGAGAGGTGAGGCTTGGCAAAAACGTCAATGGGGGGCAAAGCTCATCGCAGGGCCTGTAGAGTAGACGGGGGAAGAGGCTCGCAATGAATGGCGAAGGCGCTCCGCGCTGGGCTTGCAATGAGCGCCAAAGGTGCTCAGGGGGGCCATATACTCGCATTGTGTGTCAAACAGCATTGCCAGGCTTTACATTTTATTGCCGTAATTTTTGACGGGGAAGTTGCTAGTTAAAGTAAATAAATACATATATTAAACATACTATTTTCACTGCCTAAAAGCATACAGATAGTCCCTGTAATATGTAGACATGAACTCTGTGGTGCTGGATACGCAATGTAGTGTACTAACCTATCAGGAACTACTACTCAGAAAATATGCTGTTGAGACGTGGTCCGATAATACATCCAGCCCCACAAAGTCTGTGTCTGCAAAGTGTGCAGGGTCTATTTGTAGGATTTTAAACCTTTGAAAAAAACTAGCTTTTAAGCACTTCTTAATAAAAACAAATTAAAAACACAGAAATATTATATACCTAGTGAAATTCAGAAACCTTCAATGTCCCATTTAATAATTACAAACTCACTCTGGTACAAACGGTTTTGTGAGAATTATATCAAGATTTGGAATCCATATGTTAATATAATGGCATTCAAAAGGGGCACATAAAGGAAGTTTGAAATATTAGATAACTGGTGTCTTGAGTCTAATTAAAAGCATTATTTGAGAGGTTATGAAAGAATACCAGTAAACTTGAGGTGTTAAATAAAATGGGAAAGTGGTTCAGACAGAGAACAATTTCTCCTTATTCATTATAGACTAGTAATAAAAGTGTGTCAGTCTCTAGATGCAGTGCTTTACTAATGTGAAGGTCTTATTCTGTTATCACATTTTCTAAATGTTGTTGCTTTAAAATGGAGCGTCCTCCTAACTGTAGAGGCTTTACATAAATTGCATAGTAATTGAGGTTAAAAAAAGACTTTTAATCCATCAAGTTCAAACTTTTAAAATGATGTCTGATCTTTGTAATATGTGGATTAATTGTTAATTGATCAGAGAACAGCAAAAAAAAAGAAAAAATTTGAAACATTGGCAATTGTCTCATAAGGGGGAAAAAAATCCTTGCTGACCCCAGATACTGGGGATGGTGGTAGAAAATAAACGTAGTATTGAGCATTTTTGTCAATTTTCACTATCTCATTTATTTGGAAAAACAAAAGCTAGAAATCGTATTTAAATAATTGTGAAACACAGTAGCAGAGCAGCTCACTATCCATAGCAAATATTGTCTGCTAGTGTTTAGGGCAATAATTAGCCATTTATTTAGCAGAAGGAAGCAGGTACCGGGTGTCTTCTACAGCACAAAAGCAAAACACAGGGTCTTGTAACTACAGAGCACAGAATCAGTTGGAGCATCTCTGCGGTTTAGAGAGGTTTCCATTTTCTTATATGTACAGTCCTTAAAAGTGCGATGTGACACCTAGAAATCACATCATGAGATCTCCACCACCTGCCTCAGCTCTTCAAACAAGGACCCCAGTTCCTTCTCCAAGCTGAGAATTAGACCTGCACACGGGAAAACAAAACAGGAGCGTTACATTCAATGATATAATATGGGCATCACACCACCAACAGCATAACATAGATGCAAAGGCTCTTGTTATTAACTGCAGATAAATTCATCAATAACTTATCTATGACTAATGACAGTGGCATACTTGAAGTTTTAGTTCTCCTCATCCTTCTGCATCTCTGAAGGAACGAGCAAGGTTTCATTAAATACATACTTTTACAACACCATATTTATATTTATCTAATTACAAAAGTGAGTAATGTTTTATGCACGGGGAAGTCAATAGGTGGACCTGGGTCAGAACCACACACTTTATTTTGGGCATCTATTATATACCATATACCTCAACTGAAGCCTCCCAATGCTTAAATAAGCTACCAATTACATGTTTGTTTTTTCGATCCTCTTCACACCTACCTCCTGTGCATTTTTATTTCTGCTGATTAACTTCCTAAGGTAGGAGGAGACTTTGAATGCACAGGAAAATTCTATCTGCACAATGGGAACGTGGCATCTGCAACTGCCTCTACTTTCAAAAGCATTAATGAAAAACATATTAGTGTAAAAGGAAAAACTTGTATGTACAGCAGAATCAGCAGATAAAAGAATATGGGTCACTGGAACAATTGCCATAAAAGTTAAAAATGGCAAGTCTGTGTTTAGTTGTTTAACTTCTAAAAATATTTTGCCCATTATCAAGAATGTTCTATAGACCATATGGAACAAAAATGACCACAGTGGTCCTTTAATATAGGATTCCCTCACTGTATTATTGAATATTTGGAGGCTCTGGTCTTTCTTTACAGAGGTGTGCGGCGTATCCATTGTAACATTTTCATTTCAACCCTTCATAAGAATATCAGTTGTCTTGAGTGACAACTGATATTCTTATGAATGTCCAAGGATTGGAGCATGAAGGCAAGAAGCAGAAGCTGGTTTTCTTATGTAGAGGTGAAACAAAAAAAAGCTGTACAGTAAAAATACACATTTATTTGGAAAATGTATTTTTAAGGGTCATACTGTTCATTTTCAATGAGAAAAACAAAAATGGTGGTGCCTCTGGTGGTAGTTGGAGGCATCCAATATATTTTGATGAATGTTGTGCATGTGCAAGGGGTGTTTACATTTCTTCAGTAACATGGGTAGCAGTTATCCTTGAGACGGCACGCCGTCATTCGCATGCTGCAGAACAGCGTGCCATCATCAGGCCGCTGAGAACTGCCCCCGATGACACTCTGCGCTCCAGCCTGCATCCCATCTGCCACATATGAGACGGGGGGCCTATTTACTGGACCTGCTTGGCAAGGTAAGGATCTGACAGTGTGCCATATGGGCCAGGCATTGTGTGCATGTGTCACTATGAGCATGTTGCATTGTATGTTTATCATGTATGTAGTGATAAACATGCAATGCAACATGCTCCTGGTGACACATGCACACTGTCAACCCTTTAGCCTTGGCAGCCACCAGGAAGCAGGTCCAGTAAATATGAGATGGGGGCCTCTGTGGCAGATGGGATGCAGGCTGGAGCGCAGAGCGTCATCAGAGCGCAGTTCCTGGCGTCCAGATGACAGCGCTGGTCTCCAATGCGCAAAAGACGTGCCACCCCTTGAAACTACTTGATCCTAGGCTTTTTTTTTTTTTTGCTGGCATGTAGGTGTTAAATACCAATGGCTCGAATGACTTAAAAATCCCCCTCCCCCACCTATCACACTCACAAATGACCAGGACAAAATGAGCCAGATAAGATGGAACGTCTTGTACACAGGAATTAAGATTTTCTCTAAAAATGCTCTTGTAGTAAGTTGCCACTTATCTACTGTATCTGATGAAAAATAATTGCACAGTCGGACGACATTTATTGTCATTGCTCAGAGTGTCAGCAGCCAAGACATTTATATACATCTTGGGGGCTGACAAACAGGATGCTGGACATGCAAGTACACCTGTATTACCTCTTACTACCCAAATAGGGGGGTCACAAGATGTCAGAGCTGGTGTACAAAAGGTCAAACATAATGTACTTTATTTTAGATATGAAGAAACATAAAATAACCATATTGTAAAGGGTATTCTATCAATACAAGCAGGTGTGTGAAAGACATGTACCTGTGTTTGCATTACTGCTTGCGATGAAGCTCACCACCAAGGGCAACCGGTTGAACTGTATAACCTAAAACAAAAATAGCAAGGAAAAAATGATATTTAAATGGTGCTAATAATGAGATATTCACGATCAAAACACTACTCGAGGGACAATAGGAAATATTAGATGGAATCTAGATTTATCTTTAAGAGAAATCATGACAACTGCAGCTCAGTCTGATCCACTTCTTACATAGAAATAACTGCAGACAATCAATGTCAAGTAGAGGTGCCATAAATCCATCAGTTTGAGTACAAAATGGTTTGTTTGAAATCAGACATTAAAAAAAAAATGTAATTGTGCACCAGTCCAAAAAGTACAATTTGTGCTCACAACAAATAATACATTGCTAATTGGACAAGGAAATCTATAACACTGCTAAGCATGCATGAGACAGAGGCTGGAAATATGGAAAAGCTGTTTAAACTTTTAGAACTGATACAGACTTAAATGGATTTTAGCAGCTGCTGTATAGTGCTTAAAGCCCTCCCACAAGAAGCTGCATAAGTAATAAGCATAAAGACTTGGCCACGCAGTCAGTGAGCGACATCATGTGGCCAGAAGTGGCCATTCCTACAGGAGGTAAGCGGCACTACAGACCAGACGTTCCTGTCTTTCATCAGATTCACCACATGCGGCGGACAATTTATACGACTTACTCTGTGCTAGTTCTGCAGGGTCAAGTGATATTGTGAAATTCTACTACATTCAAATAAGATGCTCTGAGATATCTGTGTGTAACTACAAAATAAATGTATCCCTAAACCCTGCAGGGTCCAATGCTTTGGTACACAGGGAAGACATTCATACACTACCCCACACTAGGGCAGATAAGCTAGAGGAGTTCAAACAACTTTGTGTATTACAGAAGTAGTAGTCATGATAATTATTCTAGTGCATTAAAACCTGACACGTGCGTGCACTAGTGACGTCTCCTACCTGATACCTGTTGTAGTATACGCATGCATGCACCAGTGACGTCTCCTACCCGATACCTGTTGTAGTATACGCATGCATGCACCAGTGACGTCTCCTACCCGATACCTGTTATAGTATACACATACATGCACTAGTGATGTCTCCTACTGGATACCTTTTGTAGTATACACATACATGCACTAGTGACGTCTCCTTCCTGATACGTGTTGTAGTATACACATACATGCACCAGTGACGTCTCCTACCCGATACCTGTTGTAGTATACACATACATGCACTAGTGATGTCTCCTACTGGATACCTTTTGTAGTATACACATACATGCACTAGTGACGTCTCCTTCCTGATACGTGTTGTAGTATACACATACATGCACTAGTGATGTCTCCTACCTGATACGTGTTGTAGTATACACATACATGCACTAGTGATGTCTCCTACTGGATACCTTTTGTAGTATACACATACATGCAGTAGTGAGGTCTCCTTCCTGATACGTGTTGTAGTATACACATACATGCACTAGTGATGTCTCCTACCTGATACGTGTTGTAGTATACACATACATGCACTAGTGATGTCTCCTACTGGATACCTTTTGTAGTATACACATACATGCACTAGTGACATCTCCTACCTGATACCTGTTGTAGTATACACATACATGCACTAGTGATGTCTCCTACCCGATACCTGTTGTAGTATACGCATGCATGCACCAGTGACGTCTCCTACTGGATACCTTTTGTAGTATACATATACATGCACTATTGACGTCTCCTACCCGATACGTGTTATAGTATACACATACATGCACTAGTGACATCTCCTACCTGATACCTGTTGTAGTATACGCATGCATGCACTAGTGATGTCTCCTACTGGATACCTTTTGTAGTATACACATACATGCACTAGTGACATCTCCTACCTGATACGTGTTTTAGTATACACATACATGCACTAGTGACATCTCCTACCTGATACGTGTTTTAGTATACACATACATGCACTAGTGACATCTCCTACCCGATACGTGTTATAGTATACACATACATGCACTAGTGACATCTCCTACCTGATACGTGTTTTAGTATACACATACATGCACTAGTGACATCTCCTACCCGATACGTGTTATAGTATACGCATACATGTACTAGTGACATCTCCTACCTGATACCTGTTGTAGTATACGCATGCATGCACTAGTGATGTCTCCTACTGGATACCTTTTGTAGTATACACATACATGCACTAGTGACATCTCCTACCTGATACGTGTTGTAGTATACACATACATGCACTAGTGACGTCTCCTTCCTGATACGTGTTGTAGTATACACATACATGCACTAGTGACGTCTCCTTCCTGATACGTGTTGTAGTATACACATACATGCACTAGTGACGTCTCCTACCTGATACGTGTTGCAGTATACACATACATGCACTAGTGACATCTCCTACCTGATACGTGTTGTAGTATACACATACATGCACTAGTGACGGCTCCTACCTGATACGTGTTGTAGTATACACATACATGCACTAGTGATGTCTCCTACCTGATACGTGTTGTAGTAACAGATGATGCTCTTGTTTTTGGACAGTCCTAGTTTACTTCCTTGGTCAGTTGCCAGTGCAAATGTGGATAAGAAACTTGGTCTCAAGGCATGTTCAGGGGCATTCTCATTGGCAACTAAGAAGAGAAAGAGCATATAAAACATGAAAGTTATTATATACAATAAACAACAACGGTCTCCAGATCTTTAAAGGACCACTATGGTCATATTTTTAAATGTAACTCTTTTTAAGTATTACACTTGAAAATAGGCAACATGTTTTAAAAATGTGTGGAAGACACAAACATGGCATCCTTCAGGCACGTTTATGTCCACACCTTAAATCAGCTGCTAATGTTAACGTGTCACAAACAACTGAAGCTTTTTTTTTCAAAATCTGGTTTTAAAAGTGCTCCTTTAATTTCACTCAAAGTGTGGAAACTTCAGGGATTTAAAGGGACATGAAAGATTCACTGGTTTTAATTTAAAAATAAAATTACTTAAGTGGTTATTTGCAAGTGATTAAAAGCTCTGTTTTTACTAACTGAAACCTTCCAACCAGTCCCTGCAAAGGTCCGCCCCTGTTACTTATGCATAGAATGTTTCCATAGTACTAGATGTACTAGCCAATGAAAGACGTGCTGCTGAAACACAGTCTGTCATTGGCTACGACAACTGGTTCTACAGACACATTGTAAGAATGAGCTACGTGGAAGACCTTTGTAGGGACTATTTGTAAGGTTTCAGTGAGTAAAATCATAACTTTTAAGCACTTGTTAATAAAATGTTTAGATATGCAAATAAACACATAGGTTGTTTATTTAAATACTAAAAACAGGAAACCTTTGCATGTCCCTTTAATTCCTACCTGTTTTAGCACTGACAGTTTTGGGGCAGTTTCAGACTCCTTCACACAATTTTGCTACAGTGAAATCTACTATTTTAGTTTCCAGCAATCTGCTTCCTGGAGGGGGACACTGTGAATACAAATGAAGTTTGTATCTGCACAGTGGGGATATATAACTGCCAGTGATCTCATTACCCGATCCTGTAGAGACAAAAGCTGCAAGAAGCAGGCTTAGTAAATACACACTGAGCCTGCGGTAAAGTATAATTGCTTATACAAGTGAAAATGTGTTTAATTTTTAACTTTAACCAGTTAGCTCTTATAAAGTTTTGTTATTCAAAAGACCATAAAAAAAAACAGAGGAACCTTACATCTAAACTTCCCTGGAAACGTTTGCATTATTTCATAATATTATATTATTACTGATGTATTTCTAAAACTTCAAAGCACCTCAGTCTATTTGTATCAATCTTCTTGAATCATCTGTCTGAGGCTTGTATAGCTGTTACTATATCTACACTTTACAAGTTTGTTTAGATGGGCCCTCTTCGTAAAAACACAATTCTAGCACAGAGATGTGAGGAAACAAAAATATTTCTTATAGCCAAATGTCATTTAAACAAGGAGCACTGCACAATGTCAAGAAATACTGCTTTGTATACGTTAAGCCAGACTCCAAGCATACATAAGGAGGAAAAGCCATGTTTTGATGCCGATCCTGGAGGGATCCATGACACATTGGTGGAAGTTATGTGTGTTTACATATATGGGGAGCTATTGTTGGAGTGAATGATGCAAGGGGTCTTCATGAAGGCCAGCGAGAGGGAATGTGTGTTGTGTTTATTGCAGTCTTATTTTGGCTATTTGTTTACATTCTTCCCCTCCCCTCACCGAGACACGCACCCTCATGATCCAGATCAGAGGAAGTGATGGAACAAACACAAAATGGATTCCTGCACTCAAACTGTCTTCCAAAATTCAAACTTTCCCCAAAAATGTATTATGTCTATTTCTTACACACTGCTAAAATTGTTAGTTCAGTACATACTTGACATAGAAGGGTATTTTGTTCTTGAATTGAAGGTCCTTTTATAGCACAATATGTATAAATACTGAATAAACTCCACTAGAAATGTATGTGAAATAGCATTTATTACCTTTAATAACTGGCACACCGTCCCTGTCTGACACTACGATGGCATGGAGTCCTTCCACACTGGAAAAGTAATGGCAGTACATTATTCACATTATATTTATATATCAACATAAAGTAGTGTCCCTAGGTTTGGTTTCTGCCAATTGCAATGTACAATATGAATATCTGCAGATACACTATACTACTGTAAGATAATAACTGAGAAAATACCAGACTGTGGCTGCTTTGTACAAAGAGAATTATTGTCTGGAAGTGGAGGATATTACTTGCCTGAAATATTTGCATGGGTTTATAATAATAATGGAAATGTAATACAAATATATATATACCACCCACTATTTATACTGACATTTTAAGGGTCACAGTAGAGATCCCAGTTGTGGTAAGATAGGAAAGTATAGTATAGATAACAATAGGGCTGCTGGCAATTAAATAAAAGCATTGAATTCACTGCATCTTCGCTCATGAGATCTTGTTATCAGTACCTAATTACACCTTCAATATTCCGTTAAGAACTCTGAAGTGTATTGTAAATATAAGATTTCAGTGTTCGCAATACTAACAGAACTTTGAGTAGTAGTACTAATACAGTTTTGCATACAATTACATTTTAATTTTTTTTTTCAAATATTGTACCTTGGAAGCTTCTTGTACAAAAATCTCCTTAAATCCTAATAAGAAAAAATACAAATAGTTAGCTTAATAACGTGCATATCTGGTAGTTAGTTACAAGTGAGCCAGATCATTGTATTTAGTTGAAAGGACCACTGTGAATTATTAGCAGAAGCGTCACGTTTGTGAAATAAACAAATGAACAACATTAGCAGCCATGTAAGTCATGGGCATAAAAGCTTCTTCAGAGAAATTCTCCATTTTTGCACCCTCTGCCGGGGCATGGTAGCTGCCATGATAGCAACATTTTGTTTCAAGGCAAATGGGGAGATTACAGACGAGGGCAAGCAAGACTTGCTAGCTCTAGTGAGCTTATGGGAGGGAGGAGGTGTTCTGTGCTGAAATCTTATCTGAATCCACCAACGCACCACCTAATCCCTGAATAGATAATCAATACTGAGAAAACACTCCCACTCAGTCTCCAGCTAGTGGGAAGTGCACAAACATAGCACGCTTATAAAGTTTCCCCTAAGTAAAAGCTTTAACGCCTATGGGTTACACGGCTACAGAAGTTATTAGTCCGACAATGGCCCATTAAATGGGACACAGAAATGGTTCCATAACTACAGGCCCCAATAAAAACACTTATAATATATTGCTACTAACAAAAAGGACATCTAATGCCACCAACCATGCATTGAGAACCATATACTACTTACTTCTGCCATATCTGCATCACTGTGTATTGTCTGACAGATCTGTGAAGAAATCATATGATAATTAGTTACTAGACAAGCAACTTAAACAATGTGGAACTTAAATATTGTCTTCTGTTTTCATAAAAGATCATGTTGGAAACATTAGAAAATAATCAAATGTCTTAAAAAACATTAATAAAACATTTTTAAATCTGACTGAAGCTTCAAGAAACGTACTCATTAAATACATGTATATTGCTAGCTACTGCTGGTGACTACCATTGTATTACTGCTCATTGGCTGACAAGGACATGCCTATCAGCCAATGAACTGGACAACTATAGTCTCAATACAGTTTATTCAGCAAAGGCACCTTCATTTAAAAAAAAATTAAAGGAAAAAGGAAAACACTGACCTAATCTTCTCAGCTTCAAATGTGTTATGATCAAACAATTTGTCAATTTTAGAAATGAACAGAACTTTTGTTGCATTTTTTACATTTTGGAGAACTACAATATGTAAAATGGTTTTAGGATGTAAAAAAATAATAAAACATCTAATTTATTACCTTTTAAATACAATCATGCATTTGTGGAATCTACTATTGGTTGCAGCAGATACTCTTTAGAGGGTGGGGAGGAGATTTGATTGAAGGGGAAGTTTCTGTCTTCACAATGTAAACATGGCAGCTACAACTGCCAATGCTCGCAGCAGGGAAACATTTATTTACAAGGACACACCTTCCCGAGAATGTAACAGACTGAACAAATGTTATGTACCGTAAGGAATAATTGCACATAATAGATTATCAAGTTTAGATTCAAAACATATTTGATCACAGTTGTCCTTTAACCGAGAATAATGAACAAACCCTGAGCGGTCAACTTGAGGAGCGCACAGGCACACGGCGAGGGGAGCGCACAGGCACACGGCGAGGGGAGCGCACAGGCACACGGCGAGGGGAGCGCACAGGCACACGGCGAGGGGAGCGCACAGGCACACGGCGAGGGGAGCGCACAGGCACACGGCGAGGGGAGCGCACAGGCACACGGGGAGGGGAGCGCACAGGCACACGGGGAGGGGAGCGCACAGGCACACGGGGAGGGGAGCGCACAGGCACACGGGGAGGGGAGCGCACAGGCACACGGCGAGGGGAGCGCACAGGCACACGGCGAGGGGAGCGCACAGGCACACGGCGAGGGGAGCGCACAGGCACACGGCGAGGGGAGCGCACAGGCACACGGGGAGGGGAGCGCACAGGCACACGGGGAGGGGAGCGCACAGGCACACGGGGAGGGGAGCGCACAGGCACACGGGGAGGGGAGCGCACAGGCACACGGGGAGGGGAGCGCACAGGCACACGGGGAGGGGAGCGCACAGGCACACGGGGAGGGGAGCGCACAGGCACACGGGGAGGGGAGCGCACAGGCACACGGGGAGGGGAGAGCACAGGCACACGGGGAGGGGAGCGCACAGGCACACGGGGAGGGGAGCGCACAGGCACACGGGGAGGGGAGCGCACAGGCACACGGGGAGGGGAGCGCACAGGCACACGGGGAGGGGAGCGCACAGGCACACGGGGAGGGGAGCGCACAGGCACACGGGGAGGGGAGCGCACAGGCACACGGGGAGGGGAGCGCACAGGCACACGGGGAGGGGAGCGCACAGGCACACGGGGAGGGGAGCGCACAGGCACACGGGGAGGGGAGCGCACAGGCACTGCACTGTCTGGGGAGAGCCCAGATCACTTAAAATGACATTGAAGGTTTCTGGATTTAAATCATCACTAATATAGTTGTCGTGTGTGTAATGCTCGCAAAATTGCAGATTGGGAGAGAGAGAGGGAGAGCGCAGGGAGAGGGAGGCAGCTAATTGATATGTCTAAACCTCTCGTTTTCATATAAATGAGGCGCCAACAACATGGCATTTCTCAGGATATCACATATATAGTTGTCAGTGTAGGAAACGTTTGCGATGTTGGTCACGCTTTTGCGTCCCTCGCACAGCGAAGGACGCCTGCGAGCTGTCGGCACACGCACGACTTAGTCTGCAATGAGCTCCGAAGGCACTCATTGCACTGTGAGCCTTGCGAGGCGAGCAGTTGAGGCATGCAGGACTTATCCTGCAATGAGCACCAAGTAGCTAGTATATATATATATATATATATATATATATATATATATATATATATATATATATAATTATTTAGCTTTTGGTGATACTGGAGTACAGAAAATGAACCGCACATGTATAAGCCTATTTGAAAGTCTAAAAAAAGTCTAAAAAAAGGCTAAACTAATTTCTCACTCACGAAACACAGCGATTGTACTGCAAATGAGATTACAATGCATTGCACTCTTAAATCCAAAAAACACTTTATGCAGCCAATCCTAAGATTTGCTTAAAGTTGTGTAATACAGAGAGAAATGTGGTTTTTAACTTATTTTTAGACATTCAAATAGTGTTCCAAGTGTACTATTCACACACATATATATATATATATATATATATATATATATATATACACACACATACAGATAACTATGGGTTAAATTTGCTTTTCCCTGCTGCTTCTGTTACTTTCTTAGGAGAGTGTTTCCTTGTAAAGTAATACGTTTTGATTTACTAATACTGAAAGCAGTGGCAGTTTTAGATATCACATTCCCACTGTGTAAATAGCATTTTCCAGTGCAATCAGACTTCACCTCGGGGAATTGATCAGCACAAACCACAATGTCTGTCTCCAGAGGGGCATTATTGCATATATAGTGTTTTGTTTCACATTCTACAGGACAATTAGTGTGCACATATATAGAGCCTACTTTACACACATGGATCCAGTAACACACAGCTGAGGGTGCTCCTGACCTGCACAACTAACACTGTACACAACATATACCACACAGCTGCCTTTAATGCCTAAGACCATACTACAGTCCATATATTCGGACAATGGGAGGCTCCTTATAATTATCATTAGCGCTATTTAAATTGTTCAGCCAAACCTTACCTGCCTTCAAAGACTTGACACTCAGCTGACCGGAAGCAGAAGTCACAAGACTCTTTCTACCATCCTCAACTTACTTCATGTCGGAAGTCACTCGTCGGCCATGTTTGTTTGGGGCAAATCATAATCTTTCAGGCAATTTACTGCAGCGTAAAAAGGACGCCCATCTAAAACAACATATTCCGATGTTTTGTTATTAAAATTATATTTCGGGGAACACCTTTACTTTTGGCAGTTTGTAATCTGAATTTTAACTACCACTGGCATTTTATAGAAATCAAAAGAAGGCAGCTGTGCTACTTCCTGTTAGGTCACGTGATTATTCTTGATAACTGTATTGATAATTAGATTCCTTGCAGAGAGACTATAAATACACATGTCATCTATTTATTTTATATGTAATGTATGTTACAATATCCTGGAGGTCCATGTCTGTAGTGTGATATCACATATAATTGTCAAACTGCTAGACGTAGTCACGCTTTGCGTTGTGTGTACGACTTAGGCGATGAGCACCAAAGGAGCTCATCGCCTGCGAGCCTAGCATAGCGAGGCGAGACGTCAATTGCAGCACTTAGGCGATTAGCGCCGCGGGATCGCCTTAGGCAGCAAGCACTTCACGAACGCAAGAGATAAGTAAAATAAGAAGTTAACGACCGAACCGCGCAAATCGACAAATACGAAAAAAAAAAAAAATACACAAAAATAACTGGACAGCCAGGACTTCTGGGAGGGGGTTGCACGCAAATTTAAGTTGAATTTTCTGAGTGTCGGCACTCAAAAATCGGCTAAGTAAGAAAAAAAACTGGTGGCCAAAAAAATGAAAACGAGGCTACACGACCCTGAACTGCGCAAAACACCACCAGCCGCGTACCACTTTCACCCGAGGTACAAAATACACTATTACAAAGGACAGGAAATGCTCGCGAACCGCGTAGCACTTAGACAAACAACGCCATTTTACAACATTAACTTGTAACTAACAACATTACGCATCTAAAGTGGCGCTTTACACAAAAAACACAACGTTTTGCCCTCGCGCACGCAGCCTATTTCTAATGCACAATTGGCACATTGATGACACTTTCTCCTCAGGCCAGCAACAGTCCAACTTTACATTGTATGCTGCAGGAAAAAAAAAAAAGACATTGTTAGCTCTTCAGGCTATTGATTGTTAGATATATTAATTAGAAATAGGTGAACTATATTAATTTATTATTCAATTAATTAATTAGTATTTAAAAAAATAAAGATACATATATCTGTCTTTGTGATGAGTGCAAAACATGCTCAGAGGAGCCAAAGGACATGCCAGAGGCGCTCAGTGCGAGGCTCACAATGAGCGCCAAAGGTCCTTAGAGTTCAAAAAGCTTAACATTGTGTGGCAACAGCATTGCCATGGCTTCACATTTTATTGCTGTATCATTTTTGACTGGCAAGTCGCTAGTAAGTTAATAAAGCATTTATGCAAATTGTGTGTGTTGTTGGAAATAATTCAGTGAGCTAAACAAATAAGACAATAATTACAGTAATAAGAGGAAATGGGCATGTGAAGGATTTAGATTAAATGACCATTGACGCCCTATCTGGTATTGGACCTATCCTGTTTGGTATGGGCCACCACCGACTGCCCCGGGAGGTGAAGGACCGGATACTGGAGAACACTGCCTGTGAAGAAGGGGAGCGACCCCCAGGCCTGAGAGAGAGTGACCCAGGCCCGAGAGAGCCAGGAGAGAGAAGGCACATGACGAAGGAGAGGACTCCAGACAGGGCTGGAGAGAGAGACTTGAGGAGAGACACAAGGATACCGGGACTGAGAGCGGTGCAGAGAGACAGGAGACACACTCAGAGGCATGAGGGACTGGAGAAGATATCACTATATGTGAATATGGTTAGAGAGCCAGGAATGGGAGAGAGACTATGACTGAGAGAGCCTAGGGAGAGGGACAGAGAGAGACAGTGTGAGGGGAGAGAGACAAGAGAGAGAGGATATAGACAGCTAGGTGAAGGGCAGGATAAGTCTGTGAAGAAGGATAGAGACCCAGGAATGGGAGTGAGTGAGACTGACAGAGAGTGAGTGGGGTCCTTTCCTGTTTTTCGCGTTCCAAGAGTCGGTGGTTGCGTGCTTCAGCAGCGGCGAACACAAAACCGGACAGGTCCCTAGTATTCTCTTTTGAAGAGCTAGTCTGAAAGGTCCAGTGCACCATCATATTTATAGGATGCTGATCTGCAAAAGTTTTCAAAGCTTAAAATAGAAGACCACTGCAGTTAAAAAGAAAGGACACTTGTTTGTCAAGTATTTACCAACAATATCAAATATTTATTTAACAATGCTATTGATACCACACCCATTCCCTCTCACTGGCCCCAAAACATATTGCTTGCTTCAGGAAATGCAACCACAGCTCTCCAGAAGTGTAAGTGCTCCT
Source organism: Discoglossus pictus (assembly GCA_027410445.1). Classification (NCBI taxonomy): domain Eukaryota; kingdom Metazoa; phylum Chordata; class Amphibia; order Anura; family Alytidae; genus Discoglossus; species Discoglossus pictus. The sequence goes on along the minus strand of CM050163.1, from coordinate 190,317,663 downwards.
CTCATACACACACAACTTCAACTAATTTACCATGAATGCATCCAGTGTCCAACCAAGGCATCAAACCATATGTTTTCTAATTGAAAGCTAACTCTTATTTTTTTCTGCTTAAAGGGACAATTAATTTAGCACACCACTGTAATATACTCCTGAAAAACAGTGCCTTGCAAAAGTATTCACCCCATTGGCATTTTGTGTTTTGTTGCCTCACAACCTGGAATTAACATGGATTGTTTGAGGATTTGCATCATTTAATTTACTGAACATGCCCACAACTTTGAAGATGTTTTTTTTTTATTATTATTGTGAAGCGAACCACAAATAGGACAAAATAACAGAAAAAGTCAATGTGCATAACTATTCACCCCCCTAAAGTCAATACTTTGTAGCGCCACCTTTTGCGGCAATCACAGCTCCAAGTCGCTTTGGATAAGTCTCTATGAGCTTGCCACATCTTACCACTGGGATTTTTGCCCATTCCTCCTTGCAAAACTGCTCCAGCTCCTTCAAGTTGGATGGCTTGGGCTTGTGAACAGCAATCTTTAAGTCTGACCACAGATTTTCTATTGGATTGAGGTCTGGGCTTTGATAGGCCATTCCAACACATTTACATGTTTCCCCTTAAACCACTCAAGTGTTGCTTTAGTAGTGTGTTTGGGGTCATTGTCCTGCTGGTCGGTGAACCTCCGTCCTAGCCTCAAATCACGCACAGAGTGGTACAGGTTTTAATCAAGAATATCCCTGTATTTAGCACCATCCATCTTTCTCTCAACTCCGACCAGTTTCCCAGTCCCAGCTGCTCTTGGGTGTTCTTTGGGTGATATGATGTGTTGGGTTTGCGCCAGACATAGCGTTTTCTTTGATGGCCAAAAAGTTAAATTGTAGTCTTATCAGACCAGAGCACTTTCCTCCATACATTTTGGGAGTCTACCACATGCCTTTTCGCAAACTCAAAATGTGCCATTTTGTTTTTTGCTGAAAGTAATGGCTTTCTTCTGGTCACTCTGCCATAAAGCCCAACTCTATGGAGCATACGGCTTATTGTCCTCCTATGTACAGATACTCCAGTCTCTGCTGTGGAACTCTGCAGCTCCTCCAGGGTTACCTTTGGTCTCTGTGCTGCCTCTCTGATTAATGCCCTCCTTCCGGTCCGTGAGTTTTGGTGGGTGGCCGTCTCTTGGCAGGTTTGCTGTTGTGCTATGTTCTTTCCATTTGGTTTTGATATATTTGATGGTACTCCTGGGGATCATCAAAGTTTTGGATATGTTTTTATAACCTAACCCTGACTTGTAGTTATCAACAACATTGTCCCTTACTTGTTTGGAGAGTTCCTTGGTCTTCATAGCAGTGTTTGGTTAGTGGTGCCTCTTGCTTAGGTGGTGCAGCCTCTGGGGCCTTTCAAAAAAGGTGTATATATGTAATGACAGATCATGTGACACTTACATTGCAGACAGGAGGACATAATTATGTGACTTCTGAAGGTAATTGGTTGCATCAGAGCTTTTTATGGGCTTCATATCTTATTTTATATACATAAAATAGTTTTATGTATATATTTTTCTCAATTCACTTCACCATCTTAGACTATTGTGTTATGATCCATCACATAAAATTCATATTAACAAAACATTGAACTTAAGGCTGTAATGTAACAAAATAGGTAAACAGTCCAGGGCGGGGGGGGGGTGAATACTTTTGCACTGTAGGTGCCTTTTTCACAGAGAAAAAAAACATAAATTAAGTTCTGTTTACATAAGATTTGGCCAAGTCCACCAGGCAGATTTACAGCAAGAGCTCTGTGCAGAGAGCAGAGCATAAAGAGGGTTAACCCTTCCTAAATTCAGCTGTGCAGGGGAATGATTGCTAGAAACTCCTAAATATGTTACTTGTGGGTTAACTGATGGCTGATTAAATTCCTAAAAGCAGTGTAAAACCATCATTCCTTCTGTTTACGGAGCTTGCAATTGCTGTTGTCGGCAAATTTTGTTAATCATAGAACAGTCAGCAGTGTGTCTGTAAACACAACTGATACTGCAAATTGGTAGCTGTTATTAGCATAATAAAAAAAACTAAAAAAACAGATCATTTTAACACCACGTTCACCATCGGGTAACTTGTCCCCTTGTGGAATCAGGATGCTGCTGACCTCCACCTGATGTCACTGTGGTCTGAGTTTCTCATGGATTCTCCTGATCAATGTGCACTAATATTGTTATTATAAGGCTCTGTTGTCCATGTCTCTGCTTAAAGCTTTGTATTTCTATTCTGGCCAATATAGGTCAGTTCTCTATCTGCACTATCTAGAATCACTCAAATTCTAGTAGCACAGTATACGTCTACCATTGCGCAAGTCGATCGCACAAGGGATCAAGTTACCGGATGGTGGACGTGGTTCCAGTGTGCCTAAGGTTGAATCTATCCCCACACTATACATACCTCATTTTGTCGATGTGATTACATGCGAGTGTGATATCAATCGCCATACTGTCGCTGGGATATGTGTATCACAAATAGATGCATCTACATTGCTGGGCTTCTCTCTGCCTATTTTTATTTTGCATAAATCCTCTATATTGGGAATACCAGTGCTATAATATATATCCCTAGAAGAGCAATCTTTTGTATTTTATTTATATAAAAGGTTGTTCTGTGTCTATTACTGGTTTTATATTGTATTTGCACTGGTGTATGAATTCTATTCTCTAAATAAATCTGCTATTTGGTTGGTGGTTTGTGTACATTCCCACAATCTGGGAGATATAAAGTGTACCATAAACATAACAGTTCCATTTTTGTATTCATTTCAATGTTCTTAGTCAGACTTAATGTTTTTTCAAACATATTTTTATTTTCCATTGTGCAATTATTCTCATTTGGCTTTAATTATGGCAGACATTTCACCTTCGGTCCTAACTGGATTAAACACCTGAGACAAATGGGACGACCTGTGCATTCAGATAAGAAACCAATTCAGTCAGTTGCATTGATAGACTAATTTTATTGGCAAGAGGCCATTCAAAATGTCAAACAGTCAGATAATCCTGCCCCTCAGACTACAGCCAGGCTAGCAGGCCAAGATGAAATCGCCCACAACACAAGCAGAGTCTATTAAATGTAACATTGCTTGCTTGCATTGTTTGGCTAATAACAGCATTGCAAGGCTTCAAATATTTATGCCATCATTTTTTTTGACGGGCAAGTCGCTAGTGTATTAATAATAAATGATCTCTGCCCAATAGTTTTGGTTATAGGGAGAACAGGCTCCCTGGGAGTCCGTATTTAAATGGCTTTCCATCTATAATGGTGTCTTAGTGTTAAGTATAGTTTTTTAAAATATTTTGTTTCATGCAAAAGAATAAAAAAAAATTCATAAATAAAATGTTATTTTAAATTCATATTAAAATCTATTTTAATAATTAGATGGATTTATGCTGTGCAGGAAGCTGTTATTGTAGTGTCTGTTCATCTGCCAGAACAGTGGAAATTGGATCTACTATAATGATAACTTATATTGCTGGTTTTAGGGTGAGATTTAATACGAATACATTTTAAGTTACGCACCTGGAAAGGAAAAATAGCCACGCAATTTATAATCTTAACTAGTGAGTTGCCCTTCAAAAAATGCTGGTCAATAAAATTGTAAAGCTGGGAATGATCTTTGCCACACAATGTAAGGTTTTTGGTCGTCTGAGCACTTTTGGCGCTCATTGTGAACCTCTCCCCTGGTGTACTTTTGCTCCTCTGAACACCCTCGGCGCTCATTGCGAGCCTCTCCACTAGAGTAATTTTGGTGGTGTGAGCACCTTTGGCACTCATTGAAGGGCCGCGCTTATTGTCTTTGGCGCTCATTGGGAGCCTCTCCCCTTGTGTACTTTTGCTCCTCTGAGCACCCTCGGTGCTCATTGTGAGCCCCGCGCTGAACACCTTTGTGGCTCATTGCGATCCTCTCCCCGGGTCCTTTTATTTATTTTATATATATATATATATATATATATATATATTTTTTTTTTTTTTTTGTTTAGTTGTGTAATTGGGCATTTTGTAATGGTAATGTTATTAGTTGTAAGTTAGTTTTGTAAAATGGTGGCGATTGTCTACGCGTTACGCGGGTGTGGAACATTTACCGTTGTCCTTAATAATGTATTTTATACCTCGTACGTGCCTGTGTAAAAGACTTATGTGCTTGGCTGTGCTTTGCGTGTTTAGGGGTCGTGTAGCCTGGTTTTCGTTTTTTCGTCCGCCATTTTTTTAATCGTTTCGGCGATTTTCAAGTGGCAAAATTCGGTAAATTGCGTTTAAATTGTCGTGCAGCCTCATTCCCAGATGTCGTGGCTGTCCCCCCTGCTGTGTGTGATGTTTGTTTGGTATTTTTTTTAATTTTGTTTGTGTTTTTGTATGTGCGCAGTTTGGCCGTTAAGTTTGTATTTTTCTTACCTGGTATTATTTTTTTTTCTAAGTTCCGTGGGTCGTATTTTTTTTTTTTTGCTAAGTGCCCCTTTCCTTTTTGCAAGTGTTACGGGCCTTAATTTTTCCACACATTTTTTTTCAAACTGCTTGTGAATTGTGTAATTGAGATTTCTGTTCAGGTGTAGTTCGGCGGGTCGTAGGGATGAGCGCCTATGACGCTCATCTCCACCAGTGCAGCGAGCGCCTTTGGCGCTCCCAGCCTAAGTCGTACGGGGTCATAGGGATGAGCTCCTATGTCGCTCATTTCCACCAGCGCAAGGAGCGCCTTCGCAGTTCCCTGCCTTAGTCGTATGGGATCGTAGGGATGAGCGCCTATGGCACTCATCTCCATCAGCGCAAGGAGCGCCTTTGATGCTCCTTGCCAGCAACTGTGGCCCTCGCTTTGCGAGGGCCGCAGTTGCAGCGGGCTCGCTATGCAAACCTGCAACGTTAGCAACAATCCGTATTGCTCACAACTATATATGTGATGGAGCAAATATAGGGGTGTCAGATATTGAAAGGAATTTGGGAGTACTAGTGGACAACCACCTAGGTAACAGTGCTCAATGCCAAGCTGAAGCTGCAAAGGCAAGTAATATATTAGCAGGTATTAAGAAGTGTATACAAGCAAGGGAAGCAAATATAATTCTGCCACTATACAAATCTCTAGTACACCCTCATTTGAAATATGGAGTACAATTTTGGGAACCAATTCTTAAAAAGGACATTTTAGACCTGAACAAAGTACAGAGAATAAAACTAATAAGGGGAATGGAGGGGCTAAGTTATAAAGAAAGACTAACCAAAATTAACTTATTTTTTCGAGAAAAAAGGCGTCTAAGAGAGGGGATATGATTACTGTATACATCCAGGGTCAGTATAAAGATTTGTCAAGGGACCGTTTGCGCCAAGAGGTTTTTAACGGACAAAAAGACATGCTTTGAGGTTAAAAGAAAGAAAATGGTTCTTCACAGTAAGGGTTGTTAATCTGTGGAATTCTCTACCAAAGGAGGTGGTAACAGCAGATTCGATAGATAACTTTAAAAAGGGATTGGATACATTTCTAAATAAAAAGGGCATTCAGGGTTATCCTGGATAATTAGAGAAGGAGTATTGATCCAGGGAGCAACCCGAATGCCAGTATCTGGGGTCAGGAAGAAATTTTATATATTTTATCCCATTTTGAGACAATTAGCAAAGTTTCCCTTCGGTTTTTTTCTGTTTGCCTTCCTCTGGATCAGTTAACAATTAATCTGCATATTGCAGATCGGAGGAGATCTAAAAGGGTTGAACTTGATGAACTAAAAGTTTTTTTTTAACATCAATTACTATGTAACTTGTAACTAGATTGATCTTATTTTAATTCAATGGGTCCTTTCGTGGGTGGCACATCAGGTCAGCATAAGAAATAAAAAAAAAACAGGATTGTGTGTTAAAATTATCTATTTATTTTTTAATTACAGCAATAACATAAGAAACCGGTCATGTAATATACAAGACTGTGATGGACAGCACAGCTTCCCGTGGACTGATGATACACTGCACTGACCAGTTAACTCATAGCTTTCCTGTTTAGGGGAGTCCAGCATCCCATGTCTGCACAGATAGATGTGATAAGGGTTACATTTATGTTTGCTAGGATCACTGCAAGGACTGAGCACCCACCAAGCATGCATTAGTCTGCAGAGAGGCAAACAAGCATAAATCTGAATTTACTACAGTAAGAGAATAATAAACCCATTACAAGGTATGTTCCCTTCAAACTTGAAATATAAGCAGACTAACAAAACCTTACCATTGACTTGAATGGGGGACACTCCACTGCAACCTTATTGGTTGCAGCAGTATCCGGGCAGTCTTTTACACATATAAACACAGATTTTATTTTACTTGATTTCTCAGTAAACGATGCTTGTATGAAATCTTCACAGTGATCTGGCCCCAATTGTGCTAAATTGAGTGCCCCTTTAATGATAAAAATAAAACCAATTTGCCCCCCCCTAAACCCCCCCAAAAGCAAACAGTGTCAGTATGTTTTGCTCACTTTTGTATTGTTCATTTGCTTGCTGCTAACGCCCAAAGCTCCTAATGCACTATATATACATTGTACCTGAGTAAATGAATACTGCCCAGCCACTATAAAAAAGCATTGCTGCAGATTAGGATATGCAAGGAATAGTAGAATAAAACAAACAACGGAAATGGGTTACTCCTAGAGACCAACAAATAAATAATAAAAAAGTGAATAAAATATTTATATGGTTTTGAGGGCAAATATGGCTTATTTTTATTTTACTATCACTACACTAATTTACGTTCAGATTGAAAAGAGCTTCTATAACAGTAAAGACGCACACAGACACCTGAATTCATCCAGAACTGCAAAAACCCAAAATTCAAATGTAGATATAACAAAATAAGAAAAACATTGTTTCACATGGAAAATAATTTTATTTAGATAGATGTCTGGCATTTATTACATGAAACATTAAATAATTAAAAAAAATCTTATATATCAAAGTCCTATATTTGCTTTTATACATTTTTTAAACAGAGCAAGGTGGATATTAACATCCTCTTCAGTTTATGGACAGTTGAATAAGATCTTAAGGAATATGAAAACATCAGAATAAAACTTAGAATGATTTTGCTGAGAAACAGTTTAGGACAGGAACACATTTTATCACACAAACCATGTTAATAAAAGCCTTATATATTTATATGTACCATGACAGATCTGAGGTATCAGCTGGAAGAACCATGGAAGTCTACACGTTAATGCAAATTGGATCTGTGAGTATAAATAACCAAGAAAGCTGCCAAATCACCCACAAAAAAAATGACATTATATTTCTCAAGAGCTCAACGACTCCTTAATATAAGAAGTATGGATGCATTTAATGTCTAAAGGACCATAGCAGAGGTCCCAGTTAGGCCACCATATCACCAATACAAATATGAACATTTGCAATTTGAAGTTATGAAAAATATGGAATTTATTAAAAAATAGCTTTGAATATAGAATAATCACAGATCCCTTCACTAGTCTGATGTCGTGATCAGTACCTGGCAACCTGAAATAGAAAAACAGTTGCCTGATATCTTAGCTTCCTTTTGCATATGGTTTCTGACATGTCAACCTGTAACCAGACCCGAATACCTCAGAAACCATTTGCAAATGGAAGAGGTTTCTCCAGTAACAAGGTAATTAGGTACTGGTAATACGACCAGCCTGGTGGCAGTAACAGAAAAAGATGTTGAAAATTCAAAACGTCTTTTCTGTAATTTTTTAAATAACTCCCAATTAGTAGCTTTTTATTGGTACATTCCTATCCTACCATAACTGGGACCTCTGCTGGGGCCGTTCCATATACAATATTGGCATATTATTGAAATAATAATCCACAACAAGGACGGACACCTCTCTGTACAGCAATAGGAACTGGCAGTTTAATGTATTACATAAAAATGTAATTGTAGGAGATTACTGTAATATGTCATTATTTCATCAATCTACGTGAATTATTGCGGAATGTGTGCAAACTTATTGCCAAGTGACAGCGAGTACTGTGAAAATAGTTAAATCTATCAAAATAATTTGACTTATTTATGATCAGAGACGTCTTTACCATATACTTGGTTGGAGTCTGTGTGAATATTTAAATGGACATAAGAACATACTATAGAAAAGCAACATTGATACTCATTTATCCAGCCTATACACAGCAGTGTACTTGTTTTTATTTACATCTTTTATTGACTAATGTTTTTAAAGTTTGGAACACCTTACATTTTCCAGCCAACTATATATTTAATTACATCACATCTGTTGAGGAATTATATCGGCCTAAATATACTTTTTGAAAGAGAGAAATTCATAAAATATGAGATTTTGAAAAGAAGGAACAAGTCAGAAACCAGGAAAAATGGAAAAAGGAAAAGGACTTTACAAGACTAATGGATCAAATTATGAAAGACTGTGAGCTAATCAAATGAAGGTGCTAATTGTATGCGTAGACATAAATAAACATACTGCATCAATAAGAGGCTGGACAATCCACTTATAGGTCATTGTGCAAATGGTCTAACTAATATACAAATTTAATGTCAATTATAACTTACCTTTAATAACATCTATTAGAACAGTAACAAAATATTATTTTTTATTTACCATCAGAAAGTATAGAGAGACACATAAATATAAGAAATCAGAGATTCTTCATCAATATATTAGCATGAATATCATTTGGGAAACCATATTGTAAATAACATGGGACCTTTCCTGTTATCTCCAAGCCAGCAGTGGCACATAGCAGCCAATAAGTGGCACGGCGATTGTTCGCCAAGACTTTGTTCAAATGTATTCTTAGGGTGAGTGTTAGATTTAGGGTAGTGGTAGATCATATGCTTTACATAGTAACATAGTGGTGCACTATTGTAAAGCTTATCTCCCACTACCCTAACCCCTAAATCTAACCCTAAGAAACTAAACAAAATCTCAGCAAGCCACCTACTAGTTATTGCTGGTTGTGATGAAACAGGAAAAGACCATAACATGTAAAAGAAAAGAAAAAAAAACTCTAGATAAAACAATAGATTTGGGCCAAAGTGTTTAATGTATTATTCTTACGTATTAAACATTATATCTCTATATAAGGAGTTTGGAGGTAATAAAGTGTTAATATAAAGAACCATTATAAAAAGAATGCAACAAAATCAGTTGGTGTTTTTTAGTTGAGTTTAGGCAGAGATCATAAAGGTCATTATGACTGAGCGTGCCCATGTAAATTCACAGATGCAGAGACCCCCTTTATAGAAATACCAGGTAAAACACTTGTATGGCTATCAGCTTTCAAGTGAGAGAAATATCAGTTTATTAGTCGCCTTGTTAAACAAATTTCTAGTACTTCATATCTTGTAATAAATATGGACTGATACAAAGCCATGATACCCAAGCAATGTTGTGGACAAATAATAGGGTTTCATTTATTTAATAACCAATTAGCAATACAGTCAGTAAATTGAAGAAGCACAAATCAATGTAGCTTTTACATTTACATGTTAACATTGCAGGTTCAGATCAGATTTTCTTCCTCCCCTATCTGTCCAGAAAGGATAGGGGATCTGCCCAGGATGCTGCCGGTAGACAAACCATCTACTGGAAATTGTAAGACAGCCTACTCAGGAAATCTGCTCCCACTCCACTGATACTTTATAGGGGTGGATAATAGAAGCATAACCACACAAATATGGATTTCAGAAGCCTAACCACACAAATATGGATTTCAGAAGCCTAACCACACAAATATGGATTTCTTTCTAATCATTTATTATGAAAAACATATGAAACCCTATTGAATGACCACTACAATGACCCTGTAATCCTGTCACTGCCAGTAAGCACTACATCTCATTGCAATTCAATGACAAGGTTCAAGTCCTATTTTTTATAATTCTGTAAACGCCGGTGTTTGCATTTTAAATGCATCAAGTCTAATTTACAGTATGTTGAACAATGGAATGGTATTTAAGGAATAACATGGCTATCATTTTATTCATACATAATCATACATACAACTTTGTTCCCAATGAAAATTAAGCTGGTCAGATGGAAAGTGGAAATAAAATAAAACTCACAATACATATAAAGGAAGGTAGGAAAAGGCACAGTATGAAAGCAGAAAAAAACAGTCGCAAACATGGAATATTCACAAACCGGTTGTGTTAAAAAGACCAAGGAAAATAATACATAGTTTTTTTTATAAAATGCTCGTTCATTTACAAGTGGAGGTGCCTGTACACATAGTCAATCCAGTTTCCTATCCTTTAAAGTGAATCCGGCACCCTACAAATTGCTTTACTTCAATGTAAAATAGAAATGACATATTTGTCTAACAATCTACTTTTCCAGTAATAATACATACAATTATTTGCAGTGTTGTGATGTCCCTCAGAAAAGTCTCACTTTCTAAGTAATGGCCGATCAACCCTTACTTATTGAAAAAAATTTATTTCTTAAAAAAACAAAAGTGTTTTTCACATGTCAAACTTTCTTTGAGAGACTTTGTATTTGGAATTTTAAATTTGCAAGTGAACAAAATATTTAATATACTAAACTATTTTTACCAGTTACCTTTTAATTCACAGAAAAGAAGCCGATAGCCTGGCAGACGGATAGGTCCAAGATCTGTCCACACGTCTTGTTTCTGTGCATGAGCAGAACCATTTAGTTTCTTTTACACCTATAGCCGTGACCTGTACAAATCAAAAGGCCAGTAACACAAAAACTCCAAGGCAAGGGTTGATGGCCTCTCTGTCACAGAGACACAGATCTATGGGGACAGTCATCAATACTATTCATACATGGAAGGTAAAATGTTTGCATTTTTGTATGCTCTCTATCCTTTTTTAATAAAAACAAAAAAGAAAAGAACATTCTTATTTTCACAGAAAGGGTTTGCTATTTGGTGTAATTTTTTCACAGTTTTACATTTCTGCACTCAAACAGACAAAAAAAAAATCAGTTTCTTGGTCATCCTTTCCCTACCCCCAAACTACTACATAAAGTGAATATTTAATATTAGAATTATATATATATATATATATATATATATATATATATACATATATATATATATATATATCCTAGAACCATAGGAAGTTTTAAATTGGACCGATTTAGCGAGAATGTACAAAGAAATTCAGTCAGTCACTCTTATATACAAAACATTGGATGAAATATTTACATGCCACACACAAATCCAGAGAAACCAATGTTGCTGACATCATAAAGTTTGCTCTGCTGAAATAATTAGTTACAATTCCAAAGAAAATTAAAACAACGATTAAAAAAATGGACTTTGTGACCTTCAGTTTGTGTTAGGGAGTACGAGCCAGCTTTAGCTCAGTGAACTCTTCATGTTACCCCTTGAATCCCTCATGATAAAACTATAGTTCTTTATTTTTACTGGAAAAGAAATCTTTATGTGAAGACAGTGCATCCTCTCGTGTTCAGCCTCCCCTGTAGATTGAGGTTAGTCGCTGAAGTTCTTTACAGTTATCCATGGTTATGGATTCTGCTTTTAACCTTAGTCGATCATCCCTGTACACCTTTGCGGCGTGAATTAAATCAGATTCTGAAAAGAAAGATCATTAGGTTTTATTTAACAGCAAAAACCTTGATACAGAAGCTTCAATGTATTTATGATTAAATGGGAAGCAAATTAGAATATATTTATCATGTATTCCTTGACTTTGACTAGCTTTTTTTTGCAGTATGTTACAATTATATTTTTCCTTGTTCTTTTCCTCTGTATAGCGCTACGGAATATGTTGGCGCATTACAAATAAAAGTAATAATAATAATAATAATAATAATAATAGAATAGGGTAGTGGCTCTGGGAGCAAGATGGCTACCTTCCAATGCTCATGGGGCCATCTTTGAGATCCTAAAGAGAGCAATACTGCCCATGACGCACTGAATTTTCATTTAGTTTTTGACTAATTATAACTGCACATGCAATGATCTGTCTATACCTGTGTAATGGTATATGTAATGTGCTGGGCCCTCCTCACCCCTTTATTCAAAAGGACTCGCTAATTAGGACAAACCCTGGAATATACAGAAAGGACTGCTGGTCAAAGATCAGGAAGCCAATTACATTTTACTTATTGTGATGAGTAGGAGTGTATATCATTTTAAGTCTATAAATAGTAAAGTAATGCACACAAGTCCATGTCCACAAAGCAGTACAATGTCCTTACTACAATACATTTTATTTTTAGGGTTCATTTTACAATACTGCCTGGAGATTAATAAACATGTATACTCTGCATCTGGTGGAACATTAAACTGATTGTAGCTGCTTGAACCAAAAGCAGCGGACCATATTTGTAATTTTTTGTATGCCATATTTCCTTCAGGTGCTTTTGCAAGTGGATTATAGCAATTTACAAGACAATGTAAGGGACAAATAGCTTGTACAAACACTGGTACAGAACTTACTCTGTTGCCTCTCTCTCCAGCAGTTATTCCGGACATTAGCCACATAATCCTCTTCAATGTTCTTTTCTAATTTCTGTAGCAATAAGCCAGTGTATTCAGACTTAAAGTCTTTACTGACATAATAAGCAATTTCAAGGTTTTCTGTAACACGTTTAATAGTTTGACCTGAAGCACTGTGAAAAGACAAAATTTCAGTTAAACTGAATCAAAAGGCAAAACGGAAAAAAAAGAACCTAGATCCATGCTCATGGGGTGGGAAATGATCTACACAGAGAGACTGTTCTGATAGGAGTATTTATCTATTATCTGATGGCGGTCATCTGCTACAGTTCAAATGTAAGTTTTAAAAACTGCACAAATTCTATTTTTGTCATATCAGTTACTAAAAAAATAATAAATTAAACCTGTTTGACCACTAAAATGGCATTTTAAATGGCAAAGCATTTCTTTAAGAACATGTTACAAATCTTAAACATATACATGATTTGAGAAACTTTCTCAATTTGTATAGGTAAAATTACATTAAGAAGCTGTCAAAATGAGATTTGTTTGTTTTAAAAATGTTACTTACGATCGAGGATATAAACTATATGGTGGGTTGGAGACCATTAATTGGCTAAGCAATGACACGAGAATCAATACAATTATAGGCATCAGCTGGATGAACATGGAGAAACCACCCTGTGGAAAAAAATATTAGGAGACAAAGTTAAAACGTTGATGTGTAGACAAACACTGATTTTAAACTGTATTAAATAAAAAAAAAAATGCTTCTATACTTTTGCATCCCAATTAACTTTTGAAGCACCAGCTCAGGCGGGAATTTCGGCAGATGAGAGATAATATTACAGTAGTGTATAAGGATATCTTGAATTGAGAAACGGTTTAAGATCATCTATAGGGTCTTTAAAATGTCTGAGACAGAACTGACTACAGCAAAAAGTCAGACTTTACCTAACTGACTGCACAGACTCAACTCTCATACTTACATCTGCTCTCTCATCTTCCCTATCATGACCACTGTTATGCTGATGTTGGTGATGGCTATACCTAGTCCGACCATTGGAAAAGGAATGTACACTTCCTAGGGGAAAAAAGATAACACATATGCTGAAGTCACCATGTCATATCCATAACATGCAATGCAATCCACATCAAAGCTTCAGCACCATTTATAAAAATGCTGAACACAAAGATCCTACAGAAAATGAAGGTTTAGGACTCAGTCTCATAATATCACCCAGTAATCCATGGTAATACCTAGAAAAAAAGAAAGAAAAAAAAACAGAGGCCAAAGAAAAATTAAAATTCCCTACCCTATCATCATTTGCTTTTCCTGGTCAATGCTCATAGCAGCATTACATATGGGTAATCCCTCCTCTCAAACCAGATGGGACGGGATTCAAAGTAAAACAGAGCATCCCTCTCATCAGTCTACTTATAAAGTTATATTTTTATATACAAATGGAAATAAATATTTAATGCTCCTGTGAGAGCTGACCAAGAAAAGAAAATAACAAACAGATAAGGACTTGTCACAGCATTACACGAGTTATATCCAAGCAATAAGGGTGGGAATAAAAACCCTCAGACATAAGAGATCAGGAAAGTGTTCAGAACAAGCAGTGTCTTATCACAAACAGGATAAGAAATAGAGAAATGGCCCGATGAAAAGAGGGGGAGGAGACACTTTGAAGGGTTTGAATTTGAATCTTCTTATCCGTTTTCGGTGGTACCCATATGTATTGCTGTTATTATAAACCAGGAAATAATTGGTCTATTACATTAATCTTACTTTTCTGGGGGTTACTTTTAGAAGTACATTTTTTTGACTTGTTTACTGTACATTATTTAACTAAAATATGTAATTAACCAGTGTTTACTGTATGGTACTTTTAGTCAAGTTTTGTGTGGACACGCAAAAAAAACAAAAAAAAACACATGACCATTATGCAGTTAGTACCAATACATTCTTTATATTGGTACTGAAAGTGTCAAAATATATGTGCAATGACATAGGAATTGCTTCCCTAGTGCAAATAGGATTACTCTGCATTTCTTTATCCTAAATGGCTATTTTGAATATTAAAAAAAATGTAGATCTTCACACAGACATGCTAAGTATTTTTAAATAAATGTCCATGGAATCTGGAACCGTAAAGAGCCTTCCCACCCAAAAAACATCGACACAATATAATATTGTTTACTTCTGAGGGTTTTGAGCTTTATTGTATTTGTGCATCTCCATTGACACAGCAGAGGTTACAAATATGAGATAAAGTAATTGTTTTTAGCTATATTTTAAAGTTATGTATTGAATGTTATTAAAAACAGTAGTTTCCTACAGTAAACATATACATTGAGGCTTGACATATTTAACTATCAATCAGACTTTCTGACCTATCCACTAAGCATCCTCTGGTATCTCTTGCTATGGTAATGGCAGATCATTGTCAGTTTTTGCCCATTATGCCCTTAGACTCTTAATCTACTGTCTTCAGTGTATGCTAGTACCTCACTGGAAAATAGGGACAAGACCCCAAAAGCAATTACATGTTTGAATCCATTGGTTTGAGTCGGGGAGCACACACTGACACATTTAAAATGAACATTTGCAATGCAACCCAAAATGGCAAAAAGAAAAACACATTTCTATGTCTCTTTAATACAAATTATATGTCTTGTTTACATTATATAATTGTATTTTTTAGGATACCCACTGCAGTGTGTATGAGTTTATTAGTATATCTTTTTTTTTTTTATAAATGTGAAAATACATCAAGAAAACATACCTGATGGGAAGCCTCCACCAAAGAACATGTTGAACAAGTCCTCAGGAGTTATGTCTGCCTCAAATCCTCTGTGGAAGTCAAATCCACCATTGCTGTGATTGTTGTGTACATGCTCTTCACTTCCCGTCAGGTCATATTGTCTACGTTTTTCTGGATTGCTCAGCACCGCATATGCATTACCAATCTCTAAGAGAACAAAACAAAAAAAAAAGCTCAGCAAATGTGTTTAATTTATCTTGTTATGAACGGTGTTAAATAATGCTGAACACTTTACAGTTTGGCCTAAAAGTACTTGCTACAACAGTAAGCTTTTTTTTTTTTTTTTTTTTTTAAACACCCTGGTAATTTACATTATTTCATCATGTTTTTAGACCATTTTATTCCAATTTTCTTTTTATATAAAACTGCAAATAAAACATGAAAATTTAGTTTGAATACATTATCAATATATTATTCCAGATGTGTTTGTATACATATTATATTATTATTAATATATTAAAGGATTGTATATTTAAATAGATAATCTTCAGAGAGATGCTTTCTCATTTTATTAAGAGTCCTAAACAACACTGCTAATTAAACAGAATCCTCCGTTTTAAAGCACATCCAGGAGAAATAACTAGACACTATATAAAGGATGCATGGGAAGTGGAAACAAATGATTTTGTGTTCAAAATAAAAGAAAATGGAAGCATGCCGCATATAAAGTTCTGACAATGAGCCTGAAATCCCTGATCCATGTTTAATCCGGTGTCTTTGTTGTTTTACAAGGCAATCGTCTGCATTTTGATTGTCTTTTTTTTTTATATGGGGTCTTAAAGGTTCTTCAAAGTATTTTGATTCTGAGGTTTTGATAGTATGATCTACTTGACAGAAATCTAACCGAGATGTCCAACTGGGGGCGGAACTCTTTCCATTGCGTTTTTAACCGAATTTCTGTGTAGATGTATACTAAAATGTAATTTTTGGAACAGATCTACAGTGCAGAAGACACAGGACAAACAAACAAGTTGCTATTTAGACATAATATCATAAGTGTTAACAAGTGAGATAACACATAGTAGTGCAAATTGTCTCCTTTCAGATTCTGCACTAGATATTTGATGCACTTCCATATTTGCTGTATTACAGGTCTCTAGGGGATCTAAACCACGACGAGAAAGATTGTTTAACCTTATCACAGACAAACTGTAAATGTGGCATCAATTTTACTTTTAAATGCTTCTGTGGCTCCAGGTGCTTGGTTTTTGTCTGGATGAAACTTCAGTGCGAGTTTTCGGTAGGATTTCTTTAGGTCTTCATCGCTAGCATCGTTACTCACGCCTAACACCTCATAGTAGGTTTTACATTTCTTGATCCTGTAAACGAAACAAAGCAATTTTAGCCAATATATACTGTAAAGATTTTAAAGAACTATTATAGTGCATTGAGAAAGAAGTCTCATCTGTTTGTTTGCTTCGCATAGGCTATTAAAAACAGCATTCAGTTTAAAATACATAAAAACTGTGTATCTCCTACTATATGTGTCTATCAGGGCGTGGCCAGCTTTGTCTGTGTGTTGGACAAAAAAACAAAAAACTAAAGTCTAACCCAGGTAGGTTTTGGTTCAAACGGAGCATGATCAGTAAATGGGGTGCAGCCATGATGCACTGTCACTGGGTGGGGCAGCTGCAAGTAGGTCACAATAGAGCTGTTACATGTGTGTAGACAGTGGGGTGGAGCTAATGCTGTCATGGGGCTAGGCCAATGACATCAGCCCACCCTGCTCCCAAGCTCTATGATGGGACAGCACACAGGCAGAGCTGGCCCCGCCAGTGATAGGCACAGGTGGCAGATACACAGTTCTGCTTGAGGATAAAACAGACAGTTTAAAGCTAAGAATAAAAATGTTCATCTTTAACGACACACTGTTTTTGATAGCATATGCACAGTCAACAAACATTTGAGCTTTACATGTAAATACAGTACAATGGTATTTTAATCAGAAATGCTTAACATTACGGTGTCCAATAGATTAAAAATCTGAAAAATTAATTACACTAAACTAAATGTTCCTTAGATTCATTTAATTATTTTTAAGAAATTAAATTCCAAATTTATTGATATTATAAATACAATTTGTCAAGATATTGTTCTCCAATTCCTATACTGTTCAGCAGAGCTGTAGTTTTATTGTAATCTTAATTAAAAGGTTCCATAGAGTATGAATTGAAGAGGTTTAACCTAATTAGAGAGAAAGCTCCCAATTGTATGACTATATCATTAATACTTTACACAGTGTAAAATTACAATGATAAAACAGTTTAAAATTAAAATTTGTATTTCACTTTTGTATGAGTTTTTACATAACGCCGATAATCTTAAAAATGCCTTTTTATACATTATATATGGAGCTTTCTGTACTCTGAAGGTCCTTTCAGGATGAAAAATCACCAGCACCTTGCTAATGGAAATACACTCTGCTTGCTGCAACCAGCTTCTTCCTTTGGTTTCCTGCAGACATTGCACCCAAAAGGAGAAATAAATATGCAGGAGGAAGTTTGCAATCAATGGTTCCCAGACGGCTTGTCCCCATAAAACAGCTGGTGCAACTGAACTACAAACATGACTCAAGGTAAGGAAACAAGTGTTTTAAAAACTAACTATAGAATTTAACAGCAGTCATGAAACAGTGAATAGAGCTTTAAAGTAGACTCTCCGTTAACCGGAACTCAAGCAACCAGAAAAAAATTGAATACTGTACTTTAAATAAAAATGATAATTTACAGGGCTCAACAGATGCCAGGAGGGCGGTTGTCATGCCACAAAATGCTTACAGACACCTAGATGTCACCCACTGTACATCTCTGCAATTCAATGTTACCTGGAAGCAGACAGGCATGAGGGATTGAGCCAGTGTAGTGTTGGTGTTATATTCCCCGGGTTCAGCACCGCACCCTCCAGCCGAACGTACCTGTGTGTAAGTGAGGAGTGAAAGCTGCTGCTGCTAGAACAGCTCTCACTAACAAATATATTTAGCAGAGTATCCTATATGTCGCTAATCTAGGCCACTTTTAATAGTAACTCTTGAGCAACCAGAAACTACATTTATCCGGCATCTACCAATCCCCATGAAAGCCGGTTAACAGAGAGTCTACTTTAAAACAAAAAGAAAAGTTTTTCAACTTCCCCACTTGATTTTGTCCTCTGTAGATGATGGTGTACAGCAGTATCCATGTGTACAGAGACCCTTTGAAGGATGGTAAGATGGACAAGACTTGTTTTAAGTTGATTGCAGCCAGCACTGCAATGCCATTTGCCCCCTCCCACCAACACATCTATACAGCAGCTTAATATACTGAGCTTCATGTACAGTTTTCAGTAATGTAAACACAGAAATACAAATATTCAGAGTGCATTGGGTGCAGAAGATATGTTGTAGGGTGCACTTTTTGGATAGTAAACAACCATTTGAATTGTATGCCCTTAAAGTGAATCCAAAAATTGTTTTAAGTTATTCTTAGAGAGCATGAAATACTACTCAAATATAGTACTAGCTACTTGATTCATCCATGAGATAATCTACTTTCTTCTGCTGTATTCGCAAATGAAACTCTCCTGAAAAATAATTAGCTTTAATGTTCTAATTAGGATAACAGTCTGCATTTCCATCTTTATAATGGCAAAACAATGCCCTGCTTAAATTGTTATGCAGTTAGATTCCCTTCACCACCAATATCAAGCACTTTGAACTGCAAATGAGCATACTGAGTTGCACATTAGTATAAAGGAGCTGCATAATAAATGCAGAAAATCTCAGGAATGACATACTGTATTAGTTATATACCTTTTTTTAATGCTTTTAGATTGACTTCCTATTAATAGGAGTGTTCCTTTAATGGCATATACAATTACATTTTTATAAAAAATTCTCACAGATGGAAATGTTTCATGTATATATCGGACACTAGCAAATTTGATCATTTTTAAAATGATAGTTAAGCAAACGGCTTAAACTTTCAGCAGCTGCAATGTTTAACTTTCTTATCTGTGTTCTACCCGCTGTGAGAACATGTGAACCCAAGAGTGATAAAGCATGTAAGAGACAGAGGGCGGGAGAACAAAAAGATTTCACAAATATTCCTGGGAGGGAAGATATGCCCCTTAGCAAAGAGACAGTCTGTAATATTTCCTATTCGCCTCCCACACGAGTGCCCTCCCACGGTTTGCAGTTACATACCTACAGTGCCTTGCAAAAGTATTCACCCCCTTGACTTTTTACTTATTTTGTTACATTACAGCCTTAAGTTCAATATTTTGTTAATCTGAATTTTATGTGATGGATCAGAACACAATAGTCTCAAGTTGGTGAAGTGAAATGAGAAAAATATATACATAAAACTATTTTTTAGAAATAGAAAACAGAAAATTGTCATGTGCGTATGTATTCACCCCCTTTGTTATGAAGCCCATAAAAAGCTCTGGTGCAACCAATTACCTTCAGAAGTCACATAATTAGTGAAATGATGTCCACCTATGTGCAATCTAAGTGTCACATGATCTGTCATTACATGTACACACCTTTTTTGAAAGGCCCCAGAGGCTGCACCACCTAAGCAAGATGATCACCACTAACCAAACACTGCCATAAAGACCAAGAAACTCTCCAAACAAGCAAGGGACAATGTTGTTAAGAAGTACAAGTCAGGGTTAGGTTATAAAAAAAATATCCAAATCTTTGATGATCACCAGGAGCACCATCAAATCTATCATAACCAAATGGAAAGAACATGGCACAACAGCAAACCTGCCAAGAGACGGCCGCCAACCAAAACTCACGGACCGGCAAGGAGGGCATTAATCAGAGAGGCAGAACAGAGACCTAAGGTAACCCTGGAGGAGCTGCAGAGTTCCACAGCTGAGACTGAAGGATCTGTACATAGGACGACAATAAGCCGTACGCTCCATAGAGCAATTACTTTCAGCAAAAAACAAAATGGCACGTTTTGAGTTTGCGAAAAGGCATGTGGGAGACTCCCAAAATGTATGGAGGAAGGTGCTCTGGTCTGATCAGACTAAAATTGAGTTTGAGGGAAAGATGGATGGTGCTAAATACAGGGATTTTCTTGAGCAAAACCTGTACCACTCTGTGTGTGATTTGAGGCTAGGATGGAGGTTCACCTTCCAGCAGGACAATGACCCCAAACACACTGGTAAAGCAACACTTGAGTGGTTTAAGGGGAAACATGTAAATGTGTTGGAATGGCCTAGTCAAAGCCCAGACCTCAATCCAATAGAACATCTGTGGTCAGACTTAAAGATTGCTGTTCACAAGCGCAAACCATCCAACTTGAAGGAGCTGGAGGAGTCTTGCAAGGTGGAATGGGCAAAAATCCAAGTGGTAAGATGTGGCAAGCTCATAGAGACTTATCCAAAGCGACTTGGAGCTGTGATTGCCGCAAAAAGTGGCTCTACAAAGTATTGACTTTAGGGGGGTGAATAGTTATGCACATTGACTTTTTCTGTTATATTGTCCAATTTGTTGTTTGCTTCACAATAAAAAAAAACATCTTAAAAGTTGTGGGCATGTCCTGTAAATGAAATGATGCAAATCCTCAAACAATCCATATTTATTCCAGGTTGTTAGGCAACAAAATACAAAAAATGCCAAGGGGGGTGAATACTTTTGCAAGGCACTGTATTTGTCTTCCATTTGCTGAACATCATACACAATGTCCTCTGCCCCTTTTAACATTTGGTATCCACAGGTATAATACCATGTTTATATTTTCTTGTCTTTGTAAATTATTGTGGGAGATAGTTGGAGATGAATTAATTGGGGATACGGGTCTAGCTAATGTGGAGACGTGCACTATGAACAAAATGAAATGACATATTATAGTCCGTCTGCAGAAAAAGTGTCCGATGGCCACATAAAGCTCCTAGGCTGCCTCTTGTGGTTTACTGATTCACACAACAGAATATCTAATTTTGTCAGCAATTATGTTTATAATCAGTGCGTTTAAAGGGCCATCAGGGAAAGCATTTTTGTTGTATCCAAGAGGATGTTTCATAAAGTTTCAAAGCTTGTTTTTTTTTGGTCTTTGGGAGCTTGTCAGCCAATGTGTAGGTATATCACATATATAGTTGTGAGCGTACGAGTTGTTGCTAACGCTGCGGGCTCGCGCAGCGAGCCCGCGGCCCTCGCGAAGCGAGGGCACTGGGCGAGGGTCTCAGTTGCTGTCATGGAGCGCCGAAGGCGCTCCATGCCAGCAACTGCGACCCTCGCAAACTTCACGTCGCAACCCAAAGAGCACGACACACACATTACGACACTCGCAAACAACATACGACACACGTTCACACACATTACGGCCTCGCAACACTCGGACGCAACTCGCGAACATTACAAAATTAAAAACACAATACATACACACAGCACATACATAAAAACCTTACCTACAGAGACAGGAAGCATCCAGGACCTCAAAAATGGAACTTACACCTTCATTTTACTCAAAATAAAAGAGTTTAGACAGTAAACAATTTGCTAAGCGACACAAAAAATGGCCGACGAACAAAACGAAAACGAGGCTACACACGCAAACATCATACGAGACACGTTACGACCTCGCAACACTCGGACGCAACTCGCGAACATTACAAAATTTAAAACACAATAAATACACACAGCACATACAAAAAAAGCTTACCTACAGCAAGAGGAAGCATCCAGCAACTCAAAAAAACAACTTACACCTTCATTTAAATCAAAATAAAAGAGCTTAGACACAAAAAAAAAACTGTAAGCGACAGTAAAAATGGCCGCCGAACAAAACGAAAACGAGGCTACAGCACTCTAAACTCGCAAAACACCACAAGAAACTCGCAAAACGCCACAAACGACCTACGGATATTCATACCACACATTGCCCGCCATTTTACCTCAATGCGGAAGTACACAACTACGCTAACGGTTTGGTCTCGAGCACGCACACTATTACACTGCACACATTCATCATGCTTACACAACAGCTACACACCACTAATGCTCCAGCAACATCAAAACAGATTGCAGCTCTTCAACACAATGCTTCAAAATAGGTAAAGTATATTCATTTATTAATTGTATTATATATTTCATTATTATACACCAAACCGCATTAGCTACCTTACAATTTCATTGCCGTCATTTTTTGACGGGCAATTCGCTAGTAGCTGTATAAAATGTAGTCTTGTATAGTCTGTTCATACAGAAATGTTTCCTTTTAGCTTCAAGTTAAACATTTTTTTTTCATGCAAAAATCATCTTCTGTAAAAAGCATGACAGAAAAATAAACTGCAATCAGTGTCCCTTTAAAATATGTATATTCATATAGATTTGTAATGCTTATAATACATCTCTATCCATACTTGTGAATGTGCTCTGCATACCTGTGAGCCACACAAGCCATAAACTGGGAGTTAAGTGGTGGAGACAAAGTTCATTTAGACGTCTCAAATCAAAGACTAATCTTACTAGAAGTAACAAATTTCCTCACTCACAAGGTGTATTCAGTTTTAAACTTTCTCTGATCTACAGTATGTGAAGTCAATATCAATTACATTTAAACATAAGTAACTAGAAGATATATTATAAGTACTTTATATCTAAATACCCAGAACCACGCTCATATTAGGCCCAAAGTGTTTGGACAATTCTTGTTTCGTCTGGGATAACATAAGATTTCTGTCTATACAGAACACATCCAAGCGTCAGTCAAATGTCTAGCAGTGTAGGTTTCATGTATACCTACTGTGCCTATTCAATTCCTACTGTACCACTGTATGCAGAGGTTTGGGCAGGCCTGGCCAAATTATATATTTTATTGATTTTTTAAGTAATAAAAAGCACAAATTCTGCACCAAACTAAAGCTAAAATATTTGTCTACAACTGCTAATACACAGTTACTTTTCATTTAATGAACTTACAAAAAACAAAAACAGAAAAAAAAAAATATACAAACTTTTGCGCAAGCGACCAATACTAAGTCAGCACTAAGTAACACCACCTTTGGCAGATATGACACTGTCTTTCTAGTCTTGTTTTAGATATTCCCCGCACTTATCCTTGCAGATCACTTCTACTTCTGATATATTCTATGGGTGTCTTGCATCAGCAGCATGTTTTAGTTCTAACCACAGATTCCCAATGATGTTGAAGTCTGAGGGCCATCTCAAAAGCTTCAGCTTGCACTTCTTGAGGTAGTTCATGGTGGATTTCGAGGTGTGTTTTGGATCATGTCTTGTAGTATCCAGCCTCTCTTCAGCTTCAGTTTCTTGACTGAATGTGTGACGTTCGCTTCCAGAATTTGTTGCTATTTAGTGGAATCCATTCTTGCCTGTACCCGTATAAGGTTTCCTGTGCCACTGGCTGCTACCATCCCAAAGCACAACAGATCCACAGCATACTTGGCGAGGTTTTCTTTTCTTCAAACATTGCTCCTTTTTTCTACAAACATTCTGTTGGGGATCTTTAGTGTTTATACTTTAGACATTGAGTTTTGTGATGAGGTTATAGGTAAGGCTTTCTTCAGATGACTCTTACATGCAGATTGCACTTGTGCAAGTAAAGTTGTACAGTGTAACGGTGCACCATATGGGGGTTTTGCTTCGCTTTTCTGACCAGCATACGAGCAGTTCTAAGAGTTTTCTTGGAATTCCAGATCTGGTCTTAACTTCCACAGTTCCCCTTAGCTGTCATTTCTTAATATTTCAGGAACCAGCAAACTGGTAGTGCTCTGATATTTATAGTGTCCAATGCATTGTAGGAAACAATTAGGTTCAATGTATTAAGCTCTGAAACGGTCATCAGCTGACAACTCTTAATGACTAGCGAATTGCCCGTCAAAAAATGATGGCAATGAAATTGTAAGTGAGCTAAGGGTGTTTGGTGTATATAATGTGGCTGATGTAGCGTCTTGACCCGGTGACGTCACATGTGCGCCAGCGCGCCACGTCATTAGCATATACCGGGTGGCACCCGGTATATGCTAATGATGTGGCGCGCTGGCGCACATGTGACATCACCGGGTCAAGGAGCGGAGCGGAGGCCGGAGCTGAAGCAGGTAAGTGAGGGGGAGGTATTTAGGGGGGTTTAGGTTGAGGAGGAGGGGGGTTTAGGTTGAGGAGGGGGCGTTAGAATGCGGAGGGGGTTTAGAGTGAGGAGGGAGGGAATATCGGCGTATAACACGCACCTATCATTTGCCCCCTATTTTCAGGGAGAAAAAGTGTGTGTTATACGCCGATAAATACGGTAATTCCCCGGATTTGATCTTGCTCCCTTTATAAATATAGGTATCACACCAGCTTTTCTCCAGTCATCTGGTAGAGACCCTGTGTTGAGTGAATCTTGAAAAATTAAATCTAATGGTTTGGCTATTACAGAACCCAGTTCCCTTAGTACCCTTGGATGTATTCCATCAGGACCCGGGGATTTATTAACATTTATTTTTTCCAACCTCTTTTGGATTACTTCCTGTGTTAACCAGTTATTTGGCAAAGGTAGTGTTTTGATCATTGTTTCCCAAAGGTTGCCCTATTCCAACATTTGATACTATATCAATATTATTTGTGATGAGTAAATCTAAGATAGCTTCATTTCTAGTAGGCTACAACCTTGGGCCAGATAATGATCCCTGAGTGTACTCAAGAACCTGCTCCCCTTAGATGAACTGCTGGTCTCATTTATCCAGTTTATTTCAGGGTAATTAAAATCTCCCATTATTAGAACTTGACCATGCTTAGCTGCATTTTCAATCTGCAACAATAACTGTATTTCCTCACTTTCAGCTATATTTGGGGGTTTATAGCATACTCCTACTAATATTCTTTTGGAATTTGCTGCTCCGCTATTTAACTCTACCCACAAACATTCAGCTTTATCACTAGGTCCACCATAAATATCCTGTCTGACTATAGGCTTAAATTCAAGTTTAACATGCAGACAAATCACTCCTCCTTGTTTACCATTGCCTCTATCTTTCCTAAATAGGTTATAACCATTCAGATTAACAGTCCAGTCATGAGATTCATCCCACCACGTTTTGGTAATGCCTATTAAATCCCATTTTTCATTAATTGCTGTTAATTCTAACTCTCCAATCTCTCCTGGCAAGCTTCTGGCATTAGCAAGCATACACCTTATGTTATGAGTCTGTAGTTCAGAAGTGCCTGCAACTGTACTTGAATTACTTAGTACTACCTCCCTATTGACTATACTACCCCTCCCCCCATCTCCTCCCCTATGAGTTGTTAATTCATCCCTTATACCCTCTACACTTTCTACCCCATTACTTTTATCTAGTCCCCCCCCCCCACCTACTAATTTAAAAACTCCTCCAGCCTTTCTACCATCCTACCCCTAGCACAAAAGTTCCCTCATCATTAAGGTGCAATCCATCCCTACTGTAGAGATTGTACCATAGTGAGAAGTCAGCCCAGTGCCCTAAAAACCCAAACCACTCCTTAGTGCACCACATCTTTAGCCACGCATTAACCTCCCTAAGCTCCTTCTGCCTCCCTGGGCTAGCACGTTGCACTGGTAGTATCTCAGAAAATACTACCTTGGAGGTCCTTGCCTTCAGCTTATTACCTAGTTCTCTAAAATCATTCTTTAGGACACTCCATCTTCCACTAACTTTGTCATTGGTATCAATATGTACCAAGACCGCTGGTTCATTTCCAGTCCCTCCCAATAATTTGTCTAACCGATCCACAACATGACGAACCCGAGCACCCGGGGGACAGCAAACTGTTAGATTGCTGGGATCTGGGTGACAAATCACCCTATCTACCTTCCTAATAAGAGTCCCCTACAACCAAAACATGTCTGTTGCTCGGCCTATTCTGCCCTCTCTCTCCTCCAGTAGAGATGTTCTCCCGGGGAACAGCTCTATCTGGCATTGCCATTCCTGAATGGACATCCCCAACAGTTTCACTCAATCTGGCAAATCTGTTGGTGTTTGCCAACTCAGAACTGGCCTGCCTCCTCCTGTTCCCCCTGCTTCCCCTTGTAACTGTAACCCAGCTACCTCCCTGGACATCCTCACTAGCCCCAGCTCCACCCTCCATGCTAGGCCCAGCTAAACTATGCTCAGTGTGCACCAACCCCCTTTCCAGTGGAGCAATATCACTAAGTGCTGCAATTCTCGTCTCCAGATCTCGAATTTGAGCTTCCAGAGAGGCAACATGCTCACACCTGTCACAGAGGTATGGACCCTGGATCATCTGTTCCAGTATTGCATACATATGACAGGATGTACACTGAATAAGGTTGCCATTGGACTGACTCATAATTATTATTATTGTCTACAAAATTTCAGTGGGAAAAATAAACAATATAAAATAATATATTTGTATAAAGTTTTCCTCCTTTGCACTATAAATCTGCCCTCCCTTTTCTTTGAAGTCCCTCCTTTTATTTAAACTCCTACGCTTTTACTAGAATTGCACTTGATACTGAAAATGTTCGCAAGCTCACAAGTTTGCCCCTTCTCCTGTTTATATTAACTTCTGCCTTCTCACCTGGACACAATTAGTGCACTCTGCAATTTATCAGCCTTTACTTGTAAGGAAAATCCACTTGTAAACACACACACACACACACTAGTAACTTGCCCGTCAACAATGACAGGAGTAAAATTGTAAGGCTGGCAATGATTTTGGTACTCTGAGCACCTTTGGCAAAATTGCCGTAAAAAATGACGGGAGTAAAATTCTAAGGCTGGCACACAATGCGAGGCTATGGGTCCTCTGAGCACATTTCCCCTTACCCCCATTTCCCCTCTCATGATCGCCCATGCGTCTCTTTGCAGCATCTACACCTGTCCCTTCCCTTTGACTTTCTCCTCTGTGTGTGTGGTGAATGTTTGCGTGGCACACTTTGACAGCTGTTTTATTTTCAAAGTCCTGCGTGCCTGTCTTCTGCGTCATGTGTTTTGTACGTTTTGCCAGCCTGGCGTTGCAAAGCCTCGTATTCATGCTGTTTATGAAATTTCGTGTTTTTCCTCCACCATTATTTTCCTCGCTTAGGCAATTTTGGAGTGCCCAAAAACGCCAAATATAATTTGCTTGCAACCTCACTCCTGTGTCTCCCCCTTTGTTCATGTTTTTTTTTTTTGGGGGGGGGGGGGGGGGGGGGCTTTAGAGATACGCTCCTCCGCTCCTTTTTAGAGATACGCGCTTGAACAGTGCTGCGCCGATGATGAGCAAAGCTCGTCTAAGTACTGCGCCGATTGGCTGCAATGAGCGATTTCGCCGCTCATTGCAGCCTAAGTACTGAACCGCTGCTTCGCAAGGCCCGCATTTAAGACGGCACTGCTGGCTGCAACATCGCAAGATCCAAAACTATGTGTGTGTGTTAGTGACTCGAGTATAAGCCAAGGGTGGGAAAAGGGTGCTGCCCCCGTGCCCCTTACTTGTGTCCCCACTCTCCCTCCCCTGTGTCTCTTCCCCCTCTCCTCCCTTGTGTCTCTTTCCCTCCCTTATCACCCTCCTCCTCCTCCTCAACCCCCACTCCTCCTTCTCAACCCCCCTCCTCAATCCTCCTCAACCCCCCCGCCTCCTCCTCCTACTCAACCCCCCTCCTCCTCCTACTCAACCCCCCTCGTCCCCCCCTCCTCCTCCTCAACCCCCCCCTCCTCACTTTACCCCTCTATAATTACCTCTCCCTTTCCCCTCACTTACCTTCCATCAACAGCTGGTCCTCCGATACTCCGCGCGTCTTCCCGGCTGTGTCGGGACCCGGCCAATGCTAATGACGTGACGAGCATGTGACTTCACGTCATTAGCATATGCCGGGTCCCGACGCAGCCGGAAGACGTTGAGGTTGAAGATGAGGAGGGGGGTTGAGGAGCATAAGGGAGGGGGAGGGAAAGAGACACGAGGGAGGGGGGGGAGACACGAGGGAGAGGGGGGGGGAGACACAGGAGAGGGATGGGGGGGGGGGGGGGGGGAGAGACACGGGGGGTGACTAGAGTATTAGCCTTAAAAAAAAGGGCCGAAAAACTCGGCTTATACGGTATATATATATATATTTCATAGAGACGCCACCAATTAAATAAGCAGCCACAATATTTGGCTGCTGCAATTGCCTGTAAGAAGTGCAATAATAATGTAACCAGTGCAGAAGTATTGCATCTGTACAAGGAGATCTCTATACCCGCAGGGAACTAGCAAGTCTGATTCATTAGTCAAATAGTACAAACCTTTACAAAGTATCTCAAGAGACTACACAAGCTCTGTAGACTATTTGCATAAAGTCAGGATACGAACCAAAAGTCAAGAAGACGTTGTAATTCCTGCATCGTAAGTAAATTAACATGTAATGTTCAGTTATCACAGTGGGAAAATGTGTTGGCTGTATCTATGATATTATTATATAAACCACACACAAATGCCAAGATCAGTATTTTAGCTAAAACTGAATATAAAATTGCTCCTTCTATAAGACAGGTTGAAAAACAAGGCATCTCCACAACAAGAGGATTGTTGGACACAGTAGACTCTTTCTGTGGTTATCAGAAATGAATTCCCTCTTTGTTATCTTTTAGGTCCATTAATTAGCATAACATTTCATCATACAGTGGTAATTTAAAGCCGTAAAAATATGTTGGAAAAGTGTGAATCTGAAAATTGTCAGGAAAAATGTTGCCATTCATTTTTAAATTACAAAAAAACAAAATGATACCTTTTTGGTCCCTGGAGGCTGCCATGTTACAATGGTGAAGGTTGTATGCGAGAGAGATCACATATAATAGTTGTCAAACTGCGAGACGTCGTCACGCTTAGTGAGGTGCGTACAAGTTAGGCGATGAGCGCCGCAGGCGCTTATCGCTTGCGAGCCTCACGAAGCGAGCCATTAACACCTAGCACTTGGGCGATAAACCACTACAAAGCTCAAGACTTAGCCGAAAAACACTTCCTAAACGCCTTGAACGTGGGACTTAGAAAAATAAATAAATACGAGACAGGGGGGAAAAAAAGATAAGAGACGCAAAAAAAATTCTGAGTTTAGTGGCCGAAAGACGAAAATAAAAAACAATAAAAACACACTAAATACACCCCAAAATTTTTAAAAAACATCACAGACAGCACGGGGCAACAGTTAGGACGTCTCGGAGTGAGGTGGAACGCGAGTTTAACTCGATTTAGATGATTTTCGCCACTCGACAATTCGCCTACACGAGGAAAAAAATGGCCCCCGAAAAAAGTGAAAATGAGGCTACACGACCATGGACCAAACACTGCCAAACGCGTAGCACTTTACACATCACACTACGACCTACAAAATACATGATTACCAAAGCCGGAAAATACTCACGAGACGCGTAACACATTAATAACATTACGACTATACAATGCCGCTTTACACAATAAACCAACGGCTTTACCTCGCGCACACAGCCTATTTATAATGCACAGTTCAAACATTCATTACACTTTATAAGCAGGGCACCAACACTCACAATGTATATTCTATGCAGACGCAAAATACAAACAGATTGTTAGCTCTTCAGCCTATTGCTTGCTGCATATATGAATTATAAATAATTAAAGTATATTAATTTATTCAAGAAATCATTCATTATTACTTAACTACATATACATAGAAATATATATCTCTCTCAGAGGACCAAACGTACACAACAGGAGAGGCTTGCAATGAGCCGAAGGTGCTCAGCACAAGCCTCGCAATGAGCGCCAAAGGTCCTCACAGTGCAAAACAGTGAAAAAATTTTGCCCTGTCATTTTTGACGGGCAAATCGCTAGTATGTTTATAATTTTCAAAGAGCAGATTTGCATTTGCAAGCAGCCTGGGCCTGGACATATTGGGGGAAGGGGATAGGTGTCAAAATCTTATATCCACATACCTTCACCATCATTATTCAATATGCCCTCAAGCTCCAAGCTATCAGGAAGTTGTCATGTCACACAATATGGAAACATTATATACACAAATTAAAATTTTCCCTACAAACAAGGTATTGTGGTGGCTTACACAGTTGCTGAAGTTGAGTAACCAACACAGTCATCCTTTAAAGCCAAAGGGTGTATACCTAAACAAATACTTATTGAAATAAAAATTACCAGAAGATATTTCTAGATATGACAGTATAATATTGTGTCCTAGACAACCCCAAATTTAGAATATAAAAGTTTGCGGTTTAATATACAGATGTACCAAAATTTGAAACAAAGAGAACCAAAATGCCATGTATTCAAAATAGAAATAACAGAACGTGGCCTGCAGTCTGCGGGCTTGAAATCTACAACAGTTACAGAGCGATTCAATTGATTAAGCCTGCAGCTACATGGCCGAAAGCCAAAACTGTATACCATGTAACCGTAAATAGCATTTCAGGGCATGATCATGATCAATTAAGACGTAACTACTGATTAAGAAAGAGCCAATAGCAAATGTTACCGTCATCATAACTTCAGTAAAACATGGAGGTTAAACATCAATCAATTAGTGTTAAGACGTCCCATATGCGATCAGACTCGCAATCCGTCAATGTACAAAATTATAAAAATGAATGACGATACGGTTATAGTCCATGTGGGTGGCCTAATATGTATTAACTCCTTGATTACCAAGATTGATATAACATGGAAATAAAACGTAAAATAACAGATTTTTGATTGCAGTTTTGCGAGCTTGAGACTGTTGTGCAATTAATTCTAATGTCTTACATCACTTTCCCCGTCTTTTAAAGTGCAGTATTGATATTTTATTTACAGTGCTACAATCAGGTGTTTAACCCATGTGTGAGTCCTATCTGGCACTCATAGGATTTTCATCTGCCATTTACAGGTGTGAAAACATTTGCGGGCTTGAAGAATTGTAGCAATTGAATAGCGATTTGCGATTGTAACATTTACTGGCTTGAAAGATCAAAGGCTTAGATGGGTACATTACGGGCTCTTGGAACTACAATTTGCTCAACTGAATAGAGGCCCAGGTATCATCTCTAGTTTTCACAGTATCAAAAACATGACAAAATAAAATAATCGTGACTGTTACTTGGTCAACACAAAATATAAAATATTATTGTAAACTGCATACCTCTGTACTCCCTCTATTTGGTCCTTGGTGCATCCTTTCCCAGCTTCCCCTGACCCAGGCGCACTGTTCTCTTTCTCTGCACTGGTCTTGCTTTGTTCTGGGCCACTTGATGGCTTTCCCTCCTGATGTCCATTTCCTGTTGCACCTTCATGTTTTGCAAGAGCTTCCAGTAACGCTGAGGAAAAGTCAAACACAATGCAGTAGTTAAAAAAATATATACCTTCAATGAATGTGGAGTAAAGCAATAGTAACATATAACTGCATTCTAAAAGGAAAGGAAACCGGTTAAGATTTCACCAAAAACTCAAATAACAATTAGTGAGACAGTTTCATCATGAACACTATGGAAGACACTGCACGCTTGACAAGCTGATTAAAAGAGCACTGTAGTGTTTATACAAACAGAACTCCCTTATTTAATTAGCAATAAAATCAGAATTTCAAGAAAACCAGGGAGTGTCCAGGGGATGCAAGTGTATTTCTCCAGGAGAATGACCTGATAGGAGTATTTTTATTCTTATTTTATTGTTATTTTTTTCCAACAATACCTTGTAAAGATATCAGAAATGTGTTTAAACGAAAACTGTAGATGTACAGGAATGGAGTGTAACAAAAGTTTGTAGCCAAATAAATCCACTCTTGCAAATGATGATCCTCACCTACAAAGCCCTCATCTGATTTTCAAATAGCCTCTAACCCTCCATTCCACCCATAATGTCTCTGCACTCATAATCACCTCCTCACAGTCTTGTCACCAAGCCCGTAGTGGCACCGATACAGCAGCAAAGCCTGTGGGCTTGAAATTTGGAGGAGTTACAGACCTATTAAATTAGCCAAGCCCGCAACAGATGTGGCCGACATCCAAACCCGTAAACCATTACTGCGCACATTGGATGTGCGGCCATGAACACAATCAATAAGTCAAACCCGTAGTTACGGGTTTATACAGAGCCAATAGTAAAAGCGATCATCATCATTACGTCACTGAAAAATGGAGGTTGGATTTCAATCCCTTACAGGTTTCAATTAAGAGTTACGATCGGAACTGCATTCCAGAAATAATGCAATCATATTAAATCAGTAAATATATTCAAGTCCATGCGATGTTCCATTATATGTATTAACACATTGATTGCTGGGATCGATATAACACAGAAATTAAACAGAAAAAAAAGTATTGTATATTGCAGATTTGCGAGCTTGAGACTGTTGTGCCATTAATTTTAATACCAAACATCACTTTCCCTTTTCAAAAGACAGTAGTGTGTTGATATTTGCATCTACAGTGCTATGGACAGGACTTTAACCACCTTGTGGGTCCTCTCTAGTACCCGTAGGCTTTTTACAGGTTTGAACGCTAGTGGATTTGTAGCAATTTAATAGTGATTTGCGAACGTAACATTTACAGGCTTGACAGATCAAAGGCTTTGCGGCAACGGAGTTCCAATTTCAACATCCCGTAAAAAAAATTCTGCCTGTAACCCGAGATCGATGCAGGTAGCTGTAAGAGGCCAATTTATTATATGTAAATCTAGTGGGCTCCATTACGGGCTACGGGTTTTAACGTTGGAGGAATTTAAAAGGGCTTTTAGTCACTTCTCATCCTGCTCCTTCTCTGTGAAATTATTTATGTCACTGTCAAACTCAGACTACTCTTCCGTTTGAAATGCTCTCTAAACACCCATCTACTGAGATAAGCCTGGCTACTTATTTACAAATTACATTTAAAAAAATCAGATCCTTGCTTTAAATAATGTGGACAGTAAGGGTCATATTTACATATTTGGTGGAATTGTACAATGGTTAGGAAAATATTGTACAGTAGACAAATTATACTTACACCACAATATTTAATATGAATGTTCCCCAGAGAATTAAAATTGGCAAGTAAAAAACTAACAAAAAAAATAGTATTGCAAAATTAAATATGGCAACTAGATGGAAAAATATTAGACCGCTCCTGGCACGTTATCATAGAGAAAATAGAAGAAGCGGATTACTTAGAAAGACTGACATACTCATTAGGCAACAGGTTATTATATTACATTATGATAAGAAATGGACCTCTTGGATCAACAGAGATATGCAATAACAAAACATAGAGCTTTGGAAAATTAAGAGGATATTAGTATTTAAATTGCAAACTACATTTTATGTACATTTTTTTAATAAAAATTATAAAAAGGATGTGAAAAATATAGAATTAAAATTTATATAATGTTAACCTTGAATATATGTCTGGGCTTGATTCCCCAGAAGAACATTGTATCCATCAATGTGCACCAAACCCATTATATGAGGAGTTGATGGTCAGGAGATAGAATGATGGCATCATGTGCCATTTTGGCCACTCCAAACTGGAAGCTGCCAGCCTTAGCCATGCTCTCTGAATTGGCTTAGCAAGTCCTAGTGTGCCAAGGCAGTGATTCATACATCTTTCTTCCCATCGCCTTGGTCTGTAAATCAGATGAGTGTCAATACAAGCTGCCCAATTGGTTTACTAGGAAAGGGATTTTATGTCGTCATATATTTCTGAGGTTTTCTGGAAGATGCTGGTACTAATGTCTTAAGATCTTGTAGTATGGAATAAAAGGAACATGAGACGGGTTGTTAACGTTTTTTTCCCGCCTGAAATTTCATGTCTGTAATGCTGAGCACATGAAAGAATATTTAAGCCAGAACTATCTGTTTACATTCAATAATATTGTCACTAGAATTGAGAGGGACAGTTAAGTGATTACTAGAACACTGGCATTGCCTAAATGACCCTGATGTACAGGATTGGGCAACTGAAACTCTAAAAAATTATATTCAATTCCTCTATAGATTGCTATATGTGATAGGAATAATGGCACGCCGGCCTTGGCGCGCTGCAGGACAGCGCGCCGTCATCAGGGCGCAGAGAACTGTGCCCCGATGACACTCTGCGCTCCAGCCTGCATCCCATCTCATATTTACTGGACCTGCTTGGCAAGGTAAGGGTCTGGCAGTGTGCAATATGGGCCAGGCATTGTGTGCATGTGTCACTAGGAGCATGTTGCATTGCATGTTTATCGTGTATGTAGTGATAAACATGCAATGCAACATGCTCCTAGCGACACATGCACACAATAACAGTGACATTACATACAATATGTGTCTAGTGACACATGCCAGTCCCACATGGCAAGCTGTCACCCCCGTACATTGGCCTTGGCAGCCTCCAGCAAGCAGGTCCAATAAATATGAGATGGGGCAGATGGGATGCAGGCTGGAGCGCAGAGCTTCATCAGAGCGCAGTTCTCGGCGCCCTGATGACGACACGCTGGTCTCCAGTGCGCGAAAGACGTGCCACCAGGAATAATGGTTTAAAATACAAATACATGAAAGAAGCACGCTTTAACCAGTTTAAAAAATATCAGTTCATTTCCCCCACTCTCCTGTTGTGTTCTCCATACCTTATATGCTGGGTTTCTGATGATAACTACAAGTATTTTTAAACTTTCTAATCAGAGACATTTCTCAGTCTGGATTACTGTGAATTTAAAGATAATTTTATTTAACAGTGTTTCTTGCAAACGGATATAATCTGCCGGTGACAAAAAGTGTTTTAAATCATGCCTGGTGCATTATATTTCATCAGCAACAATTTACCATGTTTTTACATTTACAAACAGTGGATATAAAAAGTCTACACACCCCTGTTAAAATGTCAGGTTCAGTGCTGTAAAAAAATGAGACAAAGATAAATCATTTCAGAACTTTTTCCACCTTTAATGTAACCTATAAACTGTACAACTCAATTGAAAAACAAACTGAAATCTTTTAGGTGGAGGGAAGAAAAATAAAAAATAAAAATAATGTGGTTGCATAAGTCTGGACACCATCTTATAACTGGGGATGTAGCTGTGTTCAGAATTAAGCAATCACATTCCAAATCGTGTTAAATAGGAGTCAGCATACACCTGCCACCATTTAAATGATTAACCCCAAATAAAGCCTCTGATTAACCCCAAATAAAGTTCAGCTGCTCTAGATGGTCTTTCCTGAAATGTTCTTAGTTGCATCCCACAGCAAAAGCCATGGTCCACAGAGAGCTTCCAAAGCATCAGAGGGATCTCATTGTAAAAAGATATCAGTCAGGAGAAGGGTACAAAAGATTTTCCAAGACATTAGATATACCATGGAACAAAGTGAAGACAGTCATCATCAAGTGGAGAAAATATGGCACAACAGGGACATTACCAAGAACAGGAGCTCCCTCCAAAATTGATGAAAAGACGAGAAGAAAACTGGTCTGGGAGGCTACCAAGAGGCCTACAGCAACATTAAAGGAGCTGCAGTAATATCTGGCAAGTACTGGCTGTGTGGTACATGTGACAACAATCTCCCGTATTCTTCATATGTCTGGGCTATGGGGTAGAGTGGCAAGCCTTTACTTACAAAGAAAAACATCCAAGCCAGACTACATTTTGCAAAAACACATCTGAAGTCTCCCAAAAGCATGTGGGAAAAGGTGTTATGGTCTGATGAAACCAAGGTTGAACTTTTTGGCCATAATTCCAAAAGATATGTTTGGCGCAACAACAACAACACTGCACATCACCAAAAGAACACCATACGCATAGTGAAGCATGGTGCTGGCAGCATCATGCTTTGGTGCTGTTTTTCTTCAGCTGGAACTGGGGCCTTAGTTAAGATAGAGGGAATTATGAACAGTTCCAAATACCAGTCAATATTGGCACAAAACCTTCAGGCTTCTGCTAGAAAGCTGAACATGAAGAGGAACTTCATCTTTCAGAATGACAACGACCCAAAGCATACATCCAAATCAACAAAGGAATGGCTTCACCAGAAGAAGATTAACGTTTTGGAATGGCCCAGCCAGAGCCCAGACCTGAATCCGATTTAAAATCTGTGGGGTGATCTAAAGAGGGCTGTGCACAGGAGATGCCCTCGCAATCTGACAGATTTGGAGTGTTTTTGCAAAGAAGAGTGGGCAAATCTTGCCAAGTCAAAATGTGCCATGCTGATAGACTCATACCCAAAAAGACTGAGTGCTGTAATAAAATCAAAAGGTGCTTCAACAAAGTATTAGTTTAAGGGTGTGCATACTTATGCAACCTAATTAGTATTATTATTATTATTATTTTCTTCCCTCTACCTAAAAGATTTCAGTTTGCTTTTTAATTGAGTTGTACAGTTTATAGGTCACATTAAAGGTGGAAAAAGTTCTGAAATGATTTATCTTTGTCTCATTTTTTTACAGCACAGAACCCTGACATTTTCACAGGGGTGTGTAGACTTTTTATATCCACTGTAAATGCATTTAGAAGGCAAATAATGAATTAGACGCAGTTTAAAAGTCTATGCAGAATGACAGCGATTCGACAATGAACAAGTGAACCAGTCTGTATAACAGAGGGGCTGAAGACATTCAGAGTATCGATATGATATTAAAGCACTCAAAGTTGTTTCATGCATTTAACAGAGCTTGATAAAAAACAATGTATGAAAAATAAATACATTTGATGTTTTAATATTTTTTAATCTTCAGAGAGGTTAAAATGTGCTTCCTATCACTTTGAATAATGTAACAGGTCAGGTATAAAGGCAGACTTTAGCAAGAGATATTTACATGAAAAAATCTTTCTTTTAAAATACACCCTTTTATTGTATGCAGTTTTTGGACTTTGTATTGAAGTAATGACATCCTGAATTAGCTGGAAACACTTAACTTATCCATATGCATATTTTAGAGTACTGAGGAATTTCTTTAAAGTTTGCAAAAATATTATTAGTGTTTTTAGAGGGACCATAAATCTCCAAAATTGATGAAAAGACGAGAAGAAAACTGGTCTGGGAGGCTTCCAAGAGGCCTACAGCAACATTAAAGGAGCTGCAGGAATATCTGGCAAGTACTGGCTGTGTGGTACATGTGACAACAATCTCCCGTATTCTTCATATGTCTGGGCTATGGGGTAGAGTGGCAAGACAAAAGCCTTTTCTTGCGAAGAAAAACATCCAAGCCAGGCTACATTTTGCAAAAAACACATCTGAAGTCTCCCAAAAGCATGTGGAAAAAGGTGTTATGGTCTGATGAAACCAAGGTTGAACTTTTTGGCCATAATTCCCAGCCAGAGCCCAGACCTGAATCCAATTGAAAATCTGTGCAGTGATTTGAAGAGGGCTGTGCACAGGAGATGCCCTCGCAATCTGACCGATTTGGAGTGTTTTTGCAAAGAAGAGTGGGCAAATCTTGCCAAGTCAAAATGTGCCATGCTGATAGACTCATACCCAAAAAGACTGTAGTGCTGTAATAAAATCACAAGGTGCTTCAACAATGTATTAGTTTAAGGGTGTGCATACTTATTCAACCATATTATTATTATTATTATTATTATTATTATTTTCTTCCCTCTACCTAAAAGATTTCAGTTTGTTTTTCAATTGAGTTGTACAGTTTATAGGTCACATTAATGGTGGAAAAAGTTCTGAAATTATTTATCTTTGTCTCATTTTTTTACAGCACAGAACCCTGACATTTTCACAGGGGTGTGTAGACTTTTTATATCCACTGTAAATGCATTTAGAAGGCCAATAATGAATTAGAAGCAGTTTAAAAGTCTATGCAGAATGACAGTGATTCGACAATGAACAAGTGAACCAGTCTGTATAACAGAGGGGCTGAAGACATTCAGAGTATCTATATGATATTAAAGCACTCAAAGTTGTTTCATGCATTTAACAGAGCTTGATAAAAAACACTGTATGAAAAATAAATACATTTGATGTTTTAATATTTTTTAATCTTCAGAAAGGTTAAAATGTGCTTCCTATCACTTTGAATAATGTAACAGGTCAGGTATAAAGGCAGACTTTAGCAAGAGATATTTACATGAAAAATCTTTCTTTTAAAATACACCCTTTTATTGTATGCAGTTTTTGGACTTTGTATTGAAGTAATGACATCCTGAATTAGCTGGAAACACTTAACTTATCCATATGCATATTTTAGAGTACTGAGGAATTTCTTTATTAAAGTTTGCAAAAATGTTATTAGTGTTTTTAGAGGGACCATAAATACAAATTGTCTCAGATGTTCAGGCTCATAATGCCATGGACAAATAAAATGGCTAATAAAACATTTTCTTATCATTTATTTCCTAGAAATGTAATTGTGAAATGTATGCATTAACTGATAGCTCTTACTTCAGATTCCTAGAAACAGCACTAATTTGTTACCTCAGCCTATATGGACGATTTCATTGTCTAAAATATACTGTATTATACTCGAGTATAGGCCGAGGCACCCTTTTTTACCACAAAATACTGGGAAAATTTAGCGACTCGAGTATAAGCTGAGGGTGGGAAATGTGCTGCCCCGGTGTCCCTCTTATGCCTTCTGTGTCCCCTCTTGTGTGCCCCCTCTCACTCCACTGTGTCTCTTCCCCTCCTCTGTGTTTCTTCCCCTCCTCTCCCTGCCCTGTCCTGTGTTTCTCCCCCCCCTCCCTGTCCTGTGTTTCTCCCCCCCCTCCCTGCCCTGTGTTTCTCACCCCCCTCCCTGCCCTGTGTTTCTCCCCCCCCTCCCTTCCCTGTGTCTCTTTCCCTCCCCCTCCCTTATCACCCTCCTCAACCTCAAGCCCCCATCCTCATCCTCAACCCCTCTCTCCTCCTCAACCTCAACCTCAACCTCAACCTCAACCTCTCTCCTCCTCAACCTCAACCTCTCTCCTCCTCAACCTCAACCTCTCTCCTCCTCAACCTCAACCTCTCTCCTCCTCAACCTCTCTCCTCCTCAACCTCTCTCCTCCTCAACCTCAACCTCTCTCCTCCTCAACCTCAACCTCTCTCCTCCTCAACCTCAACCTCTCTCCTCCTCAACCTCCACCCCCTTCCTCAGCCCCCTTCCTCAACCTCAGCCCCCCCCCTCCTCAACCTCAGCCCCCCCTCCTCAACCTCAGCCCCCCCTCCTCAATCTCAGCCCCCCTCCTCAATCTCAGCCCCCCCTCCTCAATCTCAGCCCCCCCTCCTCAATCTCAGCCCCCCCTCCTCAATCTCAGCCCCCCTTCCTCAATCTCAGCCCCCCTCCTCAATCTCAGCCCCCCCTCCTCAATCTCAGCCCCCCCTCCTCAATCTCAGCCCTCCCTCCTCAAACTCAACCCCTCCCTCCTCAAACTCAACCCCTCCCTTCTCAAACTCAACCCTCCCTTCTCACTCAACCCCCCCTTCTCAACCTCTCTCCTCAGCCCCCCTCCTCATCCTAAAACCCCCTCCTCATCCTAAAAACCCCTCCTCATCCTAAAACCCCCTCCTCTCTTTACTCCTCTAAATACCTTTCCCCTCACTTACCTCCATCTGCAGCTGCTCCTCCGCGCTCCTTTCCGGCTGCGTCTTGACCCGGCCAATGCTAATGACGTGGTGCGCATGTGACGTCACGTCATTTGCATATGCCGGGCCCCGGCGCAGATGGAAAGAACGCATAGGAGCAGCTGCAGATGGAGGTAAGTGAGGGGAAAGTGAGGAGGGGGGTTAGAGAGACACGGGGGGAGGAGAGAGAGAGAGAGAGAAACGGGGAGTGGAGAGAGAGAGAGAGAGAGAGAGAGAGAGAGAGAGAGAGAGAGAGAGAGGAGAGAGAGAGACACGGGGGAGAGAGGAGAGAGAGACACGGGGAGAGAGAGAGAGAGAGACACGGGGGAGAGAGAGAGAGAGAGAGACACGGGGGAGAGAGAGAGAGAGACACGGGGGGAGAGAGAGACACAGGGGGGAGAGAGAGACACAGGGGGGAGAGAGAGAGAGACACAGGGGGAGAGAGAGAGAGACACAGGGGGGAGAGAGAGAGAGAGAGACACAGGGGGGAGAGAGAGAGAGACACAGGGGGGAGAGAGAGAGAGACACAGGGGGGAGAGAGAGAGAGACACAGGGGGGAGAGAGAGAGAGAGACACAGGGGGGAGAGAGAGACACGGGGGGAGAGAGAGACACGGGGGGAGAGAGAGACACGGGGGGAGAGAGAGACACGGGGGGAGAGAGAGAGACAGAGATAGGGGGGAAGGGGGAGAGAGAGAGAGAGAGAGAGAGAGAGACACGGGGAGGGAGAGAGAGAGAGAGAGAGAGAGAGAGACACGGGGGGAAGAGAGACAGGGGGGAGAGAGAGAGAGAGACAGGGGGGGAGAGAGAGAGAGAGACACGGGGGGAGAGAGAGAGACAGAGATACGGGGGGAAGGGGGAGAGAGAGAGAGAGAGAGAGAGAGAGAGACACGGGGAGAGAGAGAGAGAGAGAGAGAGAGAGAGAGACACGGGGGGGAGAGAGAGAGAGAGACACGGGGGGAGAGAGAGAGAGAGACACGGGGGAGAGAGAGAGAGAGACACGGGGGGAGAGAGAGAGAGAGAGAGACACGGGGGGAGGAGAGAGAGAGACACGGGGGGAGAGAGAGAGAGAGACACGGGGGGAGAGAGAGAGAGAGACACGGGGGGAGAGAGAGAGAGACACGGGGGAGAGAGAGAGAGAACGGGGGAGAGAGAGAGAGAGACACGGGGGGGAGAGAGAGAGAGACACGGGGGAGAGAGAGAGAGAGAGACACGGGGGGAGAGGGGGATAGAGAGAGACACGGGGGAGAGAGAGAGAGAGAGACACGGGGGAGAGGGGGATAGAGAGAGACACGGGGGAGAGAGAGAGAGACACGGGGGAGAGAGAGAGAGACACGGGGGAGAGAGAGAGAGACACGGGGGAGAGAGAGAGAGAGACAGGGGGGAGAGAGAGAGAGAGAGACACGGGGGAGAGAGAGAGAGAGACACGGGGGAGAGAGAGAGAGAGAGAGAGAGAGACACGGGGGGAGAGAGAGAGAGAGAGACACGGGGGGGGAGAGAGAGAGAGAGACACGGGGGGAGAGAGAGAGAGACACGGGGGGAGAGAGAGAGAGAGAGAGACACGGGGGGAGAGAGAGAGAGAGAGACACGGGGGGAGAGAGAGAGAGACACGGGGGGAGAGAGAGAGAGAGAGAGAGAGAGAGAGAGAGAGAGAGAGAGAGAGAGACACGGGGGAGAGAGAGAGAGAGAGGACACGGGGGAGAGAGAGAGAGAGAGAGAGATACGGGGGGAGAGAGAGAGAGAGAGAGAGAGAGAGAGAGAGAGAGAGAGAGAGAGGAGAGAGATGAGAGAGAGATGAGAGAGGAGAGAGAGACACACGGGGGGAGAGAGAGAGAGAGAGAGACAGGGGGGAGGAGAGAGAGAGAGAGAGAGACACGGGGGGAGAGAGAGAGAGAGACACGGGGGGAGAGAGAGAGAGAGAGAGAGAGAGAGAGAGACACGGGGGGAGAGAGAGAGAGAGAGAGAGAGAGAGAGAGAGACACGGGGGGAGAGAGAGAGAGAGAGACACGGGGGGAGAGAGAGAGAGAGAGACACGGGGGGAGAGAGGAGAGAGAGAGACACG
This sequence comes from Discoglossus pictus, assembly GCA_027410445.1. NCBI lineage: Eukaryota > Metazoa > Chordata > Amphibia > Anura > Alytidae > Discoglossus > Discoglossus pictus. The sequence goes on along the minus strand of CM050163.1, from coordinate 190,275,922 downwards.
GGGGGGGGAGAGAGAGAGAGAGAGAGAGACACGGGGGGAGAGAGAGAGAGAGAGACACAGGGGAAGAGAGAGAGAGAGAGACACAGGGGGAGAGAGAGAGAGAGAGAGAGAGAGAGACACGGGGGGGGAGAGAGAGAGAGAGAGAGAGAGAGAGAGACACGGGGGGAGAGAGAGAGAGAGAGAGAGACACGGGGGGAGAGAGAGAGAGAGAGACACAGGGGAAGAGAGAGAGAGAGACACAGGGGGAGAGAGAGAGAGAGAGAGAGAGAGAGAGAGAGAGAGACACGGGGGGAGAGAGAGAGAGAGACACGGGGGGAGAGAGAGAGAGAGAGAGAGAGAGAGAGAGAGAGAGAGAGACACGGGGGGAGAGAGAGAGAGAGAGACACAGGGGAAGAGAGAGAGAGACACAGGGGAAGAGAGAGAGAGACACAGGGGGGAGAGAGAGAGAGAGACAGGGGGGGGGAGAGAGAGAGAGAGAGGAGAGAGAGAGAGAGAGAGAGACACGGGGGGAGAGAGAGAGAGAGAGAGAGAGACCGGGGGGGAGAGAGAGAGAGAGACAGGGGGGGAGAGAGTGAGAGAGACACGGGGGGGAGAGAGAGAGAGAGACACGGGGGGGAGAGAGAGAGAGAGACACGGGGGGGGGAGAGAGAGAGAGAGACACGGGGGGGAGAGAGAGAGAGACACGGGGGGAGAGAGAGAGAGAGACACGGGGGGGAGAGAGAGAGAGAGACACGGGGGAGAGAGAGAGAGAGACACGGGGGAGAGAGAGAGAGAGAGAGACACGGGGGAGAGAGAGAGAGGAGAGACACGGGGAGAGAGAGAGAGAGACACGGGGGAGAGAGAGAGAGAGACACGGGGAGAGAGAGAGGAGAGAGAGAGAGAGACCGGGGGAGGAGAGAGAGAGAGACACGGGGGAGAGAGAGAGAGAGACAGGAGGGGAGAGAGAGAGGAGACACGGGGGAGGAGAGAGAGAGAGAGAGACACGGGGAGAGAGAGAGAGAGACACGGGGAGAGAGAGAGAGGAGAGAGAGGAGAGAGACACGGGGAGAGAGAGAGAGAGACACGGGGAGAGAGAGAGAGAGAGAGAGAGAGAGAGAGACACGAGGAGAGAGAGAGAGAGAGAGACACGAGGAGAGAGAGAGAGAGAGAGAGAGAGAGAGAGAGAGAGAGAGAGGAGACACGGGAGAGGAGAGGAGACGAGAGAGAGAGAGAGAGAGACACGGGGGAGAGAGAGAGAGACACGGGGAGAGAGAGAGAGAGAGACACGGGGAGAGAGAGAGAGAGAGACGGGGAGAGAGAGAGAGAGAGACACGGGGAGAGAGAGAGAGAGAGACACGGGGGAGAGAGAGAGAGAGACACGGGGGGAGAGAGAGAGACACGGGGGGGGGGAGAGAGACAGGGGGGGGGGGAGGAGGGGAGAGACACGGGGGGGAGAGAGACACGGGGGGAGAGAGACACGGGGGGGGAGAGAGACACGGGGGGGGAGAGGAGAGAGGGGGGGAGAGAGACACGGGGGGGGAGAGAGACACGGGGGGGGAGAGAGACACGGGGGGGGAGAGAGACAGGGGGGGGAGAGGACACGGGGGGGGAGGAGACACGGGGGGGGAGAGAGACACGGGGGGGGGAGAGACACGGGGGGGAGAGAGAGACACGGGGGGGGGAGAGAGAGAGACACGGGGAGAGAGAGAGAGAGAGAGAGAGAGAGAGACACGAGGAGGAGAGAGAGAGAAGAGAGCACGAGGAGAGAGAGGAGAGAGAGAGAGAGAGAGAGAGACACGAGGAGAGAGAGAGAGAGACACGGGGGAGAGAGAGAGAGACACGGGGAGAGAGAGAGAGACACGGGGAGAGAGAGAGAGAGCACGGGGGAGAGAGAGAGAGAGAGAGACACGGGGGGAGAGAGAGAGAGAGAGACACGGGGGGGAGAGAGAGAGACACGGGGGGGGGGGAGAGAGAGACACGGGGGGGGGGGGAGAGAGAACGGGGGGGGGGGAGAGAGAGCACGGGGGGGGGTGAGAGACACGGGGGGAGAGAGACACGGGGGGGAGAGAGACACGGGGGGGGGAGAGAGACACGGGGGGGGAGAGAGAGACACGGGGGGGGAGAGAGACACGGGGGAGAGGGAGAGAGACACGGGGGAGATGGGAGAGAGACACGGGGGAGATGGGAGAGAGACACGGGGGGGGAGAGAGACACGGGGGAGATGGGAGAGAGACACGGGGAGAGGGAGAGAGACACGGGGGGGGAGAGAGACACGGGGGGGGAGGAGACACGGGGGGGGGAGAGAGACACGGGGGGGAGAGAGACACGGGGGGGGGAGAGAGACACGGGGGGGGGGGGGAGAGAGACACGGGGGGGGGGAGAGAGACACGGGGGGGGGAGAGAGACACGGGGGGGGGGAGAGAGACACGGGGGGGGGGAGAGAGACAGGGGGGGGGGGGGAGGGGAGAGGACACGGGGGGGGGGGGGAGGAGACACGGGGGGGGGGGAGAGACACGGGGGGGGGAGAGACAGGGAGGGGAGAGAGACACGGGGGAGGGAGAGAGACACGGGGGGGGAGAGAGACACGGGGGGGGAGAGAGACACGGGGGGGGAGAGAGAGAGACACGGGGGGGGGGAGAGAGACACGGGGGGGGGGCGAGAGAGACACGGGGGGGGAGAGAGGGGGGAGAGAGACACGGGGGGGGGGAGAGAGACACGGGGGGGGGAGAGAGAGACACGGGGGGGGGGAGAGAGACACGGGGGGGGAGAGAGACACGGGGGGGGGAGAGAGACACGGGGGGGGGGAGAGAGACACGGGGGGGGGGTGAGAGAGACACGGGGGGGGGGGGGAGAGAGACACGGGGGGGGAGAGAGACCGGGGGGGGAGAGAGACACGGGGGGGGAGAGAGACACGGGGGAGGGAGAGAGACAGGGGGGGGAGAGAGACACGGGGGGGGAGAGAGACACGGGGGGGGGGGAGAGAGACACGGGGGGGGGGAGAGAGACACGGGGGGGGGGAGAGAGACACGGGGGGGGGATGAGAGAGACACGGGGGGGAGAGAGACACGGGGGGGGGAGAGAGACACGGGGGGGGGGGAGAGAGAGACACGGGGGGGGGGGGAGAGAGACACGGGGGGGGGGGGAGGGGGAGAGAGACACGGGGGGGGGCGGGGAGAGAGAGACACGGGGGGGGGGGAGAGAGACACGGGGGGGGGGGGGAGAGAGACACGGGGGGGGGGGAGAGAGACACGGGGGGGGGGGAGGACACGGGGGGGGGAGAGACACGGGAGGGGAGAGAGAACGGGGGAGGGGGAGACACGGGGGGGGGAGGAGACACGGGGGGGGAGAGAGACAGGGGGGGGGGAGGGGGAGAGAGACACGGGGGGGGGGAGAGAGACACGGGGGGGGGAGAGACACGGGGGGGGGGGGACGGGGGGGGAGAGAGAGACACGGGGGGGGGGAGAGAGACAGGGGGGGAGAGAGACACGGGGGGGGGGAGAGAGAGACACGGGGGGGGGAGAGAGAGAGACACAGGGGGGAGAGAGAGACACAGGGGGGAGAGAGAGACACAGGGGGGAGAGAGACACAGGGGGGAGAGAGAGAGACACAGGGGGGGAGAGAGAGACACAGGGGGAGAGAGAGAGAGAGACAGGGGGGAGAGAGAGAGAGAGAACAGGGGGGAGAGAGAGACACAGGGGGGAGAGAGAGACACAGGGGGGAGAGAGAGACACAGGGGGGAGAGAGAGACACAGGGGGGAGAGAGAGACACAGGGGGGGAGAGAGAGACACAGGGGGGAGAGAGAGACACAGGGGGGAGAGAGAGACACAGGGGGGAGAGAGAGACACAGGGGGGGGGGGGGGGGTTAGAGTGACTCGAGTATAAGCCGAGAAGGCCCTTTTCAGCCTTAAAAAAAGGGCTGGAAAACTCAGCTTATACGGTATTACACACTTCTGTCCATCTAGGAAATGTTGAAACGGATACATTTCCACTCAAAATTGTTAGCAACCACTTGTATTTTCTTTTGTGGTCAACTTAAATGACTATTTGAACATTTTCTTAAGTTCTTTCAAATGCAAAATATTTTATTACAATTTTATTACCAGGCAAGTTGGATAAACAACTTAAAAGGACATGGGGTGCAAACATTTCTATAATGCATTTAAAAGAGCATGTTTTAAACATACAAGTGTCTTGTTTCATAGAAAAATAGAGAAAAGCTTAAGTGAACAGAATATCCCAGAGCGTGCACAACTCTGCATCTCACTGGCACACACTTATGACTCATTCAGTTATATGGCTGCACATTGGCTGACAGGGACAAATCCCCAAAGACAGTTATAATATACAAAGCTTCATTTTCAAACCAGAAAAACATTATTACATGCCTTCTATCAGTTGCAGAAAACAAAAACAAAAAATACCTTCAGATAACACAGATATCTCCATTAGAATAATCTCTAACTAGAAATTATATAATTTTCACATTATCTCATAAAAGGTAAACATGCCAAGAAAAGAAGGTTTACTCTGTGTTTTCTCATAAAATTAATCTGCAATAACTGGGATCTCAGGTCGCAGCCAATCACCTAATGAGAGATGCATTTGCCATTATTAATTTACAGTTTAAGTCAAGTAATCTCACACCGGACCAGACGTAGACATGAACTTGCTCAGATCTTACATAAGGTAACCTCTCTGGAAATAGCACACCATGTACACAGCTAAACAATAATAAAAACAACACCCTGGCCTGATAAATAGCCATAAGATCCCAGCTTCAACAATTACCATAGAAAAGCATATTGAACGTGTATTTTAATACAGAGAACCAGTGATCACATAAGATGTCACTGTGCGGCAGGTGCTTCCAAGCATAAGCTTTCCTGATATATACTAATATCCATCTGGCACTCACAGCACCATACCAGATCCTTACACTAGGATAAGAAGATCTTCCACACTACACACACACATTTTAAGCATCTTAGTCATTTCAAATTGTTACAGGATTAAATGTTGTATTTCATGATGTTTTGTAGTTACCAGTGAAGGGAGGGGTGGGGGAGGAGGCAACATGCAGCAGTACAGAGCTTTTGACTGGCACAGAAGCAGACACCTTGCATCACTAAATGCTCCCCAGAAATATAAAATGTCACACATACACCTCTAATGTATCATGTTTTCCAATTAAAAACTAGCTTTCTGGCTCTTTCCCTGCTCAATTAGGCATAATCAGCCTTATTAAAATGTAATTTAGCCAACTGAATAGGGCTCTATTTAAGCACAGAGCATACTTTTTTACAGAAGTTTTTAGTTAGTGAAGACCTTGCTTTTGGATAGAAGTTCACTAACTAAAAACTTCTGTAAAAAAATATGCTCTGTGCTTGAATAGCGCCCTATTCAATTAGCCGAATCGCAATTTAATAAGGCTGTTAGTTTGAACATAAATATATTTTTAATTGGGCAGTGGTCCTTTGCTTTCATTTGCTGTTGGTAGCTTTTATTTGTCAAAATATAAGGAATAAGAGCAGTTTTATCATATGAACATTATGTTTTTGCAAATCACAAGTGTCTCATGAATTCCAAATAAAAGGCAATTTTATACATATCTTAAATGGACATGTAAAGATTTGTTTTCCTTGTTTCATCTGGTTATTTGTAATCATGTCACATTGTGATGTTCTCAAGAACACCGTAGGCGCTCATCCCTATGACTCTGTACGACTTAGGCAGGGAGCGCCGAAAAAAAAAAAACTGTGTGGGAAAAATTACAGGCCGTAACGCTTGCAAAAAGGAAAGCAGCACTTAACAAAAAATAAAAATACGACCCGCGGCACTTAGAAAAAAAATTAAATACAAGGTGCAAAAAATACGAAGTTAACGGCCGAACAGAGCACATACAAAAACAACAATATTAACAAAAATACACAACAAACACCACTCACAGCACAGGGGGACAGGCACGACATCTGGGAGTCAGGTTGCACAACAATTTAACCACAGTTTGCTGAGTTTCCACACACGAAAATCGCCTAAGCGAGAAAAAAAATGGAGCCCGAAAAAAAAAACGAAAACAAGGTTAAACGGCCCCTAAGAAACGCAAACCACCGCCAAGTACATAAGACTTTTACACAAGCCCGCATGAGGTATAAAATACACCATTAGGGATAATGGAAAATGCTCCACACCCACATAGACAATCTCTGCCATTTTACACTAACTTACAACTAATAACATTACCATTACAAAATGCCCAATTACACAGCTAAACAAACGGACTGCCCTCGCACACGCAGCCTATTTACACTGCACACATTGCTGACACTTACACCTCAGCTCAGCAAGAGTGTAAATGTACATTGTATGCTGCAGGAACATCAAAAAAAGATTGTTAGCTCTTCAGCATATTGCTTGCTGCATATATTAATTACAAATTGGTAAAGTATATTAATTTATGATTTTATTAATTAATGATCACTAAAAAATACACTAAATCTACAGAAAAAAAACAACAGCCAAGAGCATCGTAATAAACGCTTCAGACTATTATTGCTTCAGACTTGATAAAGAGAGGTTGGACCTCTCAAAATCTTGTCAATATAAATAACACGTTTGTCCAATTTTTGCCATCCTTTTTCAATATGGCGCACATTGCATCAAAGTCGTGCGGGCGCGCGATGAGCGCCTATCACGCTCCTTGCACATTTGCGAGCCGGTAATTTTTAACATGTTGTGACCGACAATTTGAAATTACCACAACTATATATGTGATATATCTCAGAAATGATTTATGCTAATGACTTTGCACCCTAATCTACAGGGGCCCTTACAATTCCACCAACCATTACAATATACTGCCTATAACAAACAAGCAAATATATATAAGCTGCCATATAGAATGTATACGCTCACGATATGGGCACAGTCTCATTAAAATACAGTAATATAAACACTATGCTTTTTTTTAAATTTATTTTTACTTTGCATCAAAAAAGGGCCACTTGTTGTTATAACTCTTTCTAAACTTATTTTGAGGCACTGATACCTTGTACAAAAGAATGACAAAGGAATAATTAACATATAGTTCATTGCTGAAATATTGCAAAATGAGGAAATTAACCTGATCACATTAATGTGTAGACACCATCACAGCTAGGCCTAGTCTGTAGGTTTCCATGTTGTGTACTATTACGTCAAGTTAATGAACTATACGACAGAAGAAAGAGAATGCAGGCTTCTTTTATAGTTACTCTTCTAAAACATTCTGCCAACATAGGATGTCTTCCAATTTTCATGGTCACCACATACATAAATTATATTAGTCAGATATGACATGATCAACATCTAAGACCATGGAAAGCAACATAATAGGGTCACCACATTTAGACCTCTTCCTAGACCTTGCCCATGTCCAGTTCAGATAGCCACAAAGTGTCATACATATCCATCTTGCAGTCATCAAAAGCTCTATCTGCCTCACAGTTTACTTGTAGGTTTGAAAAATCCAGAAAACACTAAATAATATATAAATACACATATACATAAATATAGTCATACTATATATATATATATATATATATATAATATATATATTATATATATATATAGTTTGTTTTTAGCTGTATGCTATTTGTTATATTACCGGTTATTGTCATTGACATCACAGGATTGAATATGTGCAAATAGCTGGCTAGTGATAGTCTAAGGTATAGATAGATGTATACTTTTGGTGGTGGGAGTGTCCTGGTCTGGGCCTGCACGAGTGCTGCCGGCACTGGTTAGCTACAGTTCATTGAGGGAACCATGAATGCCAACATGTACTGTGACATACTGAAGAAGAGCACGATCCCCTCATGAAAAGATATAAAAAATATGTACAAAAATGTGAGGGTTGTACTAAATTTTGTGAGATACTGTATATTATCAGTATGTAGTCTCTGTCCCTCACCCTAGGCCTGACCTACAGTATATATACATATATATATACACTATCAGTATGTAGTCTCTGGCCCTCAACCCAGGCCTGTCCTACCGTATATATACATATATATCTATATATATATATTATCAATATGTAGTTTCTGGCCCTTAACCTAGGCGTGTCCTATAGTATATATCATATATATGATCAGTGTGTAGTCTCTGGCCCTCAACCCAGGCCTGTCCTACAGTATATATACATATATATATTATCAGTATGTAGTCTCTGGCCCTTTAACCTAGGCCTGTCCTATAGTATATATCATATATATGATCAGTGTGTAGTTCTCTGGCCCTCACCA
>CM050163.1:190105160-190262660 GCA_027410445.1 Discoglossus pictus | reverse complement strand
CACAGGATATATTTGCAGCCTCATAGGCCACGGCCAAGCCTTTGATTTTACACTACCAACTGGATGTCAGCAAAAAATATCTTTGAAAACCAACATTTAAAGTAATTTTATTTAAAGCTATTAGGAAATCAGAAAATGTGTTAATTCATACTGCAATTTCTATTTCCCGGGTATGTTCCATGGCAACTCTTCAATTCTCTCCTTTCATAGCTATGGGAAAAACTGTCCTACATAGGAAGACGAGTCCTTATATAGGGATATAGTAGGAAAAGGAGCTAAAGAGTAGAAGAAATATTGCTGTAAAATGAATCCAGGAACTGAAAATTATGCCAAAATTGTGTGTGTGTGTGTGCGTGTATATATATATATATATATATATATATATATATATATATATATATATATATATATGTGTGTGTGTGTGTGCCCAGTTTATTCTTCCAGAAAATATGCAAGGCGCTGTCGCATATAATTGAAACTTTATATATATATATATATATATATATATATAATATATATATATATATATATATATATATATATATATATATATATATATATATATACATATAAAGAAATAAAATATAGTCCTTTCAGGACCTGCAGAGCCGAGCACTATAAATGGATAATACGTGTGGAGAGAAGAAAGGAAAAGCAGTTGATATTGAATGATGCAATTAAATTTCAGTGTTTTTTTTTAAGGTCCTTTCAGGATCTGCAGAGACAAATACGTTATATGTGGTGTGTATGTGCTCCTAAAAGCGTAGGCTGCAGAGAATATTAAGTAACGAAGGTGTCCGTGACACCCTCTGACAGGAAAGCAGATTTCTATCTGAGTGCCTCTTCCTTTACAGACACCATGCTTCCTCCATCTTAATACACCCAGAGCAGGTAAAAGCACTGTTCATGGAGCGATCGTGGCAGCCATCTTGCTACACCTTTTAGACTAATCAACATTTTTGATCTGGGAGCAGCTGCTCACCTTCCAGTGCTCATATTTTAGCAGGGTCATACATGTGAAACGGTACATTTTGGATCTTTCTCCAACCGGATAGGTCCTACATTTTTATTTAGTTTCGGACTGCTTTGAATAGAGTATGTTTTCACTGCAGACATTAATCGATAATCTATTTAATAACAATAATATTAGTGATATATTTAAATGATCAGACTCCCATCATTGTCCCTGAGGACCATCAGATCAGGTCTTAGTGAGAGGCTCTATCACATCACAAGCTCTATCTACTGTAAGATGAGAACAACTTTACACCCAGCAAAGTGCAATGAAATGAGCAACTGGTGTGAGGATCAGCCATGGTGCTCACTCCTTGGTTACTCTACAATCTTGATGTAGTACATTCCAAGGATTATGTCACAACTCTGTTTTTCTTGGAAGAAAAATAAACCTACCTGCCAAACCCTGCCACAGAATATCATATGGTACAAGTGCAGGGTAGCACGACTTTAAGGCGTTTGATACATGCGCGCCGACGCATGCGTGTGCACAATTAAGGGTTAAGGACTCCTACAACCCTAACCATAAACCCTAGGGTTAGGGACTCCTACTACCCTAAACCCTAATCCTAAAACCTAACAACAAAATCTGCGCTGAGCTGCAGGTGGATAACAGAAAAGGTCCCACTAAACATATACACAGGGGCATTCTCATCCTGGCAAAGTTATAGTTAAAAGTATACATTTAAGATATCTAAACATTTTTTTACCTTGGATCATCCATACATTGCCAATAAAAAACAAAAACAAAGTAGCTTGCAACCTCACTCACAGGCTCCCTGGCTGTCCCAGAGTTGTGTGTGAGGTTTTTCATTTATTTTGTACATAATGTTTTGGCGGAGTTCGAAGTTACGGGCTTCGGCTAAGTGTTACTGGCTTCTGTTAAGTGTTACTGGTTTCCCCTAAGTGTTCCTGGCTTCGGCATCAATCTCTTCATCATCCATCGGTGGAGAATAATCGGGCAAATGACATCTCTGACAGGACAGAGGACTCCTAGAGGGACCCTGAAAAGGCACTATTGCAATCCTCTTGATACCATCTTCAATGTCTAATTTACGCAGGCCTCGCGATGAGCGTTTATCTTGAGCCCTGCAATGAGGGCCTTTGGTGCTCATTGCAGCGTAAGTCCTACGGGCCTCAAGATGATCACGGGGATCATAATGCGTGCTGAAGGCAATCACAGGAACCTAAATCCTACAGGCCACAACGGTGGGCCTCTCTGTTCATGAGACCAGCAATTTTAACATTGCGTGACAACTCGCAGTACTATATGTGAATATACATATATGCATAAGACTAAGCACTATAGGAGCATATGGTATCAAGCTGCCTTCACCTAATTATGCTCATACTTGCTGCCTCTGCCAGGAGTTTCCTTGTCCTTAAGTGTATAGTGCCCAAACAAGATGAGCCAGTTCAGCTATGCCAAGGACACCGATACAGTAGTACTGCAGTTAATGGTGAGCTTTGTATGTATAGCACTTACGGTGAATGTAGCATGGCTTTTTAGGCAAAGCTGCCTCATTATTAGTTATGTTAGATGCCTGGAGCTATTGGGGTTAGAATCTGCAGTCGATTGCCCCTGGATATTTATTAAGTCATAGATAAAAGCCATGTTTTCCCCCTGCAGACCGAATAGCAATAGGTTCCCATCTAACAAAGCTCTTTCCCTAAATATAGATCCTTCCCATATACAGCACCACTACGTCAACTCCCTTTAAACTTTCATTTAGTTCTTCTACAGCTTTATATCTGAACTACACAACTTTAGATAATCCTAGAAAACCATGTATTACTGTATGGTATGGTCTAAAAATCCATCAAATATCAATGTAGTTCACAGGATAAAAAGCATACGCCTTTTAGCCCAGCAGGCTTATCGGCTACATTGATATTTTATGCAAAGACAGCAAATTGTTTATATTGTGTGACTACATTCCCAATAGTTAAGCTACACCACCAGTAGCAATTTAACCCAGGTGAAGAAGGTTTTGTTTCTTTGGATAGGTAGATACAAGGAATAGTCAGACCTGTGTAAACTATATTGGAGGGACACGTGTTCATGAACTGGAGAATGTATTGTTCTAGAGGAAAAGGCAATGCTAACACTATTAGGAACCATGGTGGGTATTGCAGCATCTAAAATCGGGCATTGCTCAGGTGTCAGTTTCATTGTCATTCAATTGGGAAAGTCAAAATATGCGAGTTTTCAGTCTTTGGTCAGTGCCTTGGAAACAGGCTCTATGTAAATGTGATTTTATGCTCAAAAACAGGGCCCTCCATTATTTACAAGGTGTTTGTTTTCTGCCATGTACTCAACCCCTGTACAGCGCTACGGAATATGTTGGCACAATATGAATAAAGATAATAATAATAATTTAGCCCCAAGGTGAATGCTCCTGTGGGTCAGTGTCTTGTAACAGCTATAAGCCACATCTTCCACTGAGATGTTTACACTACAGCACACATTATTCAGTTTACAAAAAAATGTAAGACTTTCCTTTGTAAGTTAAGCAGTCATGTCCAACTCTTCAAGACCTTTATGGTTTTCTTGACAGATACAGCAGTGGATTGCCAGTTCCTTCGCAGGACTGAAATGCCTGGCCTCTGCTTTGACCTGCCCAGCTTGGGTGACCCTGGTGTAGCTCAGTTTCACTGAAGTAAAACCCCTTCATCACAAGGTAGCAATGCAGAAGGAGAGAGTTTACATATTAAAAGCCTTAAGTTGCAATTTGGCCAATTGAATAGGGCTTTAAGCAGAGCATTTTTTTTTTTTTACAGAAGTTTAGTTCGTGAACTTCTATCCAAAATATCTTCACTAACTAAACACTTCTGTAAACAAAATATGCTCTGTGCTTATACAGAGCCCCATTAAATTGGCTGAATTATAATTTAATAAGGCTTTTAATTTGTTTTATAGATTAGACAGATGTTCCAATTTCTAATCTTACCAAGGCGATAGTTATGAAAGTTGTACACTAAGGGAAGGTTGAAAGCCCCATTTGTGGGAGTATTTAATCACACCCAACTCTCCATGACCGAGGACTGAAACACCATACCTAGCCACTGGAGTGGGCTGCCAGAGCCACCGAGTCTCACAGCTTTGTGGCTGCAGTATTACACAATTACCAACGCACCCTGTCATGAGTCATTTGTATTGAGCATTTTAGAGGATGGCCACCATTTTGAATGTAAAGTTTGATGCCTGTTGTTAGAACAGCCTCTTATAGTAGTAATGTAACTTCCACTATGAAAAGTTCACAAAAATGTTGAGAGTTCTCCTGCAAAAGTCCTTAATGTATTTTATTATAAATGCGTGTAATTTGTTCAGCTAACCTTTGAAGTAATTGAGTATTCACCAGCATTTACATAGATAATTAAAAAAAAGTTTTATATAGACAACAGCAGGGGCACACTCTAGGTAACAATTATTTACTGCAACAATAATTCCTGTACAAGACAAACTCTTATATTTATTGAACAAACCAACTAATGTTAACAGAACTATTGTCATACAAGCCTGTACAAAACAGAATGCCTAACAAGTTTAGGATAAAAACTATTAAAACCCACCCACCAAATTAATCAATTTCATATTTTCTTTCATTGAAGCAAGAGCAGCCTAACATGGGTTAAAATTCCAATTTGTTTGCTTGGTTGAGAGCTTAAAAAACCCACAAACAGAAGTTTGACTTCAGAGAAGCAGGCTACGTGAGTCCATGACAAAGCTCTGTTGAACGGAGTCCAGGGAAAAATACGTCCATCAATTAAACAGTCTTCTGCTGTCCTTTCTTTCCGATCAGAGACTTGTGAATATGTGGAATGACACCTACAGATAAAAATTTCAGAGTTAAGGGACAGTTTCACGACAGATATTTCATAGAAATTAAACATTATCTGCAGGAAACAGTGCCAGATCCACTTACCACCACCAGCAATTGTAGCCTTAATGAGAGAGTCCAATTCTTCATCTCCCCTGATGGCAAGCTGCAAGTGACGTGGAGAGATACGCTTCACCTTAAGATCTTTTGAAGCATTGCCTGCCAACTCAAGAACCTGGAAGACAATATATGTAATTGCAACATTAAGAAAGTCTACTAATCTAGTAGATAAGATGCAGTGAGGGATACAGAACAAGGAGCCAGATAAAGACTGAACAAGTCACAATTTAGGAAGTATGTTGACAAGTGTTCCTTTCATGTAGTCTGTATATTAGATACACTAAATCAGTAGTGACATGGGGATGTGCAGGGAGGGATGAGAAAGCTGCAGCACCTCAGAATTTAAATTTCATTTAGAGTGGTAAACTCACCATTTGTTCCTGTTGACCACAAACTAAGTGCCGGATAAAGGACTATTGTGTAAGTCTCTTGAATGTTCCAGCTCAGCTCAAATAAGTTACTTTGGGGTACAAGTCAAACTAAGTGTTGGCCTATTTTGGACCCATATTGATATCTATATAGAGATCAGTAATTCTTACAAATTAATTCTGTTAACACTTTATCTACATCTCAATATGTGAGAGGGACATAAAAGATTTCTGGAATTCATTAGGGGTACCAGTCAAGTGACTTAAGAGGTTGCTGGTTGGCTATTTGTAACCAATGAATACAGGTTCAGGGTTTCATAGTGCAGACATGTACAAATTTTACTGTTAGGTAGAAACACCATACTTAAGTTCACTTAAAGAACACAAAATACGGTTTACCCATGAAGTTATGAGAATCACAACCTAGTGATAAAATGTAAACTACATTACTCTTAGGATTTTGCTACAGACAATTATGTGACAATGCAACAAAGAATGTTTACCTCAGCTGTTAGATATTCTAAAATGGCAGCAGTGTAGACAGCAGCTGTCCCACCAACACGTCCATGGCTGGTGGTCCTGTTTTTCAGGAGCCGATGAATACGACCCACTGGGAACTAAAGAAAGTTAACAAGTTAGCAAATGCAGGAAAATGCTCAGTTGCTGCAGAGTTTGATTTTTTTTTTTTTTTTACAAGAACACAGAATCCTTGTAGGCAAGATTAACAGCAGATAAATATCAACTGACTGAGAATGAACAAAGACATGGCAACTTGGCCTTGATAACCATCTAAAAAATTGTTTATCATTGATACAGTTATTTTAATATGGTATTCACGTGACACGGGGAGGGTGATCTCATTTAATGGAGTTCAGGAAGAGTAGAAGAACCAATGGCAACCCAGGGACATCCACTGATTAACCACAGTTTAGATTAGCATATGGGGAGAGGGTTGAGGAGCTAGCCTCACCACAAGGTAGGTGGAAGATACCAAACTTGCGACAGATAACCAACCTGCAGGCCTGCTCTTGATGAACGGGTAATAGATGTGGTCTTTGACTTTCCAGAATCCTTTCCAGCTTTGCCACCAGCCTGTAGATGCAAACAAAATAGTTAGTGGCTTTGCACAATAAAGGTTTTAATTTGAGTCTTTCAAAAGCGTTTATGCCAATTGTAATTGGACCTACATCAAGCATGTATTCTGTAATGTACAATCACATAATGCCTACACAATCTGCAACACCATGCAAATTTATGTTTACTGTCCACTTTTTAACAATTTGCCTGGAACTTTACATATTACATAGCTGCATAGTTATATTGTTTTTAGCCTTTATCTGTATTGTGCCAACATATTGCTATACGGGGGTTAAAGGTATATGCAAGCAAGATTATGAAAAAAAAAAAAGTTACCATAATATTGCATTTGCAAACTGTTTCTCAATGTTGACATCCCTAAAAGTCCCAAGGGAAATTAGCATACATAATACATTGCATCTTTGGTCTGTGAATTGAGCTCCCCCTTAGATTTCTGTAATACCCAGAAAGTCTGTGTCCCTTAATTCACCAATTATTTTAGCCACATCCCAGGTTAAATAGACCCAGTATATTGCCCCATCAGGCGAATGAACTTGCTTTAGGTTCCTGCAATGTTTTCTGGGATTGTCTAAGACAAAATTAGAATAGAAAGAAGCTGAAATGTTTGGTTTCAGTACAATTCTAATTTGTCAGAATTTATCAAGAAGGAACTGGAAGCATTTTTACTTTTAGGTTGATTTATGGTCCTTTAAGGACCCAGTGTGCATACAGCATTGCTCGTTGGCTGCTAAACTGGGCATGCTCACAGGATACATTGTTACAAAAATAAACCCTCTCAGGAGCCTAGCCCAATCCTGGGGGTATAAACATCACTTTTTTAAAATGCAAACCTGAACAAAGATTGCATGGAGATAATATATGCTACCAATTCCCCTCAGATGCATTCATAACCCAAGCTCATTTGCATATACCTTTAAATATAATAAAAAAGACAAATTGAACACAATGCAAAGGAATGGAGGGCCCTGTTGAGCTTTCAATCACTGTTTTCCCTTAAGCACTTAAGATTGAAAATGCAAAAAATTCTTGAACTAGACTTTGAAGGGCAGATGCTATGCTACATATTTAACCATCATCCATATGATAAAGTAGGTCTCAATATAAAGCACTAAAGTAAACTTGTTTTGGGTTTAGACTTTAAAAAAAAAAAAGCATCCAACAACATTTACAAGGCACATCCAATTAGTATTATTTACAGGGGGAGAACTATTCAGTCTGACTACTACAAAATCCAAGCATCGACTATACAAAAACTGACAAGGCAAACCTAGAGATAAACATTTAAACCAACCTTACTTGACCCCAGTTCAATTTAACTGAAGATTGGCCTAGTTATAACATTTCACAAAACCATAACTGCAAAATGCTACTTGTCCATAGAATTACACATCTACTTTAAAGGGAAGTTGAATATGCCAGCAGTAAAAGCAACTCACAAAGCAGCCAGGGGCATAGTTAAAAAAAAAAAAAAAAGAATAGAAAGTGTACTTTAGCCTTAATCACGGATAAGAGCTGTAATACTGCACAAATGTTATAAACACAGGGACACAAACTGGAACTAAACACAGATTATACATAAGGATCACTGTAACACCTATAGTATAAAAGCTTAGATCAGGCTAGATGCCAATACAATAAAACCTGGATGTTTACATGAGTCCTGAACAAAACTCATAGCCCCCCAAACCATGGCTTTATATGTATATACCAAGTATTAGATTAAAGGGACAAAACACAAAATTAGTGATAGAGACAATAACACAAGTCTGGTGTAGTTGGATGAGCCCCAGCCACTTGCATACACAGTGTTTAATACTAGGACATAACACTGGGGTGTAGGATCCTCCATTTTCTGCAAATTATATGTTGGCGCGTTCCAGATACAAGACAATAATCCCCAGTAAACAGATCCTATAATAAGAACATTTATCCAGTGGGAGCACAAGTTACTATTCAACATAGATATATATATCATGAGCATTTAAGGAGCCAGTACGGAGTAAGGCGCCAATTTGCAGTATTTCCTATTGATACACGGAGTATCAGACCATCCCTACATCACAAAGCACACATACGTGATAATACCAGTACTGAGGAGGAACAGATGCCCAGGGCGCTGTGCATATGGCGAGCAGCTGCACTGCAGGCACCACGTTATGATCACGCACCAACGGTAAGAAGCTGCAGATAAGTGGGGGGCGGGCTCGGTGCGGTAGGGACCACAATCAGGCTTATTTAACGTAAAAACGTAAAAGACGCGGGAAATAACGAGGATGATGAAGCAGATTACAAGGGCCAACAAAGGAGAGCAGATGGGAGTGACTGAGCCCGCGAGGCCCCGTGTGACCGGAGCTAGGCAATGAATGGCAGCATCAGCCAGCGGCCTACATACAGACAGCGACGATCCCAAACACAACAAGCCTTACCATGTTTTCAAATAGACGCTTTTACACCGATCCGTGCTCGTTTCTCTGCGACTTGCTCTTTCGAAAGTGGATGGACTCCCGCGCTGCCCGCCCGTTTTTATAGTGCGTCGTCGACATCCGGGTACTCGAGTTCGGAACAGCACCAATAGAGGGCGGCCTCTCAACCCAGGGGAGGGGAGCGACACAGGACAATAGCACGAGGACAATGGGCGGGGCTTCCGGGGCTCCACGCGGCCGGGCTGGAAGATGCGCCCTTTGTGTAAAGGCGCCAAAAGTTTGAATGGCTGAGAGTTGTTTATTCAGTATGCAGACAAAGCAGCAGCTGGTGTGTGTTCGGAAGCAGACTGCTCAAGAAGAGCGCCTTATAGCACATCTGCTGGGTCTTGTCTAATAAATAAGCAGAGACTGTGTAATTTGGTCATATTATGGGGAATAAAGCAAAAAAAAAAAAAACAGCAGTGTTTAACGAATAATACAGCCATGGACGAATAATATAGGACAGACAATGCACGTTAAAGGTATAAGAAAGTATATCATGTTTCGAGAAGCACAAGGAGCAGTAGTTGTGCATGGAAAATAGTGATTGAACTATGTGCCAAGGCTCCCTACTAGGGAAATAAGATGGGTTCATGAGGGAGACGTTATACAGCTACTGTAGTTCAAGAAAGAGACTGTAAGCTGTTAAATGGTGTAATGTACTGCAGTGACCACTAATACAACCCCACTGGTGTAATGTACTACAGTGACCACTAATACAACCCCACTGGTGTAATGTACAGCAGTGACCACTAATACAACCCCACTGGTGTAATGTACTGCAGTGACCACTAATACAACCCCACTGGTGTAATGTACAGCAGTGACCACTAATACAACCCCACTGGTGTAATGTACTGCAGTGACCACTAATACAACCCCACTGGTATAATGTACTGCAGTGACCACTAATACAACCCCACTGGTGTAATGTACTGCAGTGACCACTAATACAACCCACTGGTGTAATGTACTGCAGTGACCACTAATACAACCCCACTGGTGTAATGTACTGCAGTGCCCACTAATACAACCCACTCGTGTAATGTACTGCAGTGACCACTAATACAACCCCACTGGTGTAATGTACAGCAGTGACCACTAATACAACCCCACTGGTGTAATGTACTGCAGTGACCACTAATACAACCCCACTGGTGTAATGTACTGCACTGACCACTAATACAACCCCACTGGTGTAATGTACAGCAGTGACCACTAATACAACCCCACTGGTGTAATGTACTGCAGTGACCACTAATACAACCCCACTGGTGTAATGTACTGCACTGACCACTAATACAACCCCACTGGTGTAATGTACTGCAGTGACCACTAATACAACCCCACTGGTGTAATGTACTGCAGTGACCACTAATACAACCCCACTGGTGTAATGTACTGCACTGACCACTAATACAACCCCACTGGTGTAATGTACTGCAGTGACCACTAATACAACCCCACTGGTGTACTGCAGTGACCACTAATACACCCCCACTGGTGTAATGTACTGCAGCGACCACTAATACAACCCCACTGGTGTATAATGTACTGCAGTGACCACTAATACAGCCCCACTGGTGTAATGTACTGAAGTGACCACTAATACAACCCCACTGGTGTAATGTACTGCAGTGACCACTAATACAACCCACTCATGTAATGGACTGCAGCGACCACTAATACAACCCCACTGGTGTAATGTACTGCAGTGACCACTAATACAACCCCACTGGTGTAATGTACTGCAGTGACCACTAATACAACCCACTCGTGTAATGTACTGCAGCGACCACTAATACAACCCCACTGGTGTAATGTACTGCAGTGACCAGTAATACAACCCCACTGGTGTAATGTACTGCAGCGACCACTAATACAACCCCACTGGTGTAATGTACTGCAGCGACCACTAATACAACCCCACTGGTGTAATGTACTGCAGCGACCACTAATACAACCCACTCGTGTAATGTACTGCAGCGACCACTAATACAACCCCACTGGTGTAATGTACTGCAGTGAACACTAATACAACCCCACTGGTGTAATGTACTGCAGTGACCACTAATACAACCCCACTGGTGTAATGTACTGCAGTGGCCACTAATACAACCCCACTGGTGTAATGTACTGCAGCGACCAGTAATACAACCCCACTCGTGTAATGTACTGCAGCGACCACTAATACAACCCACTCGTGTAATGTACTGCAGCGACCACTAATACAACCCCACTGGTGTAATGTACTGCAGTGACCACTAATACAACCCCACTGGTGTAATGTACTACAGCGACCACTAATACAACCCCACTGGTGTAATGTACTGCAGTGACCACTAATACAACCCCACTGGTGTAATGTACTGCAGTGACCACTAATACAACCCCACTGGTGTAATGTACTACAGCGACCACTAATACAACCCCACTGGTGTAATGTACTGCAGCGACCACTAATACAACCCCACTGGTGTAATGTACTGCAGCGACCACTAATACAACCCCACTGGTGTAATGTACTGCAGTGACCACTAATACAACCCCACTTTAGTTAAGAGTATCAGATTGTCACAACCTCCCAATATTTTAAGACAGCATGAAGAAACCAGTTTATTGTTGGATGTTTGATCCATATCTAATTCATACAAATAAGGGGGTCCTAATGGGATCCTAATTGTAGAACAGCACAATAACATTTCACATCTGAACTTCTGTTGCATTAACATTTTATTGAAAATAACTTTAGAAAACAGACATTTGTATACTAATCTGGAAAACACTCACAACTTCAGTCTTTTGTGCAACAGAATTTCCTCTACAGAGTTTTTTATCTCAGTCTCCAAATACTTACAATTAAAAAATGATTATACCACATTTTGGGCCTTATTCAATTGCAAGCTTGTATATCAGCAGGCTTCAAATTTGCTACAGTTACAGAGCGATTAGATTGATCAAGGCCGCAGCTACCTGGCCGAAACTGTAAACCATGCACCCGTAACTAACATTTCAGAGCGTGATCATGATCAATTAAGCAAGGCCGTAACTACCGATTTAGAAAACAGCCAATAGTAAATGAGACCGTCATCATGACATCAGCAAAACAAGGAGGTTAAACGTCAATCAGTTATTGTTTATAGGTCCGATATGCGATCGGACTCTCAATCCGTCAATGTACAAAATAATAAAAATTAATGACGCTACTGTTCTAGTCCATGTGGATGGCCTGATATGTATTAACTCCTTGATTCCCGATATTGATATAGCATGGAATTAAAACCTTAAAATAAATTATTTTTTGTTGCAGATTTATGAGCTTGAGACTTTTGTGCAATTAATTCTAATGTCTTTAATCACTTTCCTTGTCTTTTAAAGTGCAGTATTGATTTTTTATTTGCATTTACAGTGCTGCGGACAGGGGTTAAACCCCCTTGCGAGTCCTGTCTGGCACCCGTACATTTGCCAGTTACGGGTGTGAAAACATTTGCGGGCTTGAGGAATTGTATACTAACATAGAAAATGCCCACAATTTCAGTCTTTCACTTCCTCTAGCACTCAGTTTTGTAGTTCAGTCTCTGAATATATATACGGTAATTTAGATTTACTTGAAGCCACATTTAGCTTGAGAACTCTAACAACTGGTCCATATCCTATTTAAGTTAAGAGCTATCACAATGGCCACATTTAATAACATTTAAGTAGTAAATATCAGTACAAACAACTCAATTTATTGTGATTAAATAAAAATTACTTTTTGTGAAAAAAAGTGCACTGGAATAGCTGGTGCTCTCATCTTTAGACTCAATCTCCTGCCATATTTTACACTTTTGAGTGCATAAATATATTCTAGTTAATCTCTCCTTGTTATCATAAGTGGAACAGTTTTTAAATACAAAACCTACAAACAGAGTTTAAAGTTAACTGCGCCCATTGCCCTGAACGCAATATCAAACTCAATATCCAAGTAAATAGAAGGTGAGATCAACTATTTAACAACGGTTTTCATTTAATGGTTTATAACTGCAGAAAACTATAGCAACAAGAGCTAGAGTACCATAGAAATACTTTCCATCTAGTTTACTGGTAAGGTGACAAATGGGTCAAAATTGGTTTTATGGGGGAGCTGATCCGTGGTAAAAATACATGGCCAGGAGAAAGAAAAAAGAAAAAAACAATTTATGATTGTTTTGTTTCCCAGATTAAAGCATTGACCACTCTTTTTGCATATTTAAAGTTGCAATTGTATTCATGTGCTTATATATAAACACACAATTGTTAAATGTAAAACTAAGACTTTTCACTCTGGCTCATACGTTAAATTCTGCCTATTATAATTATAATTATCCTTTATTTATAAAGCACCAACATATTCCATGGCACTAAATACAGGGGATACAGTGAATATGTACAACACATGAGTGTTTACATACTGATCCAAAAGGAGTAGAGGGCTCTGTTCTGGTTTACAATCTAAGGGCCATATTCTATTGCCCAATTCGTAAATTTATACACACTTAAAATCACTCTTATAATTGCTACATATTTGGCAAATATTACTTATTGAATTCTTAAGTCAATAGAATGCATATAAACATTTATGAAAAAAAACACCCAAAGCCAAATTTATGAGTTCAAGGCATTTGCAAGTAGCTAATAGAATAAGGCTATAAGTGGATACAGGTATTAAGCACAAATGGGCAGGAGACTGCTTGTTGGTCCAGTATGGCAGCAGCATCCTAGCACAGGAGGCATTCACCGTCCTGCTTGAATGGCTGATATTAGGGCACAAGTTAACCATTTAAGTGGAAGAGCACCAGTTGTACATTGCATAGCAATTTATTGTTCACCCCACTACCAGCGAAAGAGCTAAAAGTCTACTGTAGTCTAAAATGTTCTATCTTGCATCTAAAAAGTCATATTTTAAGACACCTTCTTAGATGAAAAATAAGATATCTGCAGTGTAGATAAATGATATGAAATTGAGACACAATGGATTTGGCTTCTCCCCTTCTGTCAAAGTACAGTGTCTTTTATGGAAGTCTAGACTGCAGCTATTTGTGCCTTTAGTCCCATTAGAATAAATGTGATTGGATACAAAATCTAAAACTAACAAGCTTTACTTACAAGATAAAGATTGAATCCATTTTTAAGATAATTCTGACTTATTTTACATGTACATTTTTTGTAATGTAAGACGTTCTTTTGAATGCATCATAGAAAATGTTGAATTACAGTGGCCCTTTAAACATGCACAGAGCAATCATATACATTCTGTATCCGAGGATAAAAACTGTAAGACGATATCATTCAAATGTAAATCATAGACAACTGTAGAACAGCACCACAACAGGACAACTGTAAACTTCTGTTACATTAACATTTTATTGAAAAAAACACCTTGTATACTAATTTGGAAAACGCCCACAAATTTAGTCTTTTGTGCAACAGAACTTCCTGCAACACAGAATTCTTCATCTCAGTCTCTAAATACATATGATAAAAAATTACTTATACCACATTTGCCTTGCAAATAATTACACTTTTGTTATAGTACCAAACTGTAACACCACCCAAGTAATAGAGCTATTGTAATGGCCATATTCCCTAACTTTTACACAGTAAAGATCAATATAAACAACTTCTAAATTTGTTTTGATTGAATAAATTACCTTTTGTGAGAAACAGACACTGGAATAGCTGGTGGTCCCACCATCTTTAAAATGGTGTCCCTCCATATTTTACACTTTTTTCAGCCCTAAATGCATTAAGACATTCTGATCAATTTCCGCCCTAAGGAAATATTTTTAAGAATTAAGAGCCAGATTCAATTGCATCTCACAGGATCCAGGCCGTATGTCTGCGGTGGGGTGCTGCGGGCTCCTGTTCGTCTCCGATTCCGGAGCTATTCAATTGCTCAAGCCCGCAAGTTACGGGCCCAAAGCCGACTCCGTAAACCATGCACTGGTTTGTAGCAGTTCAGGGCGGGATTAAGCAAGACCGTAAACTCTCATTTCGGATCAGCCAATAGAAAATGAGACTGTCATTATTACGGCAGTAAAACATGGAGGTTACATGTCAATCAATTAGGTTCAGGGGTCCGATATGCAATCAGACTTGCAAACCCGCAACATACAGAATTATGAAAATGAATGCCAATGCTGTTCTAGTCCATGTGGGTGGCCTGATATGTATTAACTCAGTGACTCCCGAGATTGATCGATATCACCCCTAAATGATAAAAATAAATTTAATTTATTGCCCATTTGCGAGCTTGAGACTGTTGTGCAATTAATTCTAATGTCTATCATCGCTTTCTCCATTATTTACAGTGCAGTATTGATTTTTTATTTGCATTTACAGTGCTACAAATAGGTGTTTAACCCCCTTGCGGGTCCTCTCTAGCATTAATAGGATTTTCTCTTTCATTTGCCATTTACAGGTGTGTAAACATTTGCGGGCTTGGGGAATTTGAGCAGTTGAATAGCGATTTGCGATTTTTTGCGATCGTAACTCTTTTGAAAGTGAAAGATCAAAGGCTTCTGGAGGCTGTAAGTTCTGGCTATAACTATCGCTACGTTTTCAAGGCCGAAACTCGTAGCCAGCAAAAAGACGCCAATTGAATAGCAAATTAACATGCAACCTCACTTACAGGCTCCAGTAACTTGCGAAAGGTTTAATTGAATCGGGTTCTAAGTATCTGGTTAATTCATTTAAGTCTTTGTTCAGATTGTTAACTGAGGCAAGCAGTAACCCATTTGTTTATATATCTATTTTAATACACATATTGCTTTCCTAAGGGGAGTAAATGGTAAAGAAATGCAAAGATGACCTAAAGTATCAGGAATTAATACATAGTTTTTTTATTTTTTCCAAGTATTTGTATTATTTTGTTTATTTTATTATGTTTGTCAAGCTAACGTGCATTTAAAATATCTTATATATTATACAGAAAGAGGAATAATCCTTTATTCTAGGAGGATGCCACATAATGGCTTCTAATACTGAGTAAAGAATATGATTAAAGACTAGAATATGCTCTGAAATCAGGAAAATTTAAGGATCAACAAAATAATTTGGGTTAGATATAAAGCAAACAGGAAAATGCATACCCAATTTATGTCACTTTTCATTTCCTGGTTTAGTTCATGGCATTTATTTTTGGATTATTTCCCTCATCTTCCATTTAGGACATGACAAGCTTTCTGATCCCCTATATAGGCCCCTCATCCCTCAAAACCCAATATTGTTTCCAAACTGTGAACCGGGAGAGGGATGGGAATTATTGTGATTCTGGTTTTAATATTTCCATTTCCTGGAATAGTTCATAGTAGTAATTGCTTCTGGATAATATCCCAGCTTAATATAGGATGGGAAAGAAGAAAGGAAACCATTCAATTTATTATTTTGAACTGTTTCTCTATTAAAATTATTTCAACTGGTAATGCCACAAGAAAATGTTGACTGAGCGAAGTTGAAGACCTATATACATCTTTCAGAGCAATGTACAGAGAACATGCTCTAGAGGTAGAAACTGCCCAGGCTGAATGAGCTTAAACATCTAAGTACTAATTTGCTCATGATAGTATAGGCATTAGCGATAATAAAATCAATCAATATGTTAATGGTAATTGAAACTGCTCTTGTCCATTCCCAGGACACGAAGAGAACAAATAAATGCTGTATCATTTCTATTATTTAGAATGTCTGATTCAAACAAATCTAAATATAACCTTAGGGATGAAACTGGAACTGGTTTTACTTCTATTTTACTCCTCTTCAGATAATTATAAGGTTCACGTGAGGACTTTTAAGGTCTTCAGTATCGGAGGAAAATATCAAGGAGAAATAAGATACCTTAAAATGAGCTTAACTCCATTTAGCAAGAATCTGGGGATTATAGTTTGGATAGTCCATGTCAAAGCTGAGACATGAAGTATCAAGGCAATAAAGTATATGCTAAGTCCAGGTTATCCTAAAGAAAGGGAAGTCCATCAGAGTAAATAATTCAAAGCAGCTATATGGTTCCAATTACTTGATGATAAAGCCAAGCTTTAGAAGTTTCTGCTGCTAGATCTCCACGTCATACAATTTAGATTTAGATTCTCTGAACTATGATAATGTAGAGGATGACAGTGGATATGAGTATCTATAAATAGATATACCATAGTTTACTTTACTCTGATGAGGGATATATAGGACTATTTATTGATAGAAGTCCTTCTTGTAAGTGTTTCAAGGAGGAAATATGTAAATAAGTCAGAAATGCCATATACAGTTTGGTGAAGGCATCCTATATAAAGTTTGCTGAATCTTTCCTTAAGCCCTAAAAAAAAAAGCTGAATTGGCAAATCGTTAAATTTAATATCCATCCTAAATCTGATAGACCTTGTAGACCTCTTAAAACATATTTTAAGATGAGTTCTCTATATTTTTAATCTATATAAATCATCTATTAAGAAGATAAGCTTTTCACTTTATATAAAAAAAAATACCTTTTACCATAAATGATCTCAATTTTGTATTGAAAATCATGTGCCAGCCTATAAATAGGTTTAGTGATGGACAGAATGGCTTATATTATCAATGGATCCCCTATTATTCTTATCTATTCCTTCCTTTACTTTCCTTACTTCCTTAGTTGTCTCTCTCCACACTACCCCTTTACCTGAAGCTCTAAGCTAGTAAGCCAGTTCTTTATGATGTAGATCTCTTGCTGATCTGTAGTTCCTCCGTTACTAGTGTAAAGTTACCATGTGGGGTCTGCAAGTAAATTACCTGACATTTTAAGTATCACATACACATAATTAAACCTTTGTTTATTAACCCTTATAGGTGTCACAGTTTATTGGACAACCCTTGAAATCAACAATAATAATTAAACCAAAAATTATGGCAATGGATATAAAGCTATGTCAAAAACATGTTATGATAAAGTGAAATCTATATAGTAAAAGGGCTGTATAATACATTTATAATAAAAAAAAATCATAAATAGGGAATTAATATAAACTTTCAAAATGTATGAAATACTTGTGAGATCCAATAAATTGTGCCAAAAACTATTAGTGTTAACTAATACATACTTTATTAAATTACTAGTAACTTGTCCATCATACATAAATTATGTTGTTTTATAGAATGTTATCTTGAATTGTCTTTGCTGTCTCTCTCTGTGCACTCTCTCAGTGCGCTTTCTCTGTGTGCGCTTCTCTCTGTGCTGTTTCTCTCTGTGCTGTATCTCATGGATGTTTTGTTGTCACTCTTATGACTGCACCCCTAGGCAGAGCAGATGATTGAGCGGGTGAGACTGTATAGGATGGAAACACAGATGAAGCAAAAGGGAAAACTCTACCAGACTGCACAAGAACAAAATGGAACCTCAGGACCTTGGCGATACTGATGCAGGGGAAGAAGAAGGCAGTCTGACAGAATAAGCTTGATATTTGACAATCATTGCTTTAACTGACCTGCCAAAAGGCAGTGGAGTCTGGCTAGCAACTGAGTCTGAAGCCCTGGATTCTGCTTCTCTCTGTGGTATAGAGAACTGACACAGCTACCATGTCTTAAATAAGTCTGCTAATTGAAGGGAATCTCTCTGCCTGTGGCCAGAGGAAGACCTAGATCTAGACAATCTATGACAAGAACAAAGATAATGTCTAAAGGAAAGATGTGAGGAACCTAAAGATCTACTATATCTCCATATACTGCTCCAGTGAAGGGATTTTGGTCTGAAAGACATATTCCTCCTATGAGAATATACTGTATGTAGTGAAGGAGAAAGCATCGAAGCAACCACAGATCAAGACCATCGTCTTAATTGTTGTAGATACATCTATTTTCCAGTGGGAGGCTGTTTTCCACAGCTTTCACGTTCATATTTGTTTGCTGCTGGCACGGGTGTTCTGCATATCTCTGGTACTGGACAACATTGAATAGGATTGGAAAAATTACAGAACAAGGTGTCATAGATAATTTCTACCTCGGTTCAGCAACAAAATAAGTTAGCCTTTTTCACCCAAAATGTTTTGTTGAGTTCATTCATTTCTAGTATCTGTTTTCCTTGCCGTACTGATATTGGCAATGTCATCTTTTTGGGAGAAGAACAAGGTGCCAAAATCTACTGGAACTAGCTGTTTGTACAAGGCTGGCTGTAGATCCCTCATACGGCTTTTGCTGTCTTTATATCTTTTCTCAGGTTTCATCTCCAGAGTACAAAAGTGGTTTTTACAAATGTTCATGGACTAAGCCTATGAAGTCATCAACAAGAGAATGTCAATCTGGGGTTAGAAAAGCAAACTGATTATAAAAAACATCTCTACAGCTGGATTACATGAACATTTTATACTGATTAATCACAGATGAACCATAACTTAATTCATGATTCATGAACAGTTATATAATAAGATTTCATTAATAGTTTCTAGGACTATGTTGTAAAGTATTAATAATATATTTTTTATCTTTTGTTTGTAATCTGAATTACTGTAATAAAGGCTAGCATTATCATTATACATCATAAACAGAGTTGTATTCATAT
Organism: Discoglossus pictus; assembly: GCA_027410445.1. Lineage (NCBI taxonomy): Eukaryota > Metazoa > Chordata > Amphibia > Anura > Alytidae > Discoglossus > Discoglossus pictus. Next base: position 190,243,237 of record CM050163.1, on the reverse strand, counting down.
TCATTTGTATGTAGGCTTTAAAGTAAAGGACCACTAAAATAACACTAGTTACTTATGATTTAGGCTTTCGCTTTCTATTTTCTACTATGGGTGCAGAAACGAAATTGACATGTGATAAAGCACACTCACCTGCAGCATTCGCAAGATGTATGTCTTGCTATCAAGGGATATTCAGAGGTAAATTCACTGTATTTTCCATTTGTGGATGATTTTTAGTTAACAATAGTTTTATTTCTTTATTGAAATATGTATACCAATATTATAAAGCCTCAGTATTGACCTTTCTTTTCAGTTATAACTTCTTGTTTAGTTTATGTGTGTATGTAGTTTATGTGTGTATGTATCATGTTTGTCTACAGGCGCAATATGTATTACAATTTTTCCCATCCCTGTCCTGTGAAACCCTGGGGTTCCATGAAACAATTGCTCCAAAATATTACACTTTGTGGAAAGCTTGGGGGTAACATTGAAAGTATCCTGTATAGATGTTATGAGGTTCTAGTTGTTTTATTAAGTCTTGGGGCCTGTTTTTGATTCAGTGTTGCGGATTTGATCCCTGAAAAACTATTTTTGCTTGCAGGGTTTGTTTTGTGGTTTTCCAGGTGACCATGTGTAGAATCCTGGGGTGTCTTGATTTTTTTTTTTGATGCCCAGATTGGATTGCATAGCTAAAATTTTAGTAGACAATGGTTTATTACGTTATGGCAGTTATTAATGCTCATATTATTATAGTTTACAAATATCTTCAAAGAGGTATTATAATTGTTCCCCATTTATGAAAGTGAAAATGGTACGCGGTTGGCGGTGTCCTGCGTGGTCCAGGGTCGTGTTTTGGCCACCATTCTTTTTCTCGCTTAGCTGATTTTCGAGTACCGAAAAAATTGACTTATATTCGCGTTCCACCTCACTCCCAGGCGTCCTGGCTGTTCTCCTGTGCTGTGTGTGATGTTTTTGTTGTATTTTTTTTTTTTTTGTGTGTGTTTCGTGGTTTTTGCTTTCTGCGGTTCGGCCATTAATTTCATATTTTTCCTATCTCATATTTTTTTTTCTAAGTCCCGCGTCTTGTAATTTTTTTTCTAAAGTCCTGCGTTTGTCAACTGCTTGCAGCCTAAGGTGATCCCGCGTTTCCTAAGTGTTTGGAGGCTAAGTCCCACGTGTTTCATTGCCTGTCTCATCGCCCAAGTGCTGCGGCGAAATATTGAAAAATACTCTCCTTCTAATATGATAATTGTTTTTAAATAATTTGTGAACTGTGTATGTTTATGAAGGACTTGCTTAGTTATAGTCTATGCTTCCTCTTAAGATAATAAGGGATGTCCAAAGTTCTTCTCTCCTCTCTTTCTTGGAGGAGGAGGTTATTGGTTAGGAAGAGAGAGAGAGGAGTGAATACTTAATGAATCACAATTGAATTACCTTTTATATAAGTAAATATTTTTTTGCGCAAAAAATTATGTCAGATTTAAATGATACATATAGAGATGATGCATGGTATAATGTCACTTATTGATCACTAAAATGTATACATAGAATAGAAAGACAGTCATTTAACTTGAATTAGCACTAATTGAATATGCTAACTGTCAATAATTAATCTTTGAATTGGGTATGTTTAAGTAGGAATTGCCTAGTTACAGAATATGTGCATTTTTAGAAGACAAGGGAAACTTAAGAGTTTTTCTCTCCTCTCTCTCTTTCTAGAAGGGAAGAGAGAACGGAGTGAATGCTTGATGAATATCACATTTGAATCACTTTTATATAATCAGATTTTTTTGCTGAAAGTAATGGCTTCTTCTTCTGGCCACTCTGCCATAAAGCCCAACTCTTTGGAGCGTTCGGCTTATTGTCATCCTATGTACAGATACTTCAGTCTCTGCTGTGGAACTCTGCAGCTCCTCCAGGGTTACCTTAGTTCTCTGTGCTGCCTCTCTGATTAATGCCCTCCTTCAACATTGTCCCTTACTTGTTTGGAGAGTTCATTGGTCTTCATGGCAGTGTTTGGTTAGTGGTGCCTCTTGCTTAGGTGTTGCAGCCTCTGGGGCCTTTCAAAAAAGGTGTGTATATGTAATGACAGATCATATGACACTTAGATTGCACACAGGTGGACATCATTTCACTAATTATGTGACTTCTGAAGGTAATTGGTTGCACCAGAGTTTTTTATGGGCTTTATAACAAAGGGGGTGAATACATACGCACATGCCAATTTTATGTTTTCTATTTCTAAAAAATAGTTTTATGTATATATTTTTCTCATTTTACCATTAAATAACATTCAGATTAACAAAACATTAAACTTAAGGCCGTAATGTAACAAAATAGGTAATACTATGAGTTACATTTTATTTTAATAAAATTATCTAACAGAACTCTATTTCATAATTACCTAGGGCCTCATTCTATTATCGGCCGCAGCCGTTGCAGGGCCGCAAGGACCGGCCGCAAGCTATTCGGCTATTCTATTCCCCTCCGGCCGGGGATTCCGGCAGGCTTGCGGCCGGTGCCTTGCTATCTCTTGCGGCCGCTCGCGCCGGAGGAAAGCCTTTGATCTAAAACGGCCGCAAGGAAATCGGCCGTAAGAAAATCCTATTTGCAATTCTATTGCTCCGGGAACCCTCTCTGCAAGGCTAAAAACGAGCCGCAGCTTACTTGCAGGAAAGAGGTCCCGCTAGCACCAATTAAGCACGAAATATAGCCCAAATAAAGCCATCCTGCACTTTGAGAAGACTATAAAGTGATTTTAGGTGTTAGCAAAAATAGCACAACATTCCCCTATACTCAAATCCGTAAAATATTTTTTTTTTTATATATGTCAAATTTCCATGTAAAAAGTCCAGAGTGCTTGGAGCACCTCAGACCTGGCCACGCTGCAGCCGGAAAATAAACAGTTAATGTAAACTCGTATTTGGGCTGATGTGCAAGCTTGAGAGGGGGTTACTATTAATCCTCATGTCCCCCAATATGATCCCTAGCATTTACAGAGCTGTACAGTGCTGTCTTGAATTTATTTTTGACTTTAAAAATTTTGGAGCTTACGGCCGGTTCCAAGATATGCGGCCGGCCGTAAGAGGAGATCCTTGCGGGGCCGTATAATTGAATTGCGAGGTAACAGAACCCCTGCAAGGAATCGCAGCCTTACGGCCGATTTACGGCCGATAATAGAATGAGGCCCCTAGAATATAGATATTGTCTAGCTCCATGTATTTGGCTCCTAGTTTATTACTGTATATCTGTGTATATATATAAATATATATATATATACATATATATATATATATATATATATATATATATATACAAAGTGTACATAATTATATTATATATGCAAATCTAAATACATAATTCTATAAGGAGATGCTATGCCAACCTTGGAGCATTTTACAAGTATCTATATGTGTATACTTATTTTCTGTACTAAATATACTAATCCCACTAATATATACAGTGTAAACACATCTGTAAAATTATACTTTATAGTTTAAAATATTTTATATAGTATAATATGTATACTTTACTAATGTATTTTACTTGGTATATATATATATATATATGCTAGTGACTTGCCCGTCAAAAATGACGGGGCAATAAAATTGTAAGGCAGGTAATGCTGTTTGCCACAGTCAGTAAGTGTTTTGGTCGTCTGAGATCCTTCGGCGCTGGTTGCGAGCTTCTCGGTTGGTGTATTTTTTGTTGTCAGAGGCGCTTTTGCTCTCATTGTAAGGTCTGGGCTGATCTCCTTTTGGCGCTCATTGCAAGGCTCCCCCTGGTGTACTTTGTGTCCTATGAGCACCGTTGGCGCTCCTTGTGAGGTGCGCGGTGAAGGCCTTTGTAGTTTATTGCGATACTGTGTTTTTTTTTCTTCTGTATATGTATTTTTTCATGATAGTTAATTAATGACTGAAATCAATAAATTAATATACTTTACCTATTTGTAATTAATATATGCAATGTGCTGAAGAGCTAACAGTCTGTTTTGATGTTCCTGCAGCATACAATGTAGATTTGCAGTGTTGTTGAGCTGAGGTGTAAGTGTCAGGAATGTGTAAGGTGTGTATTGTAAATAGGCTGTGTGCGCGAGGGCAAATGGTTTGTTTAGCTGTGTAGTTCCGCCTTCTGTAAGTTAGTGTTGTAAAATGGCGGCGATTGTGTATATGGTACGCGGGTGTGGATGATTTTCCGTCCTTGCTAATAGTGTATTTTGTACCTCGTATGGGTTGGTGTAAAAGTCGAATGTGCCTGGCGGTGTTTTGTGGGTTTAGGGGTCGTGTAGCCTCGTTTTCGTTTATTTCAGCTGCCATTTTTTCTGTCGTTTAGGGGATTTTCGAGTGTCTAAACTCTGTAAATTGGACTTAAATTTGCGTACAACCTGACTCCCAGACGTCCTGTCTGTCCCCCCTTGCTGTGTGTAATGTTTTTTTTTAATTTGTGTTTTAATTTTGTGTGTTTTTAATGTTCTTCGCTGTGCGCTGTTCGGCCGTTAAGTTCGTATTTTAGCAACCTCGTAATTTAGCATTTTTGTACCTAGTACGTCCTTGGCAAAAGTTGTACGTGCCTGGCTGTTATTTGCGGGTATTGGGTCGTGTAGCCTCGTTTAAATTTTTTTCGTCCGACATTTTTTTTCTCGCTTAGCCGATTTTCAAGTTCCAAAACTCCTTAAATTAGACTTGAATTGGGGTGCTGTGTTTATTTGTTTATTTTTTTTTAAGTGGATGTTCGCGTTACGGACGTTAATTTCTTATTTTTGTGAGTTCGTAATTTTTTTTTTTTTTTTAAGTCCCGCGGCTCGTATTTGTTTGTGTAAGTCCGTATTTAGTCATTGCGTGTTATAGTTTTTTTTTCAAAGTCCCGCTTCTGTGGCTGTTTGTAACCGGGAGTGAGGCGCCGTAGAGCCTCCACCTCCCCAAATGCAGCCCCTCGCTTCGCGAGATCCGCATTTGCAGCCTTCAATGAGCCTTTGGCTCATTGCAGCCGACTTTGGAGCCTCCAACTCCACAAATGTAGCCCCTCGCTTTGCAAGGGTCTGCATTTTCGGCCTGCAATGAGTCTTTGGCTCATTGTAGCCGACGTTGGAGCCTGCACCTTCTGCAAATGCGGCGAGGTTGCTTCCCGAGCTTCACGTAACAATGACTCGCAGTTTGACAACTATTATATGTGATGTATGTAATCGCGTAGCGAGCCCGCGGCCCTCGCGAAGCGAGGGCACTGTGCCAGGTTCTCAGTTGCTGGCATGGAGCGCCGAAGGCGCTCCTTGCCAGCAACTGAGGACCCTCGCGAAGCGAGGGCCTCAGTTGCTGGCTTGGAGCGCCACATGCGCTCCATGCCAGCACCTGAGGACCTCGCAAAGCGAGGTCTTCAGTTGCAGCAACCTCGACCCTTGCAAAATTCACAACACAAATTCCCAACCCAAAGAACTGCGAATCTCGCAAAGTTCACGTCGCAACACATTACGACACTCGCAAACAACATACGACACACGTTCACACACATTACGGCCTCGCAACACTCGGACGCAACTCGCGAACATTACAAAATTAAAAACACAATACATACACACAGCACATACATAAAAACCTTACCTACAGAAACAGGAAGCACCCAGGACCTCAAAAATGCAAATTACAACTTAATTTCACTCAAAATAAAAGAGTTTAGACACTAAATAATTTGTTAAGCGACACAAAAAATGGCCGACGAATAAAACGAAAACAAGGCTACACACGCAAACACCATACGAGACACGTTACCACACATTACGACCTCGCAAACATCGGACGCAACACGCCGACATACAAACATTTAAAACACAATAAATACACACAACAAACACATAAAAAGCTTACCTACAGCAAGAGGAACCATCCAGCACCTCAAAAAAACAAGTTACACCTACATTTAAATCAAAATAAAACACTTTAGACACTAATACCATCGCTAAGCGAGAGAAAAAATGGCCGACGAACAAAACGAAAACGAGGCTTCAGACGTAACTACACTACACTTACTCGCAATAATGAAACACATACTATGCGGAACGTATCACAATCATATTAAACACCATTTTGAACAGTAATACGCAGAAAATGGCGGATGGAACGCAAATTGTAAGCTGGAACGCAAATAGCGCATGCGTATTGCGTTCTAACGGTCTCACTTTCCAGAACTTTCTACAAGTTTATAAATACTGCCTATTTCACACAAAAAAATACATTTCTCCTCAGGTGATGAACGGAGTGACTTCAGACATAACTGCTGCTTTTACTTGAGAAGACAATTCTTTACTAATTTACTACTTTACACTGTGCAAATTACAACTGAGAGGTAAGCTATAATATATTACATTTTATTATCAGGACAGGTCAAACAAATAAAAAAATTAACTAGGATTTATGTAGTGACATATATGGCACATTTATGTGTATAGGCTCACAAAAAAAATACCGTTCATTTAACAAAACAACAAAAAAATATAATTCTATATTAAACAGAGGTTTATGTATAGTGACATGTGACACGCACATATATGTCTATAATGTATAGTGACATCTGACACGCACATATATGTCTATAATGTATAGTGACATGTGACACGCACATTTATGTGTATTGCCCCTGCATAGTGGCATGTGACACGGACATATATGTATAGAATGTATAGTCACATCTGACACACACATATATGTCTATAATGTATAGTGACATGTGACACGCACATTTATGTGTATTGCCCCTGCATAGTGACATGTGACACGGACATATATGTATAGAATGTATAGTCACATCTGACACGCACATATATGTCTATAATGTATAGTGACATGTGACACGGACATATATGTGTATCATGTATATTGACATGTGACACACACATTTATGTGTATTGCCCCTTCATAGTGACATGTGACACGCACATATATGTGTATCATGTATATTGACATGTGACACACACATTTATGTGTATTGCCCCTTCATAGTGACATGTGACACGCACATTTATGTGTATTGCCACTGCAACAAAATTAGCTTAAAACAAAATCAGTAAACAACTACATTTAAATGACATTATATGTCATGTATAGTGATATGTCACACGCACATATATGTGTATCATCTATAGTTACATCTCACACACACACATTTATCTGTGTTGGAAAAAAAAATATAAAGTTAATTTAACAATTTAAATATGATTCATGTATAGTGATATGTCACACGCACACAAAATAATTACATTAAACTATGGAATGTGCTTCATGTATGTGACATATGTGTGTAGCCCCCACCAAAAAATAAGGTCAATTGAAAATAATTACAGAAGTATATTTAAATGACATTAATTTACTGCAATTCAATAGATCACCTAAAGCTGAATCCTTCTATTTCTTTTAATATTCAAACAGACTCTGCATCAACAGCGTCACTCAACAATTTGCACCGTGCACTGTGAAGCACAATCCCTTTTAAAGAACACCAACAAAGAAGAAGAGGTAAGATACAACAAGACATTACATGCTCAAAAGGCCATGCTTTGCTAGATGAAAAATTATAAATATACAAATAACTATTTCACTTTCTTTTTCAAACAGACACTACAAGAAGACCGGCGGATTAAGATTGGCAGGAGGGGACCCTCTGTCATTCGACACTTCAATCAAGGTAAAGTATTTAAGTATAAAAAAGAAAGAACCATGAGCCTTATTGAATTGCGACTTGCTCAATTGAATAGGGCTCTATATAAGCACATAACATATTTTTTATACAGAACTTTTTAGTTACTAAAAACTTTGCTCAATAAATATGTTATGTGCTTATATAGAGCCCTTTTCAATTGGCAAAATTGCAATTCAATGAGGACCTATATATCTTTAATGGCCGAGGGCCTCACTCAAATGTGATTTGCCCATTTCAATAGGGCTCTATATAAGCACAGAGCATATTTTTTAAAGGAACTTTTTATTTAGTGAACACGTTGCTTTTGGATACAAGTTCACTAAATACAAAATTCGGTAAAAAAATATGCTCTGTGGTGATATTGAGCTCTATTCCATTGGTCAAAACACAATTGAATGAGGAGATGACAATATAACAAATGCAGTAACCAAAGGCCCTCATTCAATTGCTATTTTGGACAATTTAATATGGCTATAAATAAGCACTTTTAGACCCTTATTCAATTGCCATTTTGCTAATTCTATAGGGATCCAAATATTATCATAACATATATTTTTTAAATAACTTTTTGTTAGTGAAAACCTTGCTTTGGCATAGATGCTTAATAAGTAAAAACTTCTTTAACAAATATATGTGATGTGCTTATTTAGAACTCTATTCAATTTTCAACATTGCAATTCAATGAGGGGCTTAGAGTACTATTACATTGTAAAAAATGCAATTGAATGAGGGGCAAACTATGCAACATATGTTACACACAAAGACCCTCATTCAATTGCAATTTGCACAATTGAATAGGGCTCTAAATAAGAACATAACATTTTTTTTTAAAGAAGTTTTTAGTTACTAAAAATCTATCCAAAAGAAAGTTTTTCACTGACTAAAAACTTCTTTAAAAATATATGTTATGTGCTTATTTAGGGCACGATTCAATTAGCCAAATCGCAATTGAATGAGACCCAAACTGCTACACACAAAACAGAATTGGAACAAACTCACACAAACACATAGCAAAATAAATTAACTTTCTTATTCAATGTTTAACAACCTATAAGCCTTACAAAGAAGCCAAAATAAGAATAACAAAAGTGTTGCGCACCTAATAGCATTGTACAAAAAATCACACAAACACATAGGAAACTACATTAACATTCTTCTTTAATGTTTAACAACCTATAACCAGTACAATCAAGAATAAATAACTTTTGCACAAGTGGTGCGCACAAAAAAGGATTGTACAAAAACTAACATAAACACATAGCAAAATAAATTCATATTCTTATTTAATATATCACAACCCACAAGCCTTACTAAGAACCTTAAATAAGAATAACAAAAGTCGTGGGATTGTACAGAAAGTAAAAAAAATAAAAATAGAAAAAAATAACCATAACTGATACAATACAGCCAAATTCATACATTTTTAACTTATTTAAAAGACATTTCACTCAAACAACATTTTTAATTTTATATTACAACAGATACTGCGTGAAGACAATCGGACGAGGACTTTCTCCACAGGACCGGACCATCGGACGAGGACTTTCAACACAGGACCAGATCAGCGGACGAGGAATTTCAACACAGGACCAGACCATCGGACGAGGACTTTCACCAAAGGACCACAACATCGGACGAGGGCTACCGTCACAGGACCACAACATCGGACGAGGGCTATCACCACAGGACCACAACATCGGATGAGGACTTCCAACAGAGGACCACACCATTGGACAACGATTTTCAACCGAGGACCAACAAACATTCGGATTTAAATCACACTTCAACCAAGGTACAGTATAATAAGTACTAAAGTATAAAATTAAAGAAACGGCTTTCAGTTGCATCCGTGTCAACAGATAAATAAAAAAATCAATTTACTATCTCCTTTATTCTATTTAAATTGCTACTATGCAATACATAGCTCAATAACCACATCACTTTTTTTTTTAGCAAAGAAGTTTTGCAGTGGTAAATATCTATCCACAAACAATGTTTTTAATAAATAAAACCATTATTTTAAAAAAATATGTTACATGCTTATTTACAGCAGTATTCCATTGGCCAAATTCTTAGCCAGTGAGGACAGGAATTATAATTTTAACTAAATATAAATGATACATTAATGATTTGACTTTTATTTCACCAATTGTGCACAAGAATCTTTAACAGGAATTACAAATTAAAATATACACAATTACATTTTTTTTTTTCCTTTACAGATTAATATGGCTGATAACGAGACCAAAGAACAGAAGAAAAGACGTCAAACTAGAGAAAGACAAGAGAGATGGGCCGCCCAGCAGACACCGGAGGAGAAAGAAATTTGACGAGAAAAAGAACGCAAAAGACTTGCAAATAAAAGAATATCAGCTGCAAAAATGAAAGATACAACCAAAAAAAATAAAAAGATAATAAAGCATTTACAAACTGTTCCTAAAACATCAGATGACATTTTACAAGATACCAGTCAAGACAGACCAAAAAAAGCAACTACAAAAACAAAGCATTTACAAACTCTTACTAAAAACTTACAGGACATTTCAACAAAACAAGGACAACATATACCAAGAAAAGCCACGAAAAAAACTAAACATTTAGAACCTGTTGTTGAAACATTTCATGACTTTTCATCTGATGAATATGAAAGTCAACATCCAATATGCTTTGCAAATTGTCCTTTACTCAAGTCTTTAGCAGTAGAGGTTCATAGTTGTGGGGACATGAGTACTCAATGTCAATTTTGTGAGGCTTATTATTTTAAACAGGAGAGACCCAGAGATGGACAATTTATTAGTTGTTGTCAAAAAGGAAAGTTCAAACTTCCACAAAGGAAACAATTTCCAACCTATTTACAAAACATTATGACTGAACCTACTTTTCCAAATTACAAAAATTTTAAGACAAACATAAGATCCTACAATAGTGCCATATCATTTGCATCTATGGGGGCAACATTGGCTGCTAATGTACCAGGACATGGTCCTTACTGTTTTAAAGTCCAAGGACAAATTTATCATCGGACTTCACATTTACATCCAGAGGAAGGAGAGCAAAGAAAATTCGCTCAACTATATGTCCTAGATACAATGGAAGCTGTTGACCAACGTATGCAGATGGAAGAAAATAAAAAATGCTTACCCAGTGTTTTCATAGAGCTAAATAACATTATGGACAACAATCCCTACAGTAAAGCTTACAAAAAATTGGCAGAAGTAGAAAATGAACAACTACTTCATGCACAAAGACATCAATTACCCATGCCAAAGGGTCATATGGTGCTTAAAAGAGACAGACATACTGATAAACGTCGTTATAACTTGCCAACATCAAATGAGGTTGCAATGGTCTTTCAGAATGATGAAGGAGAACCACCATTTCAAAGAAACATTAGAGTATATCCCAGAAATGAGGAGCAACCATTTATTAATATTAATATCTTAAGTCCAAATTTAGATCCAATGACATATCCCATCTTTTTCCCACATGGAGAAGCAGGTTGGCAACCAAAATTAACCCTTCCCAGTTACCCAAATGCTAAAGCCAGAATCCGAAATAATTTTTCTATGCTTGAATTTAAAGTAGCTCAAATTGCCATTAGAGATGAATTTAATCCAATTTTATGTGCTGGAAAACTAACACAACAATGGATTATCACATATATAGTTGTGAGCGTACGAGTCATTGCTCACGCTTGCGGGCTCGCATAGCGAGCCCGCGGCCCTCGCGAAGCGGGGGCCGCGGCGCTCGCGCAGCGAGCCGCGGCCCTCGCGTAGCGAGGTCACTGGGCAAGGGCCTCAGTTGCTGGCATGGAGCGCCAAAGGCGCTCCATGCCAGCAACTGAGGCCCCTCGCGAAGCGAGGGCCTCAGTTGCTGGCGAGGTCACTGGGCACGGGCCTCAGTTGCTGGCATGGTGCGCCGAAGGCGCTCCATGTCAGCAACTGAGGCCCCTCGCGAAGCGAGGGCCTCAGTTGCTGGCGAGGTCACTGGGCAAGGGCCTCAGTTGCTGGCATGGAGCGCCGAAGGCGCTCCATGCCAGCAACTGAGGCCCCTTGCGAAGCGAGGGACTCAGTTGCTGGCGAGGTCACTGGGCAAGGGCCTCAAACCCTCGCAAACTTCACGTCGCTACTCAAAAAACACGACACACAAATTACGACACTCGCTAAATTTTACGAGGAACGCAAACAACGTACGAAACACGTTACCACACATTACGACCTCGCAAACATCGGACGCAACACGGCGACATACAATCATTTAAAACACAATACATACACACAGCACATACATAAAAACCTTACCTACACCAAGAGGGAGCACCCAGGACCTCAAAAATGCAACTTACACCTCGATTTTACTCGAAATAAAACAGTTTAGAGACTAAAAAAAAATCTAAGCGAGAGAAAAAATGGCAGCCGAACAAAACGAAAACGAGGCTACAGCACTCTAAACTCGCAAAACACCACAAAACACCTACGGATATTCCGATACAGACCTATACCACACATTACTCGCCATTTTACGCCAATGCGGAAGTACACGACTACGCTAACGGTTTGGTCTCGCGCACGCACAGTGTTACACTGCACACATTCAGCATGCTTACACAGCAGCTCCACACCACTAATGCTGCAGCAACATCAACACAGATTGCCAGCTCTTCATCACAATGCTTCAAAATAGGTACACTATATTCATTTACTAATTTAGCTACCTTACAATTTCATTGCCGTCATTTTTTGACGGGCAATTCGCTAGTTGATTCATATTTGCAAGTTGAGGCAAATAATTTAAACTTTATAAAATATCAACAAGATAAACTACGTGTAGAACAATATTGTGGACTCATGGACTATGTTGCTGACGTGGCTACAAGCAGAGACATGACAGCTGGCAAAGCCATCATTTTACCATCTTCCTTTCAAGGATCTCCTCGAAATATGAGAGAAAGATACAATGATGCTATGGCTATTGTGACAAAATTTGGAAAACCAGATTTATTTGTGACATTTACATGTAATCCACAATGGCCAGAAATTAATCAAAATCTACTTCTTGGACAAAGTGCTTCAGATCGACCAGATTTAGTAGCCAGAGTTTTTAAGATCAAATTAAATGAATTAATACGTGACTTCACTATAAATCAGTTATTTGGCAAATGTCTTGCTTATGTATATACCATTGAATTTCAAAAAAGAGGCCTTCCACATGCACATCTTCTCATAATACTTCAAGAGAAAGATAAATTAGATACTTCGGACAAAGTGGATGCAGTCATAGTTGCTGAACTACCAGATCCAGAACTATATGGTAGACTATATGAGATTGTTACTCATCGCATGATTCATGGACCCTGTGGAGACCTTAATCCACAATCACCATGTATGGAAAATAATCAATGTTCAAAAGATTTTCCAAAAGATTATAGAGACAAAACATATGCAAATTGTGATGGATATCCACTTTATAAAAGAAGAGAAGGAGATAGTGCCATTATTCGTGGAAAAAAAGTGGACAATAGATATGTAGTACCCTACAATCCACATTTACTCATGAAGTACAACGCCCACATCAATGTAGAAGCCTGCACTTCCATCAAGTCCATTAAATATGTCTACAAATATATTTACAAAGGTTACTATGCAGCTACTGTAGTCGTCAAAAGTGCAGACAACCCTGAAAGTAGTGAGTTAGTACATGATGAACTTGCATCTCATGTAGATGCTCGCTATGTCAGTGCGCCAGAAGCTATGTGGCAGCTTTTAAAATTTGAAATGCATGATAGATCACATGCAGTATATAGGTTAGCAGTACATTTGCCACAACGACATTTAGTCTATTTCCATGCTGGAAATGAAATGAATGCATTGGCCCAAAGTGAAGATCGTCACACTACACTAACTGCATGGTTTGCATTAAATTCCACTGATGCTGAAGCAACACAATAATTATATATTGAAATTCCATATCACTATGTTTTTGTGAATGGATTATGGAGAGCAAGAAAAACCAGAGGCAATAAAATAATTCTACGAATTTACACAGTCAGTCCAAGAGATGTTGAACGTTTTTGCTTACGGATATTACTTTTAAATGTTCCAGGAGCACAAAGTTTTGAACAATTAAGAACTGTTAATGACATTGTATATGAATCCTTCCATTTAGCTGCAAGACATAGAAACTTACTCGCTGATGATACAGAGTGGGAAAGATGTTTAGAAGAAGCAGCACAATGTCAAATGCCACGACAGATGAGAGAACAATTTGCTTTTATTTGTATCTTCTCAAATGCTCCAAATGCATTAGCTTTGTGGGAGACTTTTAAAAGTAATATGGCTGAAGACTTTATGCGACGATACAATGAACCCATTGCACACTTAAAAGCGTTAATGGAAATCCAAGAAGTCTTTTTAACTCATGGATTAAGTTGTGCAAGTTTTCATTTGCCTGATCCAGGTCTTATAGATGACATTAACTTTGAAGACTATGACATTCAACTACAAGCAAAAAGAACAGAAGAAAGACTTGCAACTTTAAATACACTACAATTGCAAGCATTTCATGCCATTAAAAATGCTATAGATGATGACATGGTGACAGAGCGTTATTTCTATCTTGATGGACCTGGCGGATTAGGAAAAACATATTTGTACAATTTATTAATGAGTTCAGTACGAGCACAAGGAAAAATAGCAATGGCGTTTGCCACTACTGGAATTGCTGCACTTTTATTAGAAGGTGGAAGAACTGTTCATAGTGGATTTAAACTGCCAGTGCCTATTTTAGAAAATTCTGTGTCAGATATTCGCATGACATCCTTACAAGCAAAGAAATTGAAGAAATGTAAATTAATTATAATAGATGAGGCCACAATGATGTCATGCTATGCCCTCCAATGTATTGACCGCTTGCTTCGTGAAGTCATGGATAATATTTTTCCATTTGGTGGAAAGGTAATGTTGTTGGGTGGCGATTTTAGACAAACATTACCTGTCGTTGTACATGGAAATCGAACTGACATTATCGAAACATGTATAAAGTTAAGTACAGTATGGAAACATTTTACCCATCTTCAACTGCAACAAAATATGAGATCACAAGGCCAAACTGATTTCAATGATTGTCTTATTAAAATTGGAGAAGGCAGAACAGAAAAAATACTACATTTACCTGACGACACTGTAGAGATCCCACCTCATATGATTTGTCAACAAGATATTATATCGGCTATATTTGAAGGGAGCATAAATAACGAAGAATATTCTGAGCTTGCCAACCAAGTTATACTGACGTGTAAAAATAAAGATGCATTAATACTCAATAATGAAATCTTAAAAAAAATTAATGCACCACAAAGAAATTATCACAGTGCTGATTCTGTACTTGCTGATGACAATGAAAGTCAGGCAAACTTTTCAACTGAATTCATAAACTCTTTAACTCCTTCTGGAATGCCACCCCTTTTTTTGCAGCTAAAGAAAGGTGCAATTATCATGTTACTGCGAAATATGAACCCCAAAAAAGGCCTATGCAATGGCACAAGATTAATTGTTCAACAATTAAAGGACCATTTTATAGATGCTGAAATTTTAACTGGGACCCATAAAGGAGAGAGAGTTTTCATACCAAGAATAGATTGAGCACCAAGTGAAAGTAGTCTCCCTTTTATACTTCAAAGAAGACAATTTCCCATTATTATGGCATTTGCCATGACCATTAATAAATCACAAGGTCAAACTTTCAAATCTGTGGGTATTTTCTTGGAAGAACCAGTTTTTGCACATGGTCAATTGTACGTTGCGTTGTCACGGTGCAAAAATCCACAGGCTATTAAAGTTTACATTGAAAACAATGAAAGTCAAGGTGATTTATTAGAAGATGGACGTATTTTTACTAAAAACATTGTCTACTATGAAGTACTATAACTTTGCAGGATACAAACTAAAGCCATGCAAACATTTTGGAAAAACATTCAAAAATACAAAACAATTGGTTGTTTAATTCAGTCACAATTAATGGAAGTCATGTTTATGGATAATTCGCCAAACAAAATACTTGCCATGCATTTCTATGAAAAATTATGTTAAAATGTTAAGTCACTATGTTAATGTTTCTAATGTTACAAGTTTAAAAACAATATTTTCAAGTTATTTCATTCAACATATTACAAAGTTCATGTTAAGAGCTCAAGCACCTTTTAAGTCACAATGTAAATATTCTCTGTTATCTTAAGATTACTACCTACATTAATGTTTATCGCCAGTTTATGTGCTCAGTAATGAATTACTTTAATTATGTACGGTTTAAGGAGAGTTTTTACTGTATGCCTTTCTCTACATTCAATGTATATTGAACTTAACAATTATTCTGATACAAATTGCATGTTAATAATGATTAATTTAAAGTTAAACTGTTTTTACATTCAAATGTTAATACTTTTAATTCAAAATTAGGTTACAAAATGTATTTACTATGTTCCTGTTTATAATGTTCAAAATTAGACAAATGTTTTGCAAAACTTCCAAAGTTACATAAAAAATAAAGTTTAATTTTAAAAATATATACTTTTAAGGTTATTGCTTACATATATTTTAAACTTCATGTTAAAATTTGGGACGTTTCAAAAAGTCTTTTTACTTTTTACTTGAGTATATTAAAGTGAACAATTCTTTAGATACAAATTTCATGTTAAAAAACCATTACATCAACATTTTACAAAAATACATGTTCATATCACAATACTTACAAGGGTCAAAAAAATATTTAAATAACTAAACAACTTCACAAACATATACATCACATTGCCGTCATTTTTTGACGGGCAAGTCGCTAGTATATATATATTTAATATATGTATATTCTAGCGACTTGCCAATAAAATGACGGTCAATAAAATTTTAAAGCTGGGAATGCTGTTTGTCACACAATGTGAGTCTCTGACATTCTTAACCTTTTTGTTATAGAAAGAACAACAATTATAATAACTTTAAAAAATTTTTTTTAACAATCAACTTGTATTTCAACAACTGGTAAACGATAATTTTTAAACCATATTAACCTTTTTAATCGTCATGTATGCAGGAATTATGTAACAATGGATGAAGGTTGTATGAATAATTTGTTGTAAACCATTACATAAATGCTTTGCAACATGCAAGTTACATCTATATCATTAGTGAAGCATTTTGATTAAGAATACTAACATTTTTAAATCTGAGGTATGGATGAGTAACATAACCTTAGGTCAACTTTATATCAATGAGTATATTAAACCATTACATAATGGTTTGTAATATGCAACTTTTATTTAAAGTACTATTAAACCACATAGGTATTGAATCCAGATGAAGGCAAACAGTAAAAAACCCAATTAAAACTTAGCCAATTGTATAAAAAAAGTGAAAAATGAATTCCTTCCTGACCCCATTAACTGGTGACTGGATTACTCCCTGGATCAATACTATGTATTTAATTATACATTTAATTTTTACAACAAATGATCATCCTCCTACTACCATGAACCCTTAATTATATACAATAAAACAACTGTTGTGACCTTTGAAAAAACAATTTTAACATTACCACCATGAAGTTAATGTATTAAAATGTAAACAGTAAAATTCATAAAATGCAACGTAACTGTTTTGTGGGACCAATGCTGGCAAAAGGCCACTTCCAAGACCTTCCAATACTTTTTGTTTTTGCATGTCCAAGTGGTTCCCTTAAAAAAAACCTAGCAGAATTTTAATTTTGTCTATGGGATATAACCACTGTTTATTCTTGTTGTTTCTTTTCCAGTTTTTGTTGTTATTCTTGTAGTTTTGTAAAATTGTATATAGAGTTTTCTATGTATAATAGTGGTCCTCTAAAAAGAGCCAGAGTGACATCAAATTTCATCCTCAAAATAAAACCACTGTTCTCTATGTTTACAAAACCTCATAGTACACAATGTTTTTGGTAAAAATGCGTCCATCGTGTAATAGATCACCCTGACTTGGGTTGTCTTGAATGAAAACTTTAATATCATCTGGATTTGTGCACCTTGAAAAAGCAACATAGAGTTGTACATGTGCAAAATCAGGTTCCTGTAAAAAAATACCCACAGACTTAAACATTTGTCCTTGGGATTTATTTATGTTCATGGCAAGTGCCATGATAACTGGCAATTGTCTCCTTTGAAGGACCAAAAGGCAAACCATTCTCACTTGGCGCCAAATCAATTCTTGGTATAAAAACTTGTTCTCCCTTAATTTCTGCATGTATAAAATTATCTTTTAAATCGTGCTCAATTAATCTCAATAGTATGACAATTGCCCCTTTTTTCAATTGCAAAACGTGGTGGCATTCCAGATGATGTTAAAGAATTGATACATTCTATACTAAAGTTAGATTCACTGTCTTTATCACCAACCAGAACTAAATCTGCACTGTAATAATTCTTCTGGGTTGCGTTGATGAATTTTAAAATGTTGTTATTTAGATTCAAGGCATCTATATTTTTGGATGTTAATATCACTTTGTTTGCAATGTCTGAGTATTTTGTCGTTATTGAGAGTGTTTAGAAAGATTGCCGATATGAGGGAATCCTTGCAAACCATTTGTGATGGAATCTCGACGGTATCATCCGGTAAATTATTTATTTGTGGATGTTTTCCTTCTCCAATTAATTCTTATTGCAGGTGTGTAAATACCGTATTGGTCTGAATATAAGCCTCACCTTTTTTCCGATTCTTCAGCTTGCGAGTTACGAATGCGGCTTATATTCGCGACCATAAAAAAAATCATTGCGGATTTGCGAAATTTGCTTGTTACATGTGTGGCTTCTATTCGTGAACGCAAAATTACTGCCGATTTGCGCGATTGCGAGTTAAGGGTGACGATTTTCGTGCTTGAGAGTGCGGTATTGAATAGCGATTAACGGTTTTAGGGATTCTAACATCCTGTAAAACCTGTAACCTGCAAAAAAAGCTACAGTGCTAATTAGAAAGCCTGTTTCTTGCAATGGCTGATCACTTTGAGAGTCTTTTTCTCTCCAATTTTACGGGTGCGGCTTATATTTGAGTAATATCTTCTTTCTATTTTTTCCCCTTGAAATTTACGGGTGCGGCTTATATGCGGGTGCGGCTTATATTCGGACCAATACGGTATTTTCCACAGTTTACTTGTCTTGGTACATGTTTCAATGATGTCAGTCCTATTTCCATGTGGCACAACAGGTAATGTTTCCCTAAAACACCTTTCCACCAAATGGCAAATTATTATCCATCCCTTCTTTTAAGAATCTATCAATACATTGCAAGGCATGACATGACATCATTGTTGCCTCATATATGATAATTAATTTACTTTTTTTATTTTTTGGGCTTGTAAAGAATTTAGTCGAATATCTGACACTGATGTTTCAAAAATGGGAACTGGCAGTTTACATCCACTTTGCACAGTTCTTCCACCTCCTAACAAAAGTGCCAATTCCAGTTGTTGCAAATTTCATTGCTATTTGACCCTGTGCTCGAATGTAACTCATCAAACAATTGTACAGATACGTTTTTCCTGATTCACCAGGGCCATCTAAATAGAAATAACGGCTTTGACAATGTAATCATCTGTAGCATCTGTGATGGCATTAAATGCTTGCACTTGTAAAGTATTTAAAGTTGCCAGTTTTTCATAGTCATCAAAGTTGATGTCATCTATAAGTCCTGGATCAGGCAAATTAAAACTTGCACAATTTAATCCATGAGCAAGAAAGATTTCTTGAATTTCCATTAATGCTTTTAATAGCACAATGTGCTCATTGTAACGTTTCAAGAAGTCTTCACACATATTTAATTTAAATGTTTCCCACAAAGCAAATGCATCAGGTACATTGCAAAATATGCAAATTAATGCAAATTGTTCTCTCATTTGCTTTGGCATTTGACATAGTGCCACTTATTCCAGACACCTCTCCCATTCTTTAACATCTGCTATGAAGTTTTGATGTATTGCAGCTAATGGGAAAGTATCATAAACTATGTCATTCACTGTGCGTAAATGTTCCTAACTTTGTGCACCGGGAACATGTAAAAGAAGTAATCCTAAACTTAAACGTTCAATGTCTCTTGGGCTGACGGTATAAATTTGTGGTATGATTTTATGAGTATCTCGTTTTCGTTGTCGCCATTGGCCATTTACAAATACATAGTGACATGGAATCTCAATGTATAAAAATTGTCTGGCCTCAGTGTCCTGGCAGTTTAATTGAAACCAAGCAGTAAGTGTTGTTTCTCGATGTTCACTTTGGGCTATGGCAGTTGTTTCATTGCCTGCAATAAAGCAAACAAACTGACTTTGTGGCAAATGTACAGCTAATCGATACACAGCATGTGACCAATCATGCATCTCAAATTTGAGAAGATGCCACACTGCTTCTGGAGCACTGACATAGCGAGCATCTAAATAATTTGAAAGTTCGTCATGTAAAATTGGATTTTCCTTTTCGTTTTGTGCACCTTGCACAACAACAGTTGATGCATCACATCCTTTGTATATATATTTATACACATATTTGATGGATTTAATTTAATATATAATTTAATAGAAGTGCCAGGTTCCACATTTATGTGTGCATTGTACTTCATCAGCAAATGTCGATTGTATGGAACTATATATCTATTATCGACCTTTTGGCCACGGATAATAGCTGTTTGTCCTTGTCTTCTTTTATACAAAGGTTATCCACCACAATTAGCATAAGCTTGCATTTGAAATTGTTTTGGGATCTCTTTTGCACATTTTTTATTTTCCATTCATGGTGAATTTGGATTGATATCTCCACATGGCCCATGAATTATTCTGTGTGTTACAATCTCATAAAGTTTTGAATATTTTTCTGGATGTGGCAATTCAGCAGTAATTACTGAATTCACTCTCTCTGCAGTATTCAATTTATCTTTTTCCCTGCAGGATTAAAAGTATATGTGCAGGCCTCTTTTTTGAAATTCAATGGTATAAACAAAAGTCACACATTTTCCAAATAACTGTGCTTTAGTTATATCATGTATTAATGAATTGAATTTTATTTTGAATACTCTTGCCACTAAATCTGGTCGGTCAGTCGTATTTGGGAAAGATTAAAATTTTCCTTGATCTCTGGCCATTGTGGATTACATGTGAATGTAATGAATAAATCTGGTTTTCCAAATTTTGAGACACAGCCATGGCATCATTATATTTTTCTCGCATATTGCGAGGAGATCCTTGGAAAGTGGATGGCAAAATGATTGCTCTTTCAGCTGGAATGTCTCTGTTGGTAGCCAATTCAGCGACATAATCCATCAATCCACAATATTGTTCTATGCAAAGCTTGTTTTGTTGAAATTTGATAACATTTAGATTATTTGCTTTGACTTGTAGATAGGAATCAATAATCCATTGCTGTTTGAGTTTGCCCTCACATAAAATAGGATTAAAATGATCCTGAATAGCACAAACTTTACTATTGGGATAACTTTGCAAATGTATTTTTGGTTCCCGCCCTGGCTCAACATTTGGAAAGAAAATGGGATATGTCATTGGATCCCAATTACAACTTAATATATTTATGTTTATAAAAGGTTGGTCTTCATTCAGTATTGCAATCTGTTTTTAAAACCATATTTACTCTTGGCATTGGCAATTGATGTATTTGAGCATGTTGCTGTTCTTTTTTAACCTGTGTTAATTGTTTGTATGCTTGACTGTATGGGTTGTTGGCCATAATTTTATCCAGCTGTTCAAAGACTATGCGCAAACACTGTTTATTTTCTGGAAGTGTCATTCGTTGTTCAACAGCTTCCATTTGATCTAAGACATATAACTGTGGAAATTTCCTTTGCTGTCCTTCTTGTGGGTGTAAATGTGAAGTGCGGTGGTAAATTTGTCCTTGAACTCTAAAACAGTAAGGACCATGTCCTGGGATATTTTCTGCTAATGTTGCACCCATAGAAGCCAATGAAATTGCACTGTTATAAGACCTGATGTTTGTTTTTTTATTGGTATAATTTGGAAAAGTTGGATTGCTCATTATACTTTGTAAGTAATCTGGAAATGTGTGTCTTTGTGGAAGTCTTACCTTTCCTTTCCTTTCTGACAGCAACTAATGACGTCTCCGTCAGTTGGTCTTTCCTTGAGAAAATGATAGGCCCCACAAAACTGACAAACAACATTGAGTAATCCACAATAATGAGTGTCTACTGTTAGTGCTGTAATGAAAGCAGTATTCTGAGCTTCCTCAACATAGATATCACTACAACTTTCTATATCTACATTGGTGTCATGTGTATGAACATTGGTGTCATGATGCTATATTGGATCATTAGGCAATGTTTCACAAACATGTTTTTGTTTACTTTTTCTTTTTTTTGAAGCTCCAGCACACTCCCTTTGTGCTTTCTTACTCATTTTTCTTTTATTTAAAAGTCTCTGTCGATCTTCTTCTCTTAAGAGTTGGGAAGTCTCGGGGGACTGTGCATCTCTCCACTTTTGCTTTCTTTCCCTTGCTACTCTTCTTTCGCGTTCACTGCTGTCTTCTCCGTTGTCCGCCATTGTAATCTGAAATTCTAAATACAGGTGTAAGATGTAATGTTTTTTTGTATTGTAAATATTGTTTTTACGTGCTCTCAATTCAAAACCTAAAAAGCATTAATGAAAGAATGCAATGATTTGAAAAGCATTTGTAATTTTTCCATGAAATAAATTAATCCATTAAGGTTTTTTTTATTGGCATACATTAAAAAGGAAAGCAGTGCACATATATATATATATTTATATATTGATAAATAATGTTTTTTTTTGTAATAATTAATTATTAAGTCATTCAGAAATGAATGTACATGAATAAATTAATCAATAACAGACATCAATGGTAAACCTAAACAGGTTATTATGATTTCCTAAAGAAGGGCAAACAAAAAGAACTATGAGCATAGTATACAGTAGATCGGGCTTAAAATAATGTGCAATTTTGTTATGTTATTAATGAAGAAATCAATCAACTTGTGAGTTGTAATTTGCGCTCTTTAAAAGTTAATTAGGTAAGCATATATGTATGCATATTTTTTATTATTAATGAATAATTATTAATAATTAATCATTTGCAATTTGTGCAATGGAATAGGGCTCTATATAAGCACATAGCATATTTTTTTACGGAACTTTTTAGTTGGTGAAGACCTTGGTTTTGGTGCTTATGCTATGTCCTTATATAGAGCCCTTTTCAATTAGGCAAATGGCAATTGAATGAGGCCCTACATAAATATAGGTTAATTAATGAATCATTAACTGTCATCAATGCAAAACAAAAAGGGCATCATGAAATCATATACCATTGAAATTGATTTTATTGAAGATAAAATCCTGCAGAGCTCACTCTCTGTCTTCAGTCAGGTGCAGAGATGAGGATTCTGTGAAATGAGATGACAATCATTTTTAATCTTTGCATTCAATTAATTTGTGACTCATTGAAACTATGATGTTTAATTGGCATACATGGAAAACATAAACACATAATCATCAATATATTCATAAATAAAAGCAGTATAAAATATTAAATGTAGCACATGTCACAATCTAAGAAAGTGTTTTGAATATTTAAGTGCTTTGACGGTCCTATCCCTGTCAGGCAATTATAAGCACTACAGATATGTAAGTGCTTTATTAAAATGTACATATTTTTTGATCTATTATAAATGTTTTATTTTATTTATTATTATTAATTAATAGTTCCAAAAGCAATGTACATGAATAATTAGTAAGTCAGATATATAAGTGCAGGTTAAAAATCATTATTATTATTATTGCAGTATAAAATGTAACCTTTCTTTTTGTAATGATTACTAATTATTAATTTATTTTTAATATATTAATATACTGTCGGGATTAATACGACATATTATTTTCTAAATAATATAGAATAATGAATTTTGAGTTCAGAATCAATTTATAGACACATTCCTTTTTATAAAATAACATTTATTGAAAATAACAAAATTAACTAGTCTAATGATAAAAATGTAATGTATCAAATCAAATGCAAATAAAACAAAATATAACCACTTGATATTAAAAGAAAATTAATCCATCATATTGTATAACTTATTATTTTATAACATCTTCTATACAATCCTTAAATCTCAAGATAAAAGTTTATCTCAATCACATGTACAATAAAACCTGGAATAGCAACCCAAAAAATAAAATCAGATAAATCAATTAATAAAAATTCACCCAAAATAACGTTTAACATGTACTAATAATGTCTAATTATAGTATAATATAACTATACAGGAATGTATTAAATATAACACAATTATGGTAAAGTATTTTATAATATAATTGATAAGTTAGCTAAGTAAAATTAATTTATCTGTATTGGTCAAAAAGAAAAATGAGATATCAAATTTTGTACTAAAATTTATATCCGGATTTATAAATTTCAATGACAAAATGAAATCTAAATAACTTTTTGATAAGAAATAAACCAAACAGAGAAATTATGGTAATGGTTTTCAATTATATCATAAAATAAAATAATTCAATTTATACATTACCAATTATGACAAAATTCCACTGGTCAATTCCAAAATTGCCTGGCCTTTTCCACGGGATCAAAGTTTTCCTATAGCTCTTTCTTTTTCTCTCCAGCCCCCTCTCCCCAGATCCTGTTTCTATCCATAATTATACCTCCAAATTCATTTGCCTATCAGGATCCCAAATCAGTTAAAGTATCTAGTAACCAATAGAATCGCTCATGATGTCATCACATATTTAAATTTTTATAGTGAATATATTTTTCTATAGAGACATTTATTCCTTGAACCATAAGATGGCGCTCTTGGACCTTTGAATTTTCATACCTTTAATTAACTAATGACCCCTTTGACCCACAACCTATAAACAAGATAGGGTCATAAGAATGGTTATCAGTTAGATACCCCTTAACAGATTTATTATTCTGGGAAAGAGACTGAATGTCTAGTAACACATTCTTCACATGTGAAATTTTGGGGAGGATTCCATTATTTCTAAGAAACATAACCTTTAAAGACCTTTATCAATTAGTTTAGGAATTCACTCAAATATTTGTCTCTACAGAACAAAGAACTATTTAAACATGAAGAACTCACTTGTGAGAAGCTGTGAAAACACATCTTTTACATAGATATATTCAAATAATGGAATTGCATGCATAAATATATATGTATATATAAATATATAAAGCATATAAAATATTAATACATTGGATATAAAATAGTGGTTAATAATTGGAATATCATATTATACTATAATATCCATAGAAGATAAAACTTTATTCATACAAAAGTTCTGACATAACCCCCTCTCTGAAATAATATCGCTCTTTATAAATTAGGTGATATTATTACAGTTATTAAGTCATTTAGATTCTGTTTTTGGAGCTCCAATTTTCTCTGCACCATCTTCAAGGAATCCCGAAGTTCCCTAGATTCCTTATTTAATGTTTCAATAGATACAGAGTTTGCTACTGACATAGTGGTACCTATAACAGCTCCAAGTATAGTCATTATCGCAGCCCCAATAAGGAAACCGATAAACCGTTTCGGACTTCTGCTGTCGGAATTGTAAGACTCATGAATAAAAGTTATCTTTAATTGTTCCAACATCTCCTTTACATTAGCTTGTGATCGATCAATGTGTTCATGATATCATACTTTGGTTTCCTCCATCTGTATGTTAGCTATGTTAAATTGCCTTTCAATCACTGTTTGTGGATCCACGCTCACGAAAATCTTTTGCGATGTCAATCTCCTTCCGGTGAGAATAAACCCTGGAGCCTCTTGGATAAGAATTCCTGAAGACCGGCCTGGCTCCGCAATAGGTTCCATTCGGACCTCTTGGCATAGGATCAGCATCACCCATATCAGAGCTGTTTTCATGATCACTAATTCTTTTTTTTTTTTTTTTTTATAATGTATTCTATACAATGTAAAAATAGAATAATCTTATTAGACAGGGCATTCAAAGTCATATTATTCATCAGGAATATCGTTAATAATTCTTAAATGAGATCTTGGGTGACAACTTTTTATTTGATTAATATGAACCCATCTTTCAACCATTTGACCATTTTTTTTTATTTGTATTTTGTACACAACAGGTGACATTTTGTCAACAATAGTATAAGGTCCTTTCCATGAAGGCAAAAACTTTTTCACTTGGTTTTGTTGAAAGTTGTACAAATATATCTGATCTGTGATCTCGTACTCATTTTTGGATGTCTTTAGATCATAATAAGTTTTAGTACTTACAGCAGATTTCTCTAAATTTCTTTGCGCAAAAGCAAATGCCTGCTGTAAGTGTTTCCTCAGATCCTCTATATATTGATGGGTTGTAGCAGCATTCACTAAATTTTGGTATTGGGTTCTATAAATATGGTGTTGTGGGAGTACCATACGTCTCCCCGTCATTAATTCAAATGGCAACATTTTTGTTGCAGTACTAGGTGTAGATCTTATAGCCATTAATACTAAAGGTAATTTTATATCCCAGTCTTTACCTGATTCTTTCACAAATTTCTTTAAAATACTAATAATGGATTGGTTGTACCGTTCCACATTATTACTAGAAGCAGCACAATAAGAAATATGTAATTTTCTCTTAACCCCTAGGATTTTCCACATACGGCTCATTACTTCACTGGTAAAGTGAGATCCACGATCAGACTCAATTCGTTGTGGTAAACCAAAACGGGAAAAGACATGGTTAATTAATAACATTGCAGCAGTTTCTGTTTTACAATTTGTGGCTGGAAGGCACTCTACCCATTTGGTAAATAGACATGTAACCGTTAGCATATATTTATTACCCCTAGATGATGTTGTTACTAGACCAATAAAGTCTATTTGGATATCTGACCAGGGCATAGACATCCCTCTTTTCTGAAGAGGAGCTCTATGGGTAGGTGTATTAGGTTGATATTGGGGACATACCAAACATCCCTGACAATATGTCTGGATATTAGAGATGTCGCGAATAGTTCGCCGGCGGACTTTTTTCGGCGAACATAGCATGTTCGCGTTCGCGGCGAACTGCGAACATATGGGAGATTCAACCCGCCCCCAATACTTTATCATTGAGCAAACTTTGACCCTGCATGTCACAGTCAGCAGACACATTCCAGCCAATCAGCAGCATACACTCCCTTCTACACCCTTCTACCTCATGGACAGCAGCCATTTTAGAATCATAAGTACCTTGCAGTCTTACTGAGAGGAGGGACAGTTTGGATGATACTGCATCAATAGGGAAAACCATAGCTAGGCAAGTTTATTCAGTGTCCAGTGCAGTGCTGAAGGACTCTTGTGCATTATTATTATTACTAGCGTATTGCAATGAGATGTGTATGTTTGGAAAGTTGTATAGTTATTAATATACATATGGAGCAGTTTGCTCCATAAAAAAGTGGTCCGTATTAACGGCTCGCCTCGCTATGTGAGGCTCGCCTGCAATGAGCGCCTGTGTGTACTGTCAGTGTGCTTGGTGCTGTGAGTCTGTGTGTACTGTCAGTGTGCTTGGTGCTGTAGGTCTGTGTGCACTGTCAGTGTACTCGGTGCCATGGGTCTGTGTGTACTGTCAGTGTACTTGGTGCTGTAGTTCTGTGTGCACTGCCAGTGTACTTGGTGCTATGGGTCTGTGTGCACTGCCAGTGTGCTTGGTGCTTTAGGTCTGTGTGTACTGTCAGTGTACTTGGTGCTGTAGGTCTTTGTGTACTGTCAGTGTGCTTGGTGCTGTAGGTCTTTGTGTACTGTCAGTGTGCTTGGTGCTGTAGGTCTGTGTGTACTGTCAGTGTGCTTGGTGCTGTAGGTTTGTGTGTACTGTCAGTGTACTTGGTGCTGTGAGTCTGTGTGTACTGTCAGTGTACTTGGTGCTGTAGGTCTGTGTGTACTGTCAGTGTACTTGGTGCTGTATATATGTGTGTACTATCAGTGTACTTGGTGCTGTGGGTCAATGTGTACTGTCAGTGTACTTGGTGCTGTAGGTCTGTTTGCACTGCCAGTGTACTTGGTGCTATGGGTCTGTGTGCACTGCCAGTGTGCTTGGTGCTCTAGGTCTGTGTGTACTGTCAGTGTGCTTGGTGCTGTAGGTTTGTGTGTACTGTCAGTGTGCTTGGTGCTGTGAGTCTGTGTGTACTGTCAGTGTACTTGGTGCTGTAGGTCTGTGTGTACTGTCAGTGTACTTGGTGCTGTAGGTCTGTGTGTACTGTCAGTGTACTTGGTGCTGTGGGTCTGTGTGTACTGTCAGTGTACTTGGTGCTGTAGGTCTGTTTGCACTGCCAGTGTACTTGGTGCTATGGGTCTGTGTGTACTGTCAGTGTGCTTGGTGCTGTAGGTCTGTGTGCACTGTCAGTGTTCTTGGTGCTGTAGTTCTGTGTGCACTGCCAGTGTACTTGGTGCTATGGGTCTGTGTGCACTGTCAGTGTAATTGGTGCTGTGAGTCTGTGTGTACTGCCAGTGTACTTGGTGCTATGAGTCTGTGTGTACTTGGCAGTGTACTTGGTGCTGTAGGTCTGTGTGTACTGTCAGTGTGCTTGGTGCTATAGGTCTGTGTGTACTGTCAGTGTGCTTGGTGCTATAGGTCTGTGTGCACTGCCAGTGTACTTGGTGCTATGGGTCTGTGTGTACTGTCAGTGTTCTTGGTGCTGTAGTTCTGTGTGCACTGACAGTGTACTTGGTGCTATGGGTCTGTGTGCACTGCCAGTGTGCTTGGTGCTCTAGGTCTGTGTGTACTGTCAGTGTGCTTGGTGCTGTAGGTTTGTGTGTACTGTCAGTGTGCTTGGTGCTGTGAGTCTGTGTGTACTGTCAGTGTACTTGGTGCTGTAGGTCTGTGTGTACTGTCAGTGTACTTGGTGCTGTATATATGTGTGTACTATCAGTGTACTTGATGCTGTGGGTCAATGTGTACTGTCAGTGTACTTGGTGCTGTAGGTCTGTTTGCACTGCCAGTGTACTTGGTGCTGTATATCTGTGTGTACTGTCAGTGTACTTGGTGCTGTATATATGTGTGTACTATCAGTGTACTTGGTGCTGTGGGTCAATGTGTACTGTCAGTGTACTTGGTGCTGTAGGTCTGTTTGCACTTCCAGTGTACTTGGTGCTGTATATCTGTGTGTACTGTCAGTGTACTTGGTGCTATATGTCTATGTGTACTGTCAGTGTGCTTGGTGCTGTAGGTCTGTGTGTACTGTCAGTGAGCTTGGTGCTATATGTCTATGTGTACTGTCAGTGTGCTTGGTGCTGTAGGTCTGTGTACTGTCAGTGTGCTTGGTGCTGTAGGTCTGTGTGTACTGTCAGTGTGCTTGGTGCTTTAGGTCTGTGTGCACTGCCAGTGTACTTGGTGCTATGGGTCTGTGTGTACTGTCAGTGTGCTTGGTGCTGTAGGTCTGTGTGCAAACAAGGTTCACAGCTCTTCAACACAATGCTTCCAAATAGGTAAAGTCTATTCATTTATTAATGTATTACATGTTTACTATTACACACAAAACAACATTAGCTCAGTTACAATAACATTGCCGTCATTTTTTGACGGGCAAGTCGCTAGTGTCATAATAAACACCACATGAACATGGCAACCACTCTCTTGTGGGA
Organism: Discoglossus pictus; assembly: GCA_027410445.1. Lineage (NCBI taxonomy): Eukaryota > Metazoa > Chordata > Amphibia > Anura > Alytidae > Discoglossus > Discoglossus pictus. The sequence goes on along the minus strand of CM050163.1, from coordinate 190,213,931 downwards.
TTCAGGTACGTCCACGGATTCATCCTCCATATATCTGAATAAGCCAGGAATGATATATAGAGGCCTACGGCGCTCATTGCCAATGTGGTCCGTATTACACATTATATAGTAATAATAATAAGAATAATAATAAAGCAGAAGACCTCCCCTGTGTCTCCCCCCCACTCCCTCCCATGTGTCTCTCTCCCCTGTGTCTCCCCCCCACTCCCTCCCATGTGTCTCTCTCCCCCCCTCTCCCCTGTGTCTCTCCCACCCTTGCCTGTGTCTCTACCCCCTCTCCCTTCCCCAGTGTTTCTTTCCTCCCTCTCCTGTGTCTTTTCCCCCTTCCCTGTGTCACTCCCCCCTCCCCTGTGTCTCTACCCCCCTCTCCCTTCCCGTGTTTCTTTCCCCCCTCCCCTGTGTCTTTCCCTCTCCCCTGTGTCTCTCCCCCCTCATCTGTGTCTCTTCCCCCTTCTCCCCTGTGTCTCTACCCCCTCTCCCTTCCCCTGTGTTTCTTCCCCCCTCCTCTGTGTCTTTACCCCCTTTTCTCTCCCCGGTGTCTCCTCACCACTCCCTCCCATTAGTCTCTACCCCCCCTCTCCCCTGTGTCTCTACCCCCCACTCTCTCCTGTGTCTCTCCCCCCTCCCATGTGTCTCTTCCCCTCACCTCTCCCTTACCCTGTTTCTCTTCCCCCCTCTGCCCTGTGTCTTCCTCCCCCTCTCCACTGTGTCTTCCTCCCCCTCTCCCCTCTCCTGTGTCTCCCTCTCCCCTGTGTTTCCTCCCCCTCTCTCCTCCCCTGTTAGCTTCTATATGCATACACACATACGATAAGAAATCTGGGGGGGGGGGGTTACCCCGTACCCCCCCCCCCCCAGTTCCAACACCCATGTGTACTGTATAATATTGTATTGCACTATGTTATATTATATCACTAGCGACTTGCCTGGCACAAATGATGGGGCAATAAAGTTTGAAGCCATGGCAATGCTGTTTGCCACACAATGTGATGCTTTTTGAACTCTGAGGACCTTCGGCGCTCATTGTGAGTCTCTTCCCTCGTGTCCTTCATGTTTCGTGCTTTGCAACGATCAATCTTCGGCGCTCATCGCAAAGACAGATATATAAGTACAGTGTTAAATATATAATTTTTTTTGTGCAGTGTAAATTAAAAAATGTATTCAGGTCTCAGAGCATAATAAAGTGATTTAGATTTGTAACTGCTTTGAGAGTGCTATCGCTGGCAGCCAATGAGCAGTAATCCAGATATATAACTGCAGAGTAAAAAGTAAAACATTTTAGTGTAGTGTAAAGTCTACATTTTTATTTTCCATTACTAATTAATACTTATTAAATGAATGCACGATAATAACTATTGTGAATGAACAAATGTATTAGGAAGTGCGAAGCGTTAATGTATGTAAAGTAACCGCAGTGTAAAATACGCTATTAAGCATATTTTTTATATATATATATATTTTTTAAAGTAATGAATTCATTAATTACTAAAATACTTGACCTATTTGTAATTAATATATCCAGTGATCAATAACCTGAAGAGCTAACAATCAGTTTTGATTTTCCTGCAGCTTACAGTGTACATTTGGACTGTTGGTGACCCGAGGTGTAAGTGTCAGCAATGTGCGCAGTGCACAAGGGGAAACCGCTTGTATAGCAGTGTAACGCGCCATTTAAGATTTGTAATGTTATTAGTTGCAAGTTAGTGTTGTAAAATGGCGGCGATTGTGTATGTGTTATGCGGCTCGCCAGCAGTTTCCATTATTTATAATAGTGTATTTTGTACCTCGTCTGTTCCTAGGTAAAAGTCGTGTAGCCTCGTTTTCATTTTTTTCGGACGCCATTTTTTTTGTCGCTTAGCCGATTTACAAGTGCCAACTGGGGAAGACGTTACAGATATCACATATATAGTTGTGAGCAGACGGGTTGTTGCTAACGCTGCGGGCTTGCGAAGCGAGGGCCAGAGTTGCTGGCAAGGAGCTCCGAAGGCTCCCACGTCGGCTGCAATGAGCCGCAGGCGGGACTTACACCATCAAATTTACGGACTTACCATCCAAAAATACGGGACTTAAAAAAGCTCACAAAAATACGACCTTAACGCCCAAACCGAACGCACTTAAAAACATTAAAAACACAATAAATACACACAACAAACACATAAAAAGCTTACCCACAGCAAGGCGGGCACCGAGGACCTCTGCAAGTGAAGTTACACCTTCATTTAAGTCCAAATTCATGAGTTTAGACACCCGAAAATCACCTAAGTGAGAGAAAAAATGGCCCTTGAAAAAAAGAAAACGAGGCTACAGGACCCTAAACACGCAAAACACATACGGATTTTCCTAAAAAGCCGTACGCGGTAAAGATACACTATTAACAAGGATGCTAAATCATCCACACCCGCGTACCACATACACATTCCCCGCCATTTTACAACACTAACTTACACAATGCGGAAGTACCCAGCTACCCTAACGGCTTCCCCTCACGCACGCAGCCTATTTACACTGCACACATTGCTGACACTTACACAGCAGCTCCACAGCACTGAAAACCTACATTGTATGCTGCAGGAACATGAAAACAGATTGTCAGCTCTTCAGCACAATGCTTCCTGCATATATTACTTACAAATAGGTAAAGTATATTCATTTAGTAATTATTTCATTAGCATACAAAAATACATATACACAAAAAAAACATTATCACATTAAACATAAAAGCCATTCACTGCGCGCCTCACAACGAGCGCCAACGCTGCTCATAGCATACAAAGCCTTGCAATAAGCGCAAAAAACACATCACCGCCGACCAAAGAATAACAGCAAAAGCGCCTATGAGAAAAAAAATACAACCAACAGCCTCGCAATGAGCGCCGAAGGATCTCCGACCGCCAACAAAATGAATGTCTCGTCCAAACCATTACCTGCCTTACAATCTTATTGCCGCCATTTTTTGATGGGCAAGTCGCTAGTAAATATATAAAGATCAAGATAATAAAAGTATCAGGAAATGTAACACAAAGATGCACGCGCGTCTGAATAATACGACAAATACGGATTTTTCTCATAAGTGATATGATCGCAGTATTGGGTCATAAACCCTAAACACTGGAATCTGTTACATACAATTTACTGATGATGTCATTAATGGGCTTCAAGGGGGGGGATCTCTTTTCATACTTTTTGAGCGGTGCAAATCCAACATACGCAGAGCGGAAACGCCACATCTGTGGGACACACACAAAGGGGTTCACTTTGGGAGAAAAAAACAAACAAATATGAAATATTTAATAATCATATTTTAATGTTACCAACAGATAAGGAAACGAAACTGAGGTTATTATATCTAATAGTAGCAAGCCTGGGAGTACTGGGAGTAATAATACTGCAGCAGGAGGTCAGGACTAATGTCACCTATAGACCCCCAGACAGATAAAGGTCAGTACTAATGTCCCTCTATAGACCCCCAGTCAGATAAAGGTCAGTACTAATGTCCCTCTATAGACACCCAGTCAGATAAAGGTCATTACTTATGTCCCTCTATAGACACCCAGTCAGATAAAGGTCAGTACTAATGTCCCTCTATAGACACCCAGTCAGATAAAGGTCAGTACTAATGTCCCTCTATAGACACCCAGTCAGATAAAGGTCAGTACTAATGTCCCTCTATAGACCCCCAGTCAGATAAAGGTCATTACTAATGTCCCTCTATAGACACCCAGTCAGATAAAGGTCAGTACTAATGTCCCTCTATAGACCCCCAGTCAGATAAAGGTCATTACTAATGTCCCTCTATAGACACCCAGTCAGATAAAGGTCAGTACTAATGTCACCTATAGACCCCCAGTCATATAAAGGTCAGTACTAATGTCCCTCTATAGACCCCCAGTCAGATAAAGGTCATTACTAATGTCCCTCTATAGACACCCAGTCAGATAAAGGTCAGTACTAATGTCACCTATAGACCCCCAGTCATATAAAGGTCAGTACTAATGTCACTCTATAGACACCCAGTCAGATAACGGTCAGTACTAATGTCCCTCTATAGACCCCCAGTCATATAAAGGTCATTACTAATGTCCCTCTATAGACACCCAGTCATATAAAGGTCAGTACTAATGTCACTCTATAGACACCCAGTCAGATAAAGGTCAGTACTAATGTCCCTCTATAGACACCCAATCAGCTTAAGGTTATTACTAATGTCACCTATACACCCCCAGTCAGATAAAGGTCATTACTAATGTCCCTCTATAGACACCCAGTCAGATAAAGGTCAGTACTAATGTCACCTATAGACCCCCAGTCATATAAAGGTCAGTACTAATGTCACTCTATAGACACCCAGTCAGATAAAGGTCAGTACTAATGTCCCTCTATAGACCCCCAGTTATATAAAGGTCATTACTAATGTCACCTATACACCCCCAGTCAGATAAAGGTCATTACTAATGTCCCTCTATAGACACCCAGTCAGATAAAGGTCATTACTAATGTCCCTCTATAGACACCCAGTCAGATAAAGGTCAGTACTAATGTCCCTCTATAGACACCCAGTCCGATAAAGGTCAGTACTAATATCACCTATAGACACCCAGTCAGATAAAGGTCATTACTAATGTCCCTCTATAGACACCCAGTCAGATAAAGGTCAGTACTAATGTCCCTCTATAGACCCCCAGTCAGATAAAGGTCAGTACTAATGTCCCTCTATAGACCCCCAGTCAGATAAAGGTCAGTACTAATGTCACCTATAGACACCCAGTCAGATAAAGGTCAGTACTAATGTCACTCTATAGACACCCAGTCAGATAAAGGTCAGTACTAATGTCCCTCTATAGACACCCAGTCATATAAAGGTCATTACTAATGTCCCTCTATAGACACCCAGTCAGATAAAGGTCAGTACTAATGTCACCTATAGACCCCCAGTCAGATAAAGGCCAGTACTAATGTCACTCTATAGACACCCAGTCAGATAAAGGTCAGTACTAATGTCCCTCTATAGACACCCAGTCATATAAAGGTCATTACTAATGTCCCTCTATAGACACCCAGTCAGATAAAGGTCAGTACTAATGTCACCTATAGACCCCCAGTCATATAAAGGTCAGTACTAATGTCACTCTATAGACACCCAGTCGAATAAAGGTCAGTACTAATGTCCCTTTATAGACACGCAGTCAGCTAACGTTCAGTACTAATGTCCCTCTATAGACCCCCAGTCATATAAAGGTCATTACTAATGTCACCTATAGACCCCCAGTCAGATAAAGGTCAGTACTAATGTCACTCTATAGACCCCGGTCATATAAAGGTCAGTACTAATGTCCCTCTATAGACACCCAGTCAGCTAAAGGTCAGTACTAATGTCCCTCTATAGACCCCCAGTCATATAAAGGTCATTACTAATGTCACCTATAGACCCCCAGTCAGATAAAGGTCATTACTAATGTCCCTCTATAGACACCCAGTCAGATAAAGGTCATTACTAATGTCACTCTATAGACACCCAGTCAGATATAGGTCAGTACTAATGTCACCTATAGACCCCCAGTCATATAAAGGTCAGTACTAATGTCCCTCTATAGACCCCCGGTCATATAAAGGTCAGTACTAATGTCCCTCTATAGACACCCAGTCAGCTAAAGGTCAGTACTAATGTCCCTCTATAGACACCCAGTCAGATAAAGGTCAGTACTAATGTCCCTCTATAGACCCCCAGTCATATAAAGGTCATTACTAATGTCCCTCTATAGACACCCAGTCAGATAAAGGTCATTACTAATGTCCCTCTATAGACACCCAGTCAGATAAAGGTCATTACTAATGTCCCTCTATAGACACCCAGTCAGATAAAGGTCAGTACTAATGTCACCTATAGACCCCCAGTAATATAAAGGTCAGTACTAATGTCACTCTATAGACACCCAGTCAGATAAAGGTCAGTACTAATGTCCCTCTATAGACACCCAGTCAGCTAAGGGTCAGTACTAATGTCCCTCTATAGACCCCCAGTCATATAAAGGTCATTACTAATGTCACCTATAGACCCCCAGTCAGATAAAGGTCATTACTAATGTCCCTCTATAGACACCCAGTCATATAAAGGTCAGTACTAATGTCCCTCTATAGACACCCAGTCAGCTAAAGGTCATTACTAATGTCCCTCTATAGACACCCAGTCATATAAAGGTCATTACTAATGTCCCTCTATAGACACCCAGTCAGCTAAAGGTCAGTACTAATGTCACTCTATAGACCCCCAGTCAGATAAAAGGTCATTACTAATGTCCCTCTTTAGATACCCAGTCAGCTAAAGGTCAGTACTAATGTCCCTCTATAGACACCCAGTCATATAAAGGTCATTACTAATGTCACTCTATAGACACTGTAACAGGGCGCCCCCTTCTGGCGGGGTTTGCGTCCTGTTTCCTTTTACTTTGGTTTAGGGAGGAAGACACAGCAGGCTTGACAGAGTTTTACTGCTATTTATTTGTCAGCACAAAACAGAACAAAAACAGGGCTTATCTTCAGCAAATAAAATAAAATCCTACATAAACGTGCTTGCTATGACCTGGAACACCCTAACTATATCCGGCCAGCTTCTCTGGTTCCGGAGAGTGCCACCTTGTGGCCAGGATGCAAACAGTCTCTTATTTTTGTTATGTCACCACCTTGTGGCGAGGAAACAAACAGTCTCTGATTGAGGGTGAGAATGCCAGCTTGTGGCTAGGAAACAAACAGTCTTTTGATGTCTTTTCCTCTACGGCTTCTGCCAATAGTGGGTGAAGCATAGGGCCCACCCTACTCTCCCTTATGCTTCACCCCAGGGACCCTTGACACACTCTTGTGATGAGGGACGGTTATGCTTGCTTAGCACTCTCTTCTCCCTGGGGCATTTGTAATCCTTTTTCGGGTGTGCTCAAAATACATGCATGTGGCACCAACCTTTTATCCCTTAATGCATCCGGCTTAGCAGGAATGGGGTCTTTTTTAGGTGGCTCCTTCCTCAGCTGGATCTCTCCTGAACTGTAGAGAGCCGCTCTTTTCTTTGGAACAGTCTCTTAGTGACACCCTCCTCCTCAGACTGCTAGGCAGACAGCAAACTTCACTGAGCAGGCTCTTTAACTGCTCCTGAGCAGGGTCAGGTGTTGGCCTGATTAGGCTGAAGATTTTTGGATTAACCCTCTCTATGTCAGTCCAGGGTATATGGCTCTGCTCCATCTGCGGCTTATATATCTTCCCTGATGCACTCTGTTGCAGGTTATCAGGGATTCCTGCTGCACTTCATTACAACACCCAGTCAGATAAAGGTCAGTACTAATGTCACCTATAGACCCCCAGTCATGTAAGGTGTAACCCTTACACTACCTAATCGATACAACATCATACCTGATGTTTTAAAGCACGTTATTCCAAACAATTTAGGAATGTTAGGTAATTTATGCCCTTTATGGCTTAAAACCAGACTCTGTATCAACTATGTAATTTTCCGTGGAAGTTTTGCCATGGATCCCCCTCCGGCATGCCACAGTCCAGTTGTTAGACCCCTTGAAACAACTTTCCCATCACTATTGTGGCCAGAAAGAGTCCCTGTGGGTTTTAAAATTCGCCTGCCTATTGAAGTCTATGGCGATTCGCCGATGTTCGCCGGTTCGCGAACATTTGCGGAGGTTCGCGTTCGCGGTTCGCGAAGCGAAAATTTTAGGTTCGCGACATCACTACTGGATATCTTTCAACATGTGTGGCCAGTACGCAAAATCTCGCAGTATTTCATAGGTGATTTTATCCCCTCTGTGACCTGATGTCGGGGCATCATGGGCATGTTGTAACATTAGACCTCTATATAAAGTAGGAACCACCCACTGCTGTATTCCATTCTTAGATGTACGAATAAGCAATCCATCTAAGATGCTAAATTGGGTTTTTGACTTCATTAAAACTCTCAGGTCTTCTTTACCTACAACATCTATCTCACTCAGAGGATATTTAGCTGGATCTTGTATATGATTATAAAATATACCTATGATTGGATCCTCTTTCTGACTACTGATTAAATCAGAATTCTGAGTATCCTGGAACCATTGAGCTGTAGACAATTCTGTACTCTTTTGGATTTGTTGTCTTGTTATAGCCTGAATTTGAAATGGACCCAAAAGATGATCCACATCAACAAGCTCCCCCTTTAGGGCACCTTGTTTTGCCAACTTATCAGCCAAATCATTTCCTTCTTTATCCTGTCCCATTACCTTTGAGTGGCCCTTTGTCTTCTTCCAATATATATTCATTCCATTAGAGATTACCATCTCATCAATAGCGTGTATTAACTTACCATGTTTCACTGGTTTCTTCCGGGCACTTGTCATTTCATTATGTTTCCATACCTGTAAGTATTCTACGAAACTATTACGGACATATTCCGAATCAGTGATGATCACTAATTCCTTAAGATCATGCTCTATTGCGGTTTGGACAGCGTGATATACGGCTACCAATTCTGATATTTGACTAGTCGTAGATCCTATTTTATAACTCTCAGGTGGAATTGGGATATTGTCTTTCCATACATTACCGATTTCTGCCACCAATTTGTTATCTGCCCCCTCCTTAATATGATATGCACATCCATCCACGTAAACTGTGGGTAAAGTATTACATAATACCTCTTCATATACCTTATAGGGAGATAATTTGTATTCCTTCATAAGGTCCATTTCAGACCAATTTTCTCTAAGAGGATCCTTGGCGGTACAATCATGTAAATCAGCTAACCCTTGGGCCACTGGATTCCTCTTATTCTGTGCATATCTAATTTCCAAAGGCCATCCTTGTAAGGATAAAGTCCATGTGGTTATACGGCTATTTGACAAATTACCGGCTCTAATTTTATCACTATGAATGTATTGTAATGGTTGATGAACGGTTTCTATTATAATTTTCTCACCTTGGATAAAACTTTGGAAATTCTGTAGGGCCCATACTGTAGCAAACAGAGCTTTCTCACAGTCATTAAACTTTACCTCTACAGGTGATAATGTCTTACTTGCATACGCAATAACTTTACTATGCTGGTCATATTTCTGATATAGAACGGCACTCAAACAAAAATCAGTATATCCAGTTTCTAAAAAGAATGGTTTACCCATTTTAGGATAAACTAGGCAAGGAGCCTGGCTGAGTTTTTGTTTTAATTCATTTGTGGCTTGATTTTGAATTTCCCCCCATTGCCATGGCTCTCCTTTCTTTAATAATCGAATGAGAGGCCTAGTTACCTCTGCATAGTTATCAATAAACTTACGAGAATAATTGGTGATACCTAAAAATGATTTTAATTCTTTTAAATTTGTAGGGGTTCTGGTTTTAAGAAGAGCTTCCACTTTCTTTTTCTGTGGATTTATACCTTCAGGAGTTATTTCATGGCCTAAAAAATTAACTTTAGTGCGGCACCATTGTGCCTTTTGAAGAGACAGTTTAACTCCTGCATGCTTCAATTGATCTAGAATATATCTGATTTCAAAAATATGTTTATCAAAATCGTTATTTTTAATCAAGATATCATCTACATATGTTAATGTCCCTCGCTCTTGAGCGTCAGGCATTACCTTTTGTAAAAATATAGCAAACTCATGCCCTGAATTTATAAAACCAAATGGGGTTCTAGTCCATGTATATTGTTGTTTCCCAAAGGTGAAGGCCAATTTATATTGGTCCTCTTCACTTACTTTAATGGTCCAATAACCTTGGGCACAATCAAGCGTAGTAAATAATTTAGATCACTGTATTTGTGCTAAACATTGATCGATATATGGAACGGGCCGTGCAGACATGTACACCCGTTTATTTAATTGTCTCAAATCAGCGCATAAACGCCAGGTTCCATTTGGTTTCAAGACACCTAGAATAGGGTTATTAAAAGAACTGTGCACCGGTCTAATAATCCCCCTAGACTCTAGGTTCTTGATAATATCTGCCAATGATTCATAAGAGGCAAGAGGGAGTCGATATTGTTTCACAAATACGGGTGGCATATTTGGGTCAGTTTTAATTTTAGTGACATGTAAATTTGTCAAACCACAATCATATGAATCCTTAGAGAACATATCTTGGTAATCAATTAATACTTGTCTTAGTTTTTGGTGCTCAATGTCATTAGAACATCCGCTAGCTAAGGCTATCTGTTCCTCAACTCTTTCTCTAAACCCAGGGAATACCTCAGGCTGACTAATCTCATAAGTCTCCTCCAATTGTGTAGACAAATCAGTAGTGATCATACTTACCTGCGTCTCAGTGTTCTGATATTTCTCATACTCTTGTTCATCAATGTTTTGGTTAAAAATAAGTTAATTATCCATAATATCACAGTTACTTTCAGTGAAACTAAAAGGATAAATAGACTGAACAGTAAATAATCCCTCATATTGTGTGTCAAAACACTGATCCATAATCTGGTCATCATTTACATAATTCTCTGGTATCAAACCAATAACAAAATTCATAAACTCAGAAGTAAAATACTCAGAATCTATAGCCATACCTATTAGGGATCCCTTCTCCAAATGTATTGGATGGGATGCTGTGTTATTTACCAGAATAATGAAAGATAGCTGTGTTGTAGTAATTAGAGGTGTATGAATGAGGGTGAGGCCTTTTCGTTGCATCTGATTACTAAGATTTACAAAGGCATCAATACCTTTAATCTTTTGACCCCTTTTTACCTGTAAAGGGAGAGGAAATTGTGCCACCCCCTCTGGTATTGTAACACTTTGTTCCATTTGCACGGTTACTGCATAAGGCATTTGTTGTGCAGATTTCAATTCTTCTGAGTCATTTAGGAATTCTAAGGGCTTATCCTGTAGTCTAGACCAAATAATATTATTGATCAAATCAATTTGAGATGCAAAGCGATGTAATAAATCATTTCCAATATAAATTGGATATTGGGAACCCTCAATAACTAAGAATAGGTGCATAAACCTTTTACCCCCAATGAAAAGAGGTAATAAACATTTTGTCATAATAGCATGAGTTGAAGTTTCATGATCTATCTTATATACCCATTGATCATCGGGTTGTGTATTTCGGATTAAATTAGTATTCTTTATTTTTTTTAATAAGCTCTCATTAACATAGCTATGCTCATGTTTTAGAGCTAGTTTTGCTTGTTGAGAATTTCTCATACCTGGAATATCAACAGGAATAAATAAACCTTCATCATTGGTTTCTATTTCCACTAGAAATCTAGAGTGTTTATTTATGTTTAAAGGCTTAGAATCGTTCTTATTTAAAGAGATAGTTAATACATTTCCCTCTATTTGAATATTTTTAATATGCGCCTGATCAATTTGGATCACATTTTCATTATTTACTTGTTCTCCATTAATGTCTTTACATTTAAGTACTGTCATCTCAGGCATTTGATTATTTTGGAAGTGAATCTCTACTGATTCCTCTTTTTTCTCAATAACATTACAATTCCTTTGCATATGAGGTTGTTTAACCTGATCATAATTGATGGAAAATTTAACTTGTGACCATATCACCCCATCAATAAAATCAATTAAAAAATGGCAGGCGAAAATGAGGCTACTGGACTCCAAACACGCAAAACACCATGAAACACATACATATATATATTTTTATTTGAATCAAGAGATTCACAGGTATCACTTCTGTTTGTGTTATTGACCACTAATCTATTTTCACAATTAGTATTCAGGCTTTGGGAGTTTTGACCATCTTGGGTTGGATTATTTCTCACTGACTGAGTAGTAAATCCTGCCATAAATGCAGCCATTTGTTGTGTCAAAATTTTAACCCGCTCTTCTAAATTAGATGATGGTTTAGAATTTTGATTTTGGTTATATCTTTTAACCCTTTGACTCTCTGAATAATTTGAAGTATTGGGCATTGGAGGGGTTAATCTTTCTTCTGCACTAGGAGATTTTGGCCTCCAGACATAATTTTTAATAGGATTGTTTCCCATGTAATTTGGACTAACATAAAAAGAATCACTATTTGCATTTTGATATTTTTCACTTGCAATTTTTACTGGCCTAAATGATGACTGTGCCTGACTTGATTTGTTTGAACCTTTAACCACATCTGCGTAAGATGTTGTACCTGTCTCATACTGTAGATTAGGTTTAACAGAAATTTCTGCCACATTTTGACTATTACATTTCTCCCTTCGCTTATAGTTATTCCCATCATCAAGCTGAATCTCGTATATTTTAGTACATTCATTTACCAACCAACTTAAAGGCTTGGCGTCATCAAAATCACACGCCATATTTCTCTAAACATACAAAGGTAGTGCATGGAAGTAAATTCTCTTAAATTCAGGAGATTCTAGGTCTGTTTTTTTTGCAGTCTGTCTATTGGCGTGTTTTAATGTGATTAAAAATTATTTTGGACTTTCGTCAGGCTTACATCTGAGATTATGAACTGCTTTCATAGCAGCCTGTGGGTTTCTATACTGAGAAAAGTATTTTCTCACCTCAGATTTATATATCTCCCAATCATTTATATCGCTATCATGGAGAGAGGTGAAAAATGAGGTATAAGAGCTATCAAATGACCAAGGGAGGTATGATATTTTATCATTAGCCCCCCTTATTCCTAGTTCAACCATCACCCTTTCTAATGAATCAAGATGGTCTTCTTTGGACAATTTTGAATTTTTGGTGTAGGGTTCGATTAATTTTCTTATAGCCTGGGTTTCTCATGGAAAGAGAGTCTTTTAATTGATCGTACATCTTCATCACTATCAGTTTCATTTTTAGAGCTCTGTAAAGTTTTTATGGGTGATCGTTTATGTTTATTCCTTGAAGGTACTACTTCTAATTCTTCCTCAGAATCACTAAAGTCCTTTATCACAATTTTGCTTGAGGCATAATCTTGAGCCCTATTTAAATCCATTTTTAGATTTTCAACATCCTGTTGGTATTGTTTTATCTCTTTCTTAGCTACAGTCAGTTGTTTTTGGATCTCTTTATTCTCTACAAATATCTCAGCCTCATGAATTTTCTTATTAGATAATTCTTGAGTTAAGAATTCAATCTTTTGTTGCAATTTCTTCTGTTCTATTTTTAAGTCCTGACAAGCCTGAACATACTTTTGCACTAATTTATCAGCATGTTCAGCTTTCTCATTTAAGTATTCCAATTTCTCAGACAATTCCTCAAATTGAACTGATTTTTGACTTTCCTCACCTGTATCTTTTGCACGCTCAGCTACCAATTCATCTATTATTGCCTGTAATTCATCACATTTCTCTGAATATTTACCATTTAAATCTTGAGCTGCGTTAAATGTCTCTGTCGTTTCTTCAACTTTCTTCTTTAATTCTTTAATTTTGATAAACTGCTGATCTGCTAGCTGCGTTTTTTCTCCATGTAAATCTCTCAAGGTTTGACAGGTTATAGAGACCTCCTGGATTTGATTATGTAATTTTTTATGGTAATTTCTTTTTGGGAATTTTGATATTTCCAGCTTCTGGCTAATTCCATCCAAACAGTAGATAACCTAGCTAAATGCTTCTTTCTTTCTGGTTTAATTTGAATTGCATTTATAGTACTCATCACAGTTGTCAACACATTCTTATCATGTAACCAATTATCAAAGGTATCACCATCAATTTCAGGATGTATTTTATCCAAATATTCTGACAACTGTTCCCTGTACTCACAAACAGGATATACATTTTAAATTAAAGTTTTAATTAATAACTCCATTCCCTGTTTACCATGACCAAATATTTAATCTAAAGATAATGCCCCTACTGTTTCAAAACCAAAAACACCTTCAGCCATTTTCTTTTTTTTTTTTATTAAGAAGTGTTATTCAATAAAAAGTTTTAAATCAATTAAATAATTGACCATGTGTCTATAAAGATATTTATCTCGGTGGGACCTCCAAATATGTCGGGATTAATACGACATATTATTTTCTAAATAATATAGAATAATGAATTTTGAGTTCAGAATCAATTTATAGACACATATTCCTTTTTATAAAATAACATTTATTGAAAATAACAAAATCAACTAGTCTAATGATAAAAATGTAATGTATCAAATCAAATGCAAATAAAACAAAATATAACCAGCCAGATATTAAAAGAAAATTAATCCATCATATTGTATAACTTATTATTTTATGACATCTTCTATACAATCCTTAATTCTCAATATAAAAGTTTATCTCAATCATATGTACAATAATACCTGGAATAGCAACCCAAAGAATAAAATCAGATAAATCAATTAATAAAAATTCACCCAAAATAACGTTTAACATGTACTAATAATGTCTAATTATAGTATAATATAACTATACAGGAATGTATTAAATATAACACAATTATGGTAAAGTATTGTATAATATAATTGATAAGTTAGCTAAGTAAAATTAATTTATCTGTATTGGTCAAAAAGGAAAATGAGATATCAAATTTTGTACTAAAATTTATATCCGGATTTATAAATTTCAATGACAAAATGAAATCTAAATAACTTTTTGATAAGAAATAAACCAAACAGAGAAATTATGGTAATGGTTTTCAATTATATCATAAAATAAAATAATTAAATTTATACATTACCAATTATGACAAAATTCCTCTGGTCAATTCCAAAATTGTCTGGCCTTTTCCACGGGATCAAAGTTTTCCTATAGCTCTTACTTTCTTTTTCTCTCCAGCCCCCTCTCCCCAGATCCTGTTTCTATCCATAATTATACCTCCAACTTCATTTGCCTATCAGAATCCCAAATCAGTTAAAGTATCTAGTAACCAATAGAATCTCTCATGATGTCATCACATATTTAAATTTTTATAGTGAATATATTTTTCTATAGAGACATTTATTCCTTGAACCATAAGATGGCGCTCTCGGACCTTTGAATTTTCATACCTTTAATTAACTAATGACCCCTTTGACCCACAACCTATAAACAAGATAGGGTCATAATATTGGTTATAAATTAGATACCCCTTAACAGATTTATTATTCTGGGAAAGAGACTGAATGTCTAGTAACACATTCTTCACGTGTGAAATTTTGGGGAGGATTCCATTATTTCTAAGAAACATAACCTTTATAGACCTTTATCAATTAGTTTAGGAATTCACTCAAATAATTGTCTCTACAGAACAAAGAACTATTTAAACATGAAGAACTCGTGAGAAGCTGTGAAAACACATCTTTTACATAGATATATTCAAATAATGGAATTACATGCATATATATATATATATATATATATATATATATATATATAAATATATAAAGCATATAAAATATTAAGACATTGGATATAAAATAGTGGTTAATAATTTGAATATCATATTATACTATAATATCCATAGAAGATAAAACTTTATTCATACAAAAGTTCTGACAATACGTTAATTAATCAATAACTATCATCAATACAAAATAAAAATACTTAATCCTTCTTTGTTCCATAATAACATAAATAAATGATATACTTGTAAAGGTGATCTTTCTGCTGGTCAAAGGCTGATAACGTCACTGTCTGTTCAGTCAGCTACATAGATATCACTGTCAAATAAGATGAAAAGCATTTGTAATATTTGGATTCATCCATATCAGGAAATCAGCAGCAACATGGATATGTCAGTGCATAGTAAAATATACATATTGTTATTGGCCCTTTTTTTATTATTACTCGTTAATATTTAATAAATTAATGTAGGTTGATGATCAGTAATGGAGATATATAAGTGCAATCTGAAATCTATATATTTTTTTATTGCATTGTAAAATACATTTTTTTTGGTAATGATTACAAATTACTCATTAATAAATTAATGTACATTAATAATCAATTAATCAATGAATAAATGTGTTGTAAAGAGCTAAGCATTAATATATTAATAAACTAAAGGCATGGTAAAATATAAAATATTTGTAGTTTATAATGATTACTAATAATTAACGAATAAAATAATGTACATTAATAATTAATTAAGCAATGTCTAAATATATTAGAAAGAGGAAGCATTAATGTATTAATAAACTAAAGGCAGTTTAAAATGTTATACATTTTTTTTTGATAATGATTACTAATTAATAGGTGATAAATTAATGTACATTACCAATTAATTATTCTAAGAATTAATATATTACAAACATCTAAGCACGAAAGTATTGATAAACTAAAGCAAGTGAAAATTATAAGTTTGTTGCTCAATTTTTTTATCTAATAATACATACTTTTTTTTAAGAATAATTAATTTATTAATGATTATTAATATAAATTAATATACTTTACCTAACAATCTCTTTGTCCACTCAGACTGTCATCACCTGAGGAGAAAGGGTCAGCGTGCGCGAGACAAAACCGTTGGTTTAGCGCCATTTCAGAATCGTAATGTGTAAGTTAGTGTTGTAAAATGGCAACGTTAGTCTATGTTTCACTCGTTTCGTAAATGTTTTGCGTCCTTAGTATTTTCCTACTTCGTACATCGCTGGCTGTGTTTCTTGCGGCTCGGGGTGGTGTAGCCTCTTTTTCATTTTTTTCTACCGCCATTTTTTTTCTCTCTTAGCCGATTCTCAAGTGCAGACACTGCTTAAATTCACGTTCCACCTCACTTTCAGACGTCCTGGCTGTTCTCCCGTGCTGTGTGTGATGTTTTTGTATTTTTTGTGTTTTTCTTGTTTTTTGGTTTGCGCGGTTTGGCCGTTAAGTTCGTATTTTCCAATGTCGTATTTTTATTTTCTAACTGCCGCGTCTCGTATTTTTTTTTTCAAAGTCTCCCATCTTTAAAAAAAATTTTTTAAGACCCGCGTTCGTCAACTGCTGGCAGCCTAAGGCAATCCTGCTTTTTGTAAGTGTTTTGAGGCTAAGTCCAGGTTGTGTCATTACCTCCACTGCTCGTCTAGCTGCGCTCATCGCTTGCTGCGCGTTTAATGGTTTAATGGCTCGCCTTTGCGAGGCTCGCAGTGAATGCACGCCTTTGGTGCTCATCGCCTAAGTGCTGCGAGTTTTAGTGGTTTAACAGCTCTCCTTGCTACGTGAGGCTCACAGGCGATGAGCGCCAAAGGCGCCCATCGCCTAAGTGCTCCGAGTTAATGCCTCAATGGCGATGAGTGCCTTCGGCGATCATTTCTAAGTCGTATGCACCACGCAAAGCGTGACGACGTCTCTTAGTACGACAAGTATAATTTGTAATATAATTGGAAAGCTAATTGTTAACTGAAGAGCAATTATTGTTTATATATATATACTAGCGACTTGCCTGTCAAAAAATGACGGCAATGAGATGTGTATGTTTGGAAAGTTGTTTAGTAATTAATATACTTATTTGACACTTGTAAGTATTGTGATATTAAACATGTTTAGTTTTGTAAAATGTTCTCTTAAAGCAATAAGTCTTAAAGCATTTTGTATTAAAAGTATTAACATTTGAATGTAAGAACAGTTGAACCTTAAATTAATCAGTATTGTAAACTTGAGGTAATGGTTTTTTAACATGCAATTTGTATATGAAGAATTGTTAACTTGAATATACATTGAATCCAGAGGAAGGCAAACAGTAAAAACCCTTGTTGAAACGTACCCAATTTTAACATGAACTTTGTAATATATCTAAGTAAGAAACTTTAAAGTATATTTTTTTAAACTTGAGCTTTATTATCTGTGTAACTTTGGAACTTTAAAAAACATTTTTTGAACTTGGAACATTATAAACAGTAACATAGTGCATTCATTTTTTAACATAATTTTGTATTAAAAGTATTAACAGTTGAATGTAAAAACAGTTGAACTTTAAACTAATCAGTATTTTAAACTTGAGGTAATTTTTTTTTTTTATTAGTTTTTATTGCAGGTATACAAAATGCAAACAATTGTACAGTAATGTGCAAAATAGAACATAGCACAAACATTAATCTTGATTCTATAAAATTGTATCCTGCCTCCTCCCTTTTTCTATATTTTCCTCCGTGCTGTTATTGGTAGAAAAATGGAATTAATCCAGGCCTTTCCTAACTATACTAGCATGTATCCCTAAGTCGATCAGTAACACATACTATTCTTTTATTCTTCCCTTCCGCTGCTATCTTATCTAGAAAATCTTTAGTACTGTATCTGAATCTCAATGTTATGACTTCGGGATCTACCTGGGAAAAAGAGAAGATCTAACTTCGCCTGCCTTCTAGCACTTACATGTCTGGAGTAATATATAGCTTTTTTTTTTTTTTTTTTTTTTTTAGCTTTAAGGAAGAGTCACCTAATATCTTATACCAGATTTAACTTAACCAAACAAACCTAAACATTTTAACCGACACACTAAGAATCAAGTCTTCAGCTTTGGGTTGCACCCCCTATCTCAATCATGCTTTAACTCAATCTTATCATACCTGTCTTCTCCATTTCGGTGCAGTTCGTCTCCTGATTTTTCCCCTCCGGTCTCCAGCCCTCTTTGTTCCCTGTCTTTAGTGCTTGGATGCCCTCCCCTGTCTATCCCCACTTATTGAAGAAGTGGAATTTTGATATCTGTGTATTCTATCCAAGGGCCCCAAATTTCCAAAAACGTGGGAATTTAATCCGCTAGAGAATGGGAAATCCTTTCATTAACCGCTATGTAATGAACCTTAGCATTAACCGCCCCTATCTCCAGTGTGCTTTTCTTCCAACTCCTGCCTATATGTGATTTTGTCGCTCAAAAAATGAATTGCAATAGTCTGTTATGGGGGATAGAGAGCGATGCCACTGGCAACCCCAGTAGACAGATTTCAGGTGTTACCCTAATGTGGTGCCCAAAGATAGCTTCCACCAGAGCACCCACTGCTGTCCATAGTTGCTGAACCCTTGGGCACCTCCACCAAATTTGATAAAAAGAGCCCACCTCTGAGCAGCCTCTAAAGCATCTCGAACTTTCCGTTCCACTCCATTTGGCGAGTCGATCCGGGATAGTGTACGCGCGGTGTAGGACTTAAATTTTTGTCTCTAACATGCTATAGTTTAGCGACCCCCTGATGATGTTAGCCCAGGATGTTTCCCACAATTACATCTCCCAGCTTATTTTCCCATTCCCTCATATACTTATCTTTGGCTATCGTTTTTGGGGTATTAAAGACATCTTAGAGTTCCCCTATCACGCCTCTCGAGAGGGGGGCCTTCTCGCACATTCTAGAAAATCTGTTATGAGAAGGGGCCCCTGAGTTCCTGATTAATCTACCTACGAAATGCCTCAGCCTGCTATAGTTATAATGTTCATATAGAGGGATGTCAAATTCGTCCCTAAGTATCTCAAAGGTTTACACCCGGCCGTCTCTCATCCAGTTACCCAATCTTTCCAGATTACTGTTCTTCCACCACTGCTGGGATGCCCGTGAGATACCTGCCGGAGCTAGCGGGTGAATGAAAATAGGTGTTAGGTGGGAGGGGCGGGGTAGGAGGTCTGTGTGGCTGTAGGCCCATACTAGGTTCCCTGCCGAGTTTCTTATCATTGGGTTGGAAGATTTTTTTATCTCTAGTGGGGTTGGGTGAAGCCAGACCGCCGCATCCCATGTATGGAGTTTCATGTCCCGGTTTTCAATGAACATCCATGCCTGATGGGCCTTGGACAAGTGAGCCTGGGGAATAAAAGCTAATTGCGCTGCTCTATAGTATAGCTTTAAATAAGGACACGCAAGCCCCCCCTGGACTTATGCTTGTACATGTTGGTTTTTGCTATTCTGGAAGGACCCTTGCCTCAGACAAAATGGAAAACCCTTCTTTGAAAATTGGAGAGGTCTTTCATGTGTATCTGAACCGGGAGGGATCTAAATATATATAGCAGTCTAGGTAATATGTTCATTTTGACCAAGCTAATCCTACCAAGCCAGGAGATATTGTACTTTGCCCATTTGTTCATCTCCTCCTGTAGTGTGCGGAACAGTGGCCGGTAATTAGCCTTATATAGATCCTGTATTTTAGCTGTAAACCTTATTCCTAGATATTTGATCCCCCTCCCAGCCCATTGAAACTTAAAGCTCCTTGTGAGGGATTCTCTCTCTTGGTGTGGAATATCTAAGGCCAATGCTTCAGTTTTTTCCACGTTAATTTTCAGTCCCGAGAGCGTTCCAAATCATAGTTACATAGTTACATAGTAATTAAGGTTGAAAAAAGACTTTCAGTCCATCAAGTTCAACCTGTTAAGATCTCCTCTGATCTGCAATATGCGGATTAGTTATTAATTAAATTATTGATTAAATAATTATTAATAGTATAGTATTGGAGAATGAATATCGTTCAAGCTTTTGCATCAGAGCTGGTACCGGACTCATTGGTTCCGAAATGGAACACAATAAGTCGTCCGCAAAGAGCGATACCTTAAAATGTTGTAACCCAACTTGGATACCTTTTATCTCCGGGGAGGTACTAATCGAATGGGCCAAGGGCTCTATTGCCAAAGCAAAAAGGAGCGGTGACAGTGGGCATCCCTGTCTTGTCCCTCTCTGGATGTGGAGAACTGGCCTTCCCCCACCCGGAAGTTTTACATTTGCTTTGGGATCTTTATAATAAGTCCGGATTAAGTTGAGGAACTTCCCTGTAAACCCAAAATTTGATCAGCGTAGCTGTCAGGAAGGGCCATTCCAGGGAGTCAAAGGCCTTCTCCACATCCAGAGAGAGCAGGCAAGCCGGAATATTGTTTATCTTAGCATGATGGACCAAATTCAAGATTTTCCGGATATTGTCGCCCGCTTGTCGCCCTGGTACAAATCCCACTTGGTCATTATGGACCAAGGAGGGGAGAAACCCTGCTATCCTATCTGCCATGATCTTGGCCAAGAATTTTGATGTCGTTATTAAGAAGTGGAATTGGTCGGTAGTTCTTGGCTTCTAGTGGGTCCCTCCCCTCCTTGGGGAACAAGGCCAGATCAGCTCTATTGAGTTCTGGGGGGATTGGCAGGCCTTCCAGGATTGCATTAAACAATGTGGTCAAGTGTGGTGTCAGTGTGCCTACAAATTTTTTGTAGTACAAATTCGTAAAGCCATCTGGGCCTGGAGCCTTACCTATTTTAGTTAGTAATATAAACTTACTCACTTCTACCGGGGAAACTGATTTATTTAAAGAGGCAAGGTTTTCCTCCGTAAGTTTAGGTAGGTCCAGAGAATTTAAGAAGGATTGTGTTTCCCGCGAATCCAGGGAGTTCGAGGACTTATATAATTTGCTATAGTACTCATGAAAGATGTCTTGGATCTTGGAGGGGTTAGAGGTCACATTCCCTTTGGGGAGATTTTATTTGAAAAATTCTAGATTGATTTTGCTTCGATTTAAATTTTTTGTCGAGAAATGTGTCTGGTTTGTTTTCTTTGCTGTAGAATTTATGGTGCGTGATTCTAAGAGCTTTCTCCGTTCTTTCGGACAGGATCATGTCAAGATTGGCCCTGGTTTTCTCAATCTGGGACCTATCCACCGCTGGGTTATTTTGCTGTTTAGCCTTTTCTAGTCGTATCAGCTCTTTATTCAGTGCATTCTCTCTGGCCCTACAGTGTTTTTTGTGCTCTGCGGTTAATTTCATGCAAACCCCTCTGATATATGCTTTGTGGGCCACCCACACCCAACCTATTCCTGTCTCCTCCCTAGTATTTTCCTTAAAATACAGGTCTAGTTCTTTCTGTATCCTGTCCTTGGTTTGGGGGAAAGCTAGCAGCATCTCATTGATGCACCAGTTCGAGGGGGGGGGGGTGTTTGCTGTGCCTAGGTCCAGGGTAATTTTAATAATTGAGTGATCTGACCAGGTACATGGAATAATCTCTGCTTCCTTTGCCTGATCCAGAAGTGTAGAGTCTATAATGATATAGTCAATTCTCGAGTACGAGTCATGAGGGACTGAATAAAAAGAGTACTCCCTGTCTTTAGGGTGGAGGTCCCTCCATGAGTCTACCAAATTCAGGTTGGCGAGGTGGGCCCTAACTTGTTTCAGTTTGTTGGAAAATTGGGGCCCAGCTATCCCCCTGGACCTATCCAGTTTGGGGTCTAGCACCAAGTTTAGGTCCCCCCCATAACTATTTTGCCATAGTCTCCTTTCTCCAATATCTTAAGTAATTTTAGGACAGTGTTATGGGGATTTGTAGTTGGGGCATATACCGCGACCAGAGACACCTTTATGTCGAATACTTTCCCTGTCAAGATCATGTAGTGACCTTCTGGATCCGTTTTTTTCCCCTGGAGTACAAACGGAAAGTCCCGATGCAAATGAATTGCTACCCCCTCCCTCTTTGCCATCATACCCGCTGTGTAGAAGTTTGGGTACTGCTTGTGGAGGTATTTAGGGGGATTGCTACGCATAAAATGTGTCTCCTGTAGGAAGATCACTGAGGGGACGGTGTTCCTTGTATGTGAGAAAGGTTTGCGCCGCTTGTGAGGGGAGTTAAATCCCTTTACATTGTGGGGCAAGATCACAAATTCGGGCCTAGCCATTTAATCCCAATCTATTCGTGGGTGCTTTGAGTAGCTTATCAGTCTTCCTGCAGTGGATGGCGTTCTTACCCGAAGGCCGGAGGACCGGAGATGGAAGGCACCCCAGGGTGACCAGGAGATGGAGTGCGCCTGCATCGTGGAGAGACCAGGGATGGACTAGGGGGAGTCAAGATAGACATGTCACATATAGATTGACTTTCAGAGAGAAGTGCAGAAACACATGTGTCAACAACAACAAAACAATTTTAACTTTCTTGCCTACCCTGCCACTATTACCTTGCGCGGAACCGGTCCTCCTGCATAATGCCCTAAAGTAGAGGTATACTAATACTTAACTACCGAACTTTAACCTTGATTGGATAAGTAGGTTTAATCCCTGCCTTACCCCTTGGGCCTATCACCCCTTGCATAGGAGGAAATAAAAGATTCCCCTCAATGTACATAGTTAAACCTGGTCGACCCCATTGCTATAGCACATCCCAACAAACTTATAATGTTCACTGAGTTTTTGTGTGAAGCAAAGTCTAGTTGGGAGTTCTCCTCATCCCCTCTCAGGGGGGTGTCCTCATAATTGTGATGACTCTGGGCCCTCCCGGGCCTGAGTCAGGAGATGTTGGTCTGCCTTCTACTTAGACTGTCTTGGGCCCCCTTCACCCACCGCCTGTGGTTGCGGATCTCTAGCAGCTTTTTGTCTCTTTGATGCTGGGACCACGGTCCATTGTCTAACGGGTCTATCTCTCTTGTCCCCTGGTTCTTGATCATGTGAGTGGAGACTTTCACCCTCTTTCATTAAGTTGAGGGAAGAGAGAATGGTCTGGCATTCCTCCACATCTTTAGCCACAAATCTGTTTCCATTTACAGTAAACTGGACTTCAAAGGGGAAACCCCATCTGTAAGGGATTTTATGCTGGATAAGTACATCCAATGCCGGTCTCATTTCCCTGCGTCTCGCTAGAGTAGTTGGAGAGAGGTCTGCATAGACTTGGATGACAGCGCCATCCAGACCTTTAATTTCATCTAGACCTCTTGCGTGGTATAGGATCTGGTCCCTTGTGTGTTGCCTCAGAAAACGGGCTATGATGTCCCTTGGTGTGTTGGGGTTCGGGGATGCCCCTAGCGCTCTGTGTGCTCTTTCAATACCAATTTCTCCTTCCTGGGAGTCTGGGAGGATGGACTTCACTAGATCCAAGAGATAAGGCACCAGGTCTGTGATTGAATTAGGGACTCCTGAATCTGACATTATACCTCCGCGGTCTATTCTCAAGGTCCTCCAGCTTGAGCTCGAGCAAAGTTATTTTCATTGTGTTTGTGTCAATGTGCACTCGGTCTTGTCGTTGGGCCTCTAGGATATGATCCATTGAGGATTCTAGCACGTTTGTCCGTTGGCCCAGCTCTTGGATTTCGTTTTTCAAATTTTTAACTACTAGTGAAAGTTGTGATTTTAGCATATTCTCGAACCAAGCTTTGGAGGTATTTAGGGGGATTGCTACGCATAAAATGTGTCTCCTGTAGGAAGATCACTGAGGGGACGGTGTTCCTTGTATGTGAGAAAGGTTTGCGCCGCTTGTGAGGGGAGTTAAATCCCTTTACATTGTGGGGCAAGATCACAAATTCGGGCCTAGCCATTTAATCCCAATCTATTCGTGGGTGCTTTGAGTAGCTTATCAGTCTTCCTGCAGTGGATGGCGTTCTTACCCGAAGGCCGGAGGACCGGAGATGGAAGGCACCCCAGGGTGACCAGGAGATGGAGTGCGCCTGCATCGTGGAGAGACCAGGGATGGACTAGGGGGAGTAAAGATAGACATGTCACATATAGATTGACTTTCAGAGAGAAGTGCAGAAACACATGTGTCAACAACAACAAAACAATTTTAACTTTCTTGCCTACCCTGCCACTATTACCTTGCGCGGAACCGGTCCTCCTGCATAATGCCCTAAAGTAGAGGTATACTAATACTTAACTACCGAACTTTAACCTTGATTGGATAAGTAGGTTTAATCCCTGCCTTACCCCTTGGGCCTATCACCCCTTGCATAGGAGGAAATAAAATATTCCCCTCAATGTACATAGTTAAACCTGGCCGACCCCATTGCTATAGCACACCCCAACAAACTTATAATGTTCACTGAGTTTTTGTGTGAAGCAAAGTCTAGTTGGGAGTTCTCCTCATCCCCTCTCAGGGGGGTGTCCTCATAATTGTGATGACTCTGGGCCCTCCCGGGCCTGAGTCAGGAGATGTTGGTCTGCCTTCTACTTAGACTGTCTTGGGCCCCCTTCACCCACCGCCTGTGGTTGCGGATCTCTAGCAGCTTTTTGTCTCTTTGATGCTGGGACCACGGTCCATTGTCTAACGGGTCTATCTCTCTTGTCCCCTGGTTCTTGATCATGTGAGTGGAGACTTTCACCCTCTTTCATTAAGTTGAGGGAAGAGAGAATGGTCTGGCATTCCTCCACATCTTTAGCCACAAATCTGTTTCCATTTACAGTAAACTGGACTTCAAAGGGGAAACCCCATCTGTAAGGGATTTTATGCTGGATAAGTACATCCAATGCCGGTCTCATTTCCCTGCGTCTCGCTAGAGTAGTTGGAGAGAGGTCTGCATAGACTTGGATGACAGCGCCATCCAGACCTTTAATTTCATCTAGACCTCTTGCGTGGTATAGGATCTGGTCCCTTGTGTGTTGCCTCAGAAAACGGGCTATGATGTCCCTTGGTGTGTTGGGGTTCGGGGATGCCCCTAGCGCTCTGTGTGCTCTTTCAATACCAATTTCTCCTTCCTGGGAGTCTGGGAGGATGGACTTCACTAGATCCAAGAGATAAGGCACCAGGTCTGTGATTGAATTAGGGACTCCTGAATCTGACATTATACCTCCGCGGTCTATTCTCAAGGTCCTCCAGCTTGAGCTCGAGCGAAGTTATTTTCATTGTGTTTGTGTCAATGTGCACTCTAGTCTTGTCGTTGGGCCTCTAGGATATGATCCATTGAGGATTCTAGCACGTTTGTCCGTTGGCCCAGCTCTTGGATTTCGTTTTTCAAATTTTTAACTACTAGTGAAAGTTGTGATTTTAGCATATTCTCGAACCAAGCTTTGGAGTCCTTGGATATATTTGCGTCCATCATACTCCCTTTCTGAGAGCTCTCAGCATCCCACATATCCGATGTCCCCGAGATTGACTCCGGGTGCGGGGACTGTCTAGCCATGGTAGAGGGAAAGTGCTCTTTTATCCGTCGTGACCCCTTTTTGGTTCGGACCATCATGGCATTTGCGCCACCCTCCTTAAGTTGGGGTATATTTGAGCCCACTCTAGACCTGAGCACCCCGTTTGATTTGATCTGTGCGGGGGGGGGGGGGGGTGGGGGTCCCGAGGCGCTGAGTAGATACGCTGCAGGAGGGATCTTCTAAGTGCGCTTTGAAGCTTAGGAGGGTTGTTGGCCCATCTATAGGGGTGCTGGCGTTACATTCCCCACATCCTTACTTTATCGGGTAGGGCATCCGCCAATAAGTCTGTTCTAATATCCTCTAGAGTCCAGGCCCAACGTTTATCGGGCAGATTATTGTGTTAGATCTTCACAAATATGTCTAACTAGCGAATTGCCCGTCAAAAAATGACGGCAATGAAATTGTAAGGTAGCTAAATTAGTAAATGAATATATTGTACCTATTTTGAAGCATTGTGATGAAGAGCTGGCAATATGTGTTGATGTTGCTGCAGCATTAGTGGTGTGGAGCTGCTGTATAAGCATGCTGAATGTGTGCAGTGTAACACTGTGCGTGCGCGAGACCAAACCGTTAGCGTAGTCGTGTACTTCCGCATTGGTGTAAAATGGCGAGTAATGTGTGGTATAGGTCTGTATCGGAATATCCGTAGGTGTTTTGTGGTGTTTTGCGAGTTTCTTGTGGTGTTTTGCGAGTTTAGAGTGCTGTAGCCTCGTTTTCGTTTTGTTCGGCGGCCATTTTTTCTCTCGCTTCGTTTTTTTTTTTAGTCTGTAAACTGTTTTATTTCGAGTAAAATCGAGGTGTAAGTTGCATTTTTGAGGTCCTGGGTGCTCCCTCTTGGTGTAGGTAAGTTTTTTATGTATGTGCTGTGTGTATGTATTGTGTTTTAAATGTTTGTATGTCGGCGTGTTGCGTCCGATGTTTGCGAGGTCGTAATGTGTGGTAACGTGTTTCGTACGTTGTTTGCGTGCCTTGTAAAATTTTGCGAGTGTCGTAATTTGTGTGTCGTGTTTTTTGAGTAGCGACGTGAATTTTGCGAGGGTTTGAGGCCCTTGCCCAGTGACCTCGCCAGCAACTGAGTCCCTCGCTTCGCGAGGGGCCTCAGTTGCTGGCATGGAGCGCCTTCGGCGCTCCATGCCAGCAACTGAGGCCCTTGCCCAGTGACCTCGCCAGCAACTAAGGCCCTCGCTTCGCGAGGGGCCTCAGTTGCTGACATGGAGCGCCTTCGGCGCTCCATGCCAGCAACTGAGACGCGTGCCCAGTGACCTCGCCAGCAACTGAGGCCCTCGCTTCGCGAGGGGCCTCAGTTGCTGGCATGGAGCGCCTTCGGCGCTCCATGCCAGCAACTGAGGCCCTTGCCCAGTGACCTCGCTACGCGAGGGCCGCGGCTCGCTACGCGAGGGCCGCGGCTCGCTACGCGAGCCCGCAAGCGTGAGCAACGACTCGTACGCTCACAACTATATATGTGATAAGCCGTCTCAGGTATAGTTTTAGAGTGTATGGTTATATCTGCCGATAGTGCTAAAGTCTGTCTCCAAGACAAGGATAATCCGGTTGGAAGGATAAAAAGTACAGTGTACAGTGAAAATTATGGTAGAGCTTTAGCCCCTTGGTGATCTTAATAGTGGCAGGTTTGACTTATTATTTGGTTTAATTATGTCTGCAATGACCCAGGGTTGCCACCGGGTGGGAGTAGAGTACTGTCCATTGAGACTGCTTATGCAATGTTTTGATTGGAAATGCACATCCTCAGGGATGTCTTGTAGTGAGTTTCTGGGCTCAACTCTAAGCACCCAACATATATCAGTAATATACAGTTCAAGTTTGTTATAATTAAAGATCCAAATACAAAGCCTGAAGATCTGCTCTCCTTTTTGCCAGGTCCAATGGAGCTGGAATAAAACTCTGGTGTTCTGAGTACCTTTGATTTGATTAAATTATAACAGGGGTACCGGGGGTTCCCATGGGAGTTCATATGGGAATGGGGCCCCGGGCTGTCCAAGCTAGGGCTCTGGTGTTGTTGTAGCCCCCCGGGTGCCCCTTCCCTGTCTCTGGTCTGTCTTCTCCCTCTAGGGAGTCATTCACCCCTCCCTTGTACCTGCAGTGTTCTGCTTTAGATCGGTCTGCACCCCGATCTTCTCTTCCAGGCTTCCAGGGGGCTTGTGCCGGATTGGCCAGGAGCTCCTAGGGGGGACCTCTTTCCCCTTTTCCCCTGTGGGGTGCTCCCTGTTGCCTGCTTCCCTGCGTGGGTCCCTGTGAGGCTGACAGGGTTCCTCTCACCCTCTTATGGCCCGTGGTAGGCCTCTTCCGCTGTGCTCCCGTCAGGGCCTATCCTCCGTCTGCCTGTTCGTTGCTCCGCCGGTGCTGCTTGGCCTCTCTCACCTCTCCGCCCACCTCCGTCCCGCCTGTGCACTCTCACCCGCTCCGGCTGGCCCCCCGAGGCCTCCGCTCCTCCGCCGGCGGGTGATCGGTGAGGTAGGTCGTGGTTGCGATCCAGAGGGAGGGAGATCCGGCTGGGGGCAGTTGGGAGCGTCCCTCTGCTGTAGGCCCCGTTTGGCAAGGCGCCTAAAACGTGGGGTAGCTTCCCCTGCCGGCGCACATGAACACCCAATCAGTCTCTCTGAGGTAGGGGAACATCTGATGGGTGTTAATTTTTAAGTTTTATCCTATATTGGCGTTTTTATGTTATTTGCCCTATCTGCGTGGAGCTCCAGCTCAACACGTCTGGCTTCCTTGGCTGCTAGCCACGCCCCCCCGAGGTAATGGTTTTTTAACATGCAATTTCTATCTGAAGAATTGTTAACTTCAATATACATTTAATCCAGAGGAAGGCAAACAGTAAAAACCCTCCTTGAAACGTACCCAATTTTAACATGAACTTTGTAATATATTTAAGTAAGAAACTTGACATAATATTTTTTGAAACTTGAACTTTCTTATCTGTGTAACTAATTAACTTGGAACATTATAAACAGTAACATAGTGAATTAATATTT
This sequence comes from Discoglossus pictus, assembly GCA_027410445.1. Taxonomy (NCBI): domain Eukaryota; kingdom Metazoa; phylum Chordata; class Amphibia; order Anura; family Alytidae; genus Discoglossus; species Discoglossus pictus. The sequence goes on along the minus strand of CM050163.1, from coordinate 190,185,277 downwards.
TAACATAATTTTGTATTAAAAGTATTAACATTTGAATGTAAAAACAGTTGAACTTTAAAATAATCAGTATTGTAAACTTGAGGCAATGGTTTTTTAACATGCAATTTCTATCTGAATAATTGTTAACTTCAATATGCATTGATTGCAGAGGGAGGCAAACAGTAAAAACCCTCCTTGAAACGTACCCAATTAAATGAATTCCTTCCTGAACCCATGAACTGGCGATACACATTAATCCAGGGAGTAATCTTAACATAACAGACAATATTTACATTGTGACTTAAAACGTGGTTGAGCTCTTAACATGAACTTTGTAATATGTTGAAGTAAAGAACTTGAAAGTATATTTTTTTAAACTTTAACTTTCTTATCAGTCTAAGTAATGACCTTGAAAGTATAGTTTTCAAACTTGTAACATTAGAAACAGTAACATAGTTAATTAACATTTTAACATAATTTGTAAAAATAATGCAAGGCAAGTGTTTTGTGAGGCGAATCATCCATAAACAGTACTTCCATTAATTATGACTGAATTGTTTATTGTTTTGTATTTTTCAATGGTTTTAAATTTGTTTTGTATGGGTTTTATTTATTTAATAAAAAGTTATAGTACTTCATAGTAGACAATGTTTTTAGTAAAAATACGCCCATCTTCTAATAATTCACCTTGACTTTCATTCTTTTCAATGTAAACTTTAATAGCCTGTGGATTTCTGCACCGTGATAACGCAACGTGCAATTGACCATGTGCAAATACTGGTTCTTCCAAGAAAATACCCACAGATTTGAACGTTTGACCTTGTGATTTATTAATGGTCATGGCAAATGCCATAATAATAGGAAATTGTCTTCTTTGAAGTATAAAAGGGAGACTACTTTCACTTGGTGCTAAATCTATTCTTGGTATAAAAACTCTCTCTCCTTTATGGGTACCAGTTAAAATTTCAGCATCTATAAAATGGTCCTTTAATTGTTGAACAATTCATCTTGTCCCATTGCATAGGCCTTTTTGGGGTTCATATTTCGCAGTAACATGATAATTGCACCTTTCTTTAGCTGCAAAATATGTGGTGGCATTCCAGAAGGAATTAGTGAGTTTATGAATTCAGTAGAAAAGTTAGCCTGACTTTCATTGTCATCAGCAAGTACAGAATCAGCACTGTGATAATTTCTTTGTGGTTCATTAATTTTTTTAAAGATTTCATTATTGAGGATTAATGCATCCTTATTTTTACACGTTAGTATAACTTGGTTGGCGATCCGGAATATTCCTGGTTATTTATGCTACCTTCAAATATAGCCGATATAATATCTTGGTGACAAATCATATGAGGTGGGATCTCTACAGTGTCGTCAGGTAAATGTGGTATTTTTTCTGTTCTGCCTTCTCCAATTTTAATAAGCCAATCATTGAAATCAGTTTGGCCTTCTGATCTCATATTTAGTTGCAGTTGAAGATGGGTAAAATGTTTCCATAGTGTGCTTGACTTTATACAGGTTCAGATAATGTCAGTTCGATTTCCATGTACAACGACAGGTAATGTTTGTCTAAAATCGCCACCTAACAACATTACCTTTCCACCAAATGGAAAAGTATTATCCATGACTTCACAAATCAAATGGTCAATACATTGGAGGGACATCATTGTGGCCTCATCTATTATAATTAATTAACATTTTTTCAATTTCTTTGCTTGTAATGATGTCATGCGAATATCTGACACAAAAGTTTCTAAAATAGGCACTGGCAGTTTAAATCCACAATGTACAGTTCTTCCACCTTCTAACAAAAGTGCAGCAATTCCAGTAGTGGCAAACGCCATTGCTATTTGACCTTGTGCTCGTACAGAACTCATTAATAAATTATATAGATACGTTTTTCCTGATCCGCCAGGTCCACCAAGATAGAAATAACGCTCTGTCACCATGTCATCATCTATTGCATTTGTATTGGCATTAAATGCTTGCAATTTTAACATATTTAAAGTTGCAAGTCTTTCTTCTGTTCTTTCTACTTGTAGTTGAATGTCATAGTCTTCAAAGTTTATGTCATCTACCTGGATCAGGCAAATTAAAACTTGCACAACTTAATCCATGAGTTAAAAATACTTCTTGGATTTCCATTAACGCTTTTAAGTGTGCAATCGGTTCATTGTATTGTCGCATAAAGTCTTCAGCCATATTACTTTTAAATGTCTCCCACAAAGCTAATGCATTTGGAGCATTTGAGAAGATACAAATAAATGCAAATTGTTCTCTCATCTGCCGTGGCATTTGACATTGTGCTGCTTCTTCTAAACATCTTTCCCATTCTGTATCATCAGCTAGTAAGTTTCTATGTCTTGCAGCTAAATGGAAGGATTCATATACTATGTCATTAACAGTTCTTAAGTGATCAAAACTTTGTGCTCCAGGAACATTTAAAAGTAATATCCGTAAGCACAAACGTTCAACATCTCTTGGACTGACTGTGTAAATTCTTGGGATCATTTTATTGCCTCTGCTTTTTCTTGGTCTCCATAATCCATTCACAAAAACATAGTGATATGGAATTTCAATATATAAGAATTGTGTTGCTTGTGAATCTGTAGAATTTAATTCAAACCATGCAGTTAGTGTAGTGTGACGATCTTCACTTTGGGCCAATGCATTACTTTCATTTCCAGCATGGAAATACACTAAATGTCTTTGTGGCAAATGTAATGCTAATCTATATACTACATGTGATCTATCATGCATTTAAAATCTTAAAAGCCAACACATAGCTTCTGGCGCACTGACATAGCGAGCATCTACATGAGATGCAAGCTCATCATGTACTAACTCACTACTTTCAGGGTTGTCTGCACTTTTGACGACTACAGTAGCTGCATCATAGCCTTTGTAAATATATTTGTAGACATATTTAATGGATTTGATGGAAGTGCAGGCTTCTACATTGATGTGGGCGTTATACTTCATGAGTAAATGTGGATTGTAGGGTACTACATATCTATTGTCAACTTTTTTTCCACGAATAATTGCACTATCTCCTTCTCTTCTTTTATAAAGTGGATAGCCATCACAATTGGCATAGGTTTTGTCTCTATAATCTTGGAAAATCTTTGGAACATTTATTATTTTCCATACATGGTGATTGTGGATTAAGATCACCACAGGGTCCATGAATCATGCGATGAGTAACAATCTCATATAGTCTACCATATAGTTCTGGATCTGGTAGTTCAGCAACAATGACTGCATCCACTTTGTCAGAAGTATCTAATTTATCTTTTTCTTGAAGTATTATCAGAAGATGTGCATGTGGAATGCCTCTTTTTTGAAATTCAATGGTATATACATAAGCAAGACATTTGCCAAATAAGTGACTTATAGTGATTTCACGTATTAATTCATTTAATTTAATCTTAACAACTCTGGCTACTAAATCTGGTCTATCGGAAGCACTTTGTCCAAAAAGTAAATTTTGTGTAATTTCCGGCCATTGTGTATTACATGTAAATGTAAGAAATAAATTGGGTTTCCCAAATTTGGTGACAATAGCCATAACGTCATTGTATCTTTCTCTCATATTTCGAGGAGATCCTTGAAATTAAGATGCTAAAATGATGGCTTTGCCAGCTGTCATGTCTCTGCTTGTAGCCACGTCAGCAACATAGTCCATTAGTCCCAAATATTGTTCTACACATAGTTTATCTTGTTGATATTTTATAGAGTTTAAATTATTGGCCTCAACTTGCAAATAGGAATCAATAATCCATTGTTGTGTTAGTTTTCCACCACATAAAATTGGATTAAATGTATTTCGAATGTCAATTTGAGCTACTTTAAATTCAAGCATAGAAACATTATTTCGGATTCTGGCTTTAGCATTTGGGTAACTGGGAAGTGTTAATTTTGGTTGCCAACCTGCTTCTCCGTGTGGGAAAAAAATGGGATATGTCATTGGATCTAAATTTGGACTGAAGTTACTGATATTAATGAATGGTTGCTCCTCATTTCTGGGATATATTCTAATGTCTCTTTGAAATGGTGGTTCTCCTTCATCATTTTGAAATACCATTGCAACCTCATTTGATGTTGGCAAGTTATAACGATGTTTATCAGTATGTCTGTCTCTTTTAAGCACCATATTAACCTTTGGCATTGGTAACTGATGTCTTTTTGCATGAAGTTATTGTTCATTTTCTACTGCCATTTTTTTCTAAGCTTTACTGTAGGGGTTATTGTCCATAATGTTATTTAGCTCCATAAAAACACTGGGTAAGCATTTTTTATTTTCTTCCATCCGCATACGTTGGTCAACAGCTTCCATTGTATCTAGGACATATAGTTGAGCGAATTTTCTTTGCTCTCCTTCCTCTGGATGTAAATGTGAAGTCCGATGATACATTTGGCCTTGGACTTTAAAACAGTAAGGACCATGTCCTGGTACATTAGCAGCTAATGTTGCCCCCATAGATGCAAAGGATATGGCACAATTGTAGGATCTTATGTTTGTCTTAAAATTGTTGTAGTTTGGAAAACTAGGTTCAGTCATAATGTTTTGTAAATAGATTGGAAACTCTTTTCTTTCTGGAAGTTTGAACTTGCCTTTTTGACAGCAACTGATAAATTGGCCATCTCTGGTTCTCTCCTGTTTAAAATAATAAGCCTCACAAAACTGACATTGAGTAGTCATGTCCCCACAACTATGAACCTCTACTGCTAAAGACTTGAGTAAAGGACAATTTGCAAATCATATAGCAGTTTGACTTTCATATTCATCAGGTGAAATGTCATGTAATGTTTCAACAACAGGTTCTAAATGCTTTGTTTTTTTGTGACTTTTCTTGGTATATGTTGTATTGGTTTAGATAAAATGTCATGTAATATTTCAGGAACAGGTTCTAAATGCTTTGTTTTTTGTGGCTTTTTTTGGTATCTCTTTTATTTTTTCAGGTAAAAGGTCATCTGATGTTTGAGGAACAGGTTCTAAATGCTTTATTTGCTTGGTAGCTTTTTTTGGCGTATCTTTAATTTGTGCAGCTGATAGTCTTTTGCTTGAAAGTTTTTTGCGTTCTTTTTCTCATTGCTCTCTGTCGTCGTTCTCTAGCTTGCCGTCTTCTCTTTTCTTGTTTACTCTCGTTATCAGCCATGTTAATCTGTAAAAAAAAAAATATATCATTAGTTTATTTTGAGATGTTAAGTTTGTTTTTACAAAAAATTCTTATCAACAGTTTGTTTCTATGTGATTCTAGTTGATTGTAGCGGTACTTTCTTAGTACTGTTAAATAAGTGTTTTTTATTTTTTTGCTTTTACTTTCTGTTGTAGGCTGTATTTTTTTTGCCTTACATGCATAGCATACTCAAGGTAATTACACTATAGTTTCTTGTAGATATAGTAGGTGTATTTTTTGGGTTTGTTATTTTTTTTTGTTTGTTGTACTTTTGGCTTATAGGGCTAGTAGAGGGCAGAAATTAGTCTTTGTAATTTATCGTACAGGGGATTGTTCTAATAGTATTTTTATATTTTCTTTAAAGGCTTATATGTTGGGGCTGTGAAAATGTTTCTATTGTTTTTTGTTGTAAGTACTATTTGTAGTCCTATTCTATTTTATGTGTATGGTTACGTTGTATGGTTAATATTGTACATTAGGACTGGTAATTTGGAATGACAAATTTCATTGATTCTGGGCCTCATTAAATTCCAGCCTCGTAAATAAGAGGCTTCTACTTAAGCCCTACGTACTGCAAAGTTTCTCTAACTTACAATGCTATTAAATTAGCCCTGCTGCGAGCAACGTATGAGCTACGCAGCAGGCCCGTACGTATCTACACTGCGTAAATGTACATGAGGAGTGACAGCCTGCGAGATGATATCGCAGGCTCCCACTCCTCATCAAGTGCTGCGGGGGTCCTAAAAGGGACCTCCGCGGCAGTCCCCCACATAAGCCCTGCCGTGGGGGGTACTCCAAACCCCCCCCTAGGCACCTAAAATGAACCCCCCCTCAATGCGGGGGTCCCTGTCGGGACCCCCGAAGTGTCCTCACATGAACACCTTGCTGCAGGGGTCCATAGGAACCCCCGCAGCCCCCACACATTAACCCCTTGCAGCGGGGGTCCCCGATCGGCACCGATCAGGCCCCCGCTGCATTTAAAACTTTTAAATTCCCCGCCGCGGCTCCTTAAAGGGACCGCGGCACACTATTACCCAATCCCGGCCGCGGCACTTAAAATTAACCCCCCTCTATGCTGGGGGTCCCCATCGGGACCCCCGAAGTGTCCCCACATAAACCCATTGCAGGGGGGGGGCCCGATCTGCATAGATCAGGCCCTCCGCTGCATTTAAAACTTTTAAATTCCCCGCCGCGGCTCCTTAAAGGGACCGCGGCACACTATTACCCAATCCCGGCCGCGGCACTTAAAATTAACCCCCCTCTATGCTGGGGGTCCCCATCGGGACCCCCGAAGTGTTCCCATATAAACCCCCTGCTGCGGGGGGCCCCGATCGGCACCGATCGTGACCCTGCTGCAATTCAATTTTAAATTTCCCGCCTCACGGGTCCTCAAAGGACCGTAAAGGTCCTGAAAGGACTCGCACTAAAAATATTAACCCCAGGCAACTATAATTACCCCATTAACTCATGATGGTCAATCCAGACCACCATAAGGCCTAAATTAACCCATTAACTCATGGTGGTCAATACAGACCACCATAAGGCTCTAATTAACCCATTAACTCATGGTGGTCAATCCAGACCACCATAAGGCCTAAATTAACCCATTAACTCATGGTGGTCAATACAGACCACCATAAGGCTCTAATTAACCCATTAACTCATGGTGGTCAATACAGACCACCATAAGGCTCTAATTAACCCATTAACTCATGGTGGTCAATACAGACCACCATAAGGCTCTAATTACCCCATTAACTCATGATGGTCAATCCAGACCACCATAAGGCCTAAATTAACCCATTAACTCATGGTGGTCAATACAGACCACCATAAGGCTCTAATTAACCCATTAACTCATGATGGTCAATCCAGACCACCATAAGGCCTAAATTAACCCATTAACTCATGGTGGTCAATACAGACCACCATAAGGCTCTAATTAACCCCATCAGTCCCATAAGGGTATATTATTACCATTATGGGCCTGTTACAACCCAACATTAACCACATAAGTGCCATGATGGTCCTCAAGGACCATCATGACACTAACTACAAACACTACACTATAACCCCCAATAAACCATTTAATCTAAACTAACCCCCCTCTACACTAATCTATTAACACTTACACTACCTACCTACACTACCTACCCCCTAATAAACCTCCCCAACACTCTAATTACAAAAAACAATAAACCTACAGCACAGAAAACAAAAAACCTACAGTACAAAAAACAAAAAAACCTACAGTACAGAAAAAATAAAAATTACAACCCCACCCCCCACTACAGAAAACAAAAAAATACATTACAACCCCACCCCCCACTACAGAAAATAAAAAAATTACACACCTGAAAAGGAAAGACAGATAAACACAATACATTACATACATATAATACAATACATGACATTACATACATTAAATATAATATATTAAATATAATATATTACATATAATATATTACATATAATACATTACATGAATTACATACAATACATGACATTACATACATTAAATATAATATATTAAATATAATATATTACATATAATATATTACATATAATACATTACATACATTACATACAATACATGACATTACATACATTACATATAATGTATTACATATAATATATTACATATAATATATTACATATAGTCCTAATCAAATACCCCCTATCTATCTAACAAACAATCTATTTAATTTAAAATAAATCCTAACTATATCAAATACATCCCCCTATCTATCTAATATACAAAAAATCCTAACTACATACACAGACCCTAATTCTAAGCTAAAATCAATAAATTAAGACCACTTACCTTTAAGATGTTGCTTCAGATCACTAACCTATGGGTCAAACAAAAAATAAAAATTAGTACAAAACATTAACATCAAATAAATAAACATTCTATACATTCTAAATATTCAACTCACCTTTACAGCATGTCCAGTCACTGTTTAGCTCTTCCGGCGCGGCCCTGAAAAAAAAAAAAACACAATACATGAATACATGAATACAATATATAAACAATAAATAAAATACACAAATAAACATCTAAATATACATTTAACTTACCTCCCCGCGATGTCCCCGGCCTTCTCTCCTTCAGCCCCGGCTGGGCCGCGGAACCATCCGCGCTCTAAAAAAAAAAAAAAAAAAAACTAATGGAGGTCTGCACTGGCAGACCTCCCCGACGCTACTGAACCTCCCGGAGTCGTTTCCGGGAGGAAATTGGCATTGTCGGCTTGTGATTGGCTGAAAAAGCTGTCAGCCAATCAAAAGTCGTCAATGTAGGAGCCAATCAGGATGCGCAGATGTCTTCTACCAATCACTCCGTGGGGGTGTATCCCATAGTGATTGGCTGAAGGCATCTGAGCGTTGTGATTGGTTCCCAGAAAGATAGACAAGTGTTTAAGCCAATCAGGGTGGGATATTGGGGTGTATCCCATCCTGATTGGCTCACACATTGACGACTTTTGATTGGCTGAAATTGATAGACAGCTTTTTCAGCCAATCACAAGCCGCCAATGCCAATTTCCTCCCGGAAACGACTCCGGGAGGTTCAGTAGCGTCGGGGAGGTCTGCCAGTGCAGACCTCCGTTAGTTTTTTTTCTTTTTTTTTTTTAGAGCGCGAATGGTTCCGCGGCCCAGCCGGGGCTGAAGGAGAGAAGGCCGGGGACATCGCGGGTAGGTAAGTGAAATGTATATTTAGATGTTTATTTGTGTATTTTATTTATTGTTTATATATTGTATTCATGTATTCATGTATTGTGTTTTTTTTTTAACAGGGCCGCGCCGGAAGAGCTAAACAGTGACTGGACATGCTGTAAAGGTGAGTTGAATATTTAGAATGTATAGAATGTTTATTTATTTGATGTTAATGTTTTGTACTAATTTTTATTTTTTGTTTGACCCATAGGTTAGTGATCTGAAGCAACATCTTAAAGGTAAGTGGTCTTAATTTATTGATTTTAGCTTAGAATTAGGGTCTGTGTATGTAGTTAGGACTGTAATTATTTTATTTTACTTTAGAATAATGGTCTGTGTATGTAGTTAGGATTTTTTGTATATTAGATAGATAGGGGGATGTATTTGATATAGTTAGGATTTATTTTAAATTAAATAGATTGTATGTTAGATAGATAGGGGGTATTTGATTAGGACTATATGTAATATATTATATGTAATATATTATATGTAATATATTATATTTAATATATTATATGTAATGTATGTAATGTCATGTATTGTATGTAATGTATGTAATGTATTATATGTAATATATTATATGTAATATATTATATTTAATATATTATATGTAATGTCATGTATTGTATGTAATGTATGTAATGTATTATATGTATGTATTGTATTGTGTTTATCTGTCTTTCCTTTTCAGGTGTGTAATTTTTTTATTTTCTGTAGTGGGGGGTGGGGTTGTAATGTATTTTTTTGTTTTCTGTAGTGGGGGGTGGGGTTGTAATTGTTTTTTGTTTTCTGTACTGTAGGTTTTTTTGTTTTTTGTACTGTAGGTTTTTTGTTTTCTGTGCTGTAGGTTTTTTATTTTTTGTAATTAGAGTGGTGGGAAGGTTTATTAGGGGGTAGGTAGTGTAGGTAGGTAGTGTAAGTGTTAATAGATTAGTGTAGAGGGGGGTTAGTTTAGATTAAATGGTTTATTGGGGGTTATAGTGTAGTGTTTGTAGTTAGTGTCATGATGGTCCTTGAGGACCATCATGGCACTTATGTGGTTAATGTTGGGTTGTAACAGGCCCATAATGGTAATAATATACCCTTATGGGACTGATGGGGTTAAATAGAGCCTTATGGTGGTCTGGATTGACCACCATGAGTTAATGGGTTAATTAGAGCCTTATGGTGGTCTGTATTGACCATCATGAGTTAATGGGTTAATTTAGGCCTTATGGTGGTCTGTATAGACCACCATGAGTTAATGGGTTAATTAGAGCCTTATGGTGGTCTGGATTGACCACCATGAGTTAATGGGTTAATTAGAGCCTTATGGTGGTCTGGATTGACCATCATGAGTTAATGGGTTAATTTAGGCCTTATGGTGGTCTGTATAGACCACCATGAGTTAATGGGTTAATTAGAGCCTTATGGTGGTCTGGATTGACCACCATGAGTTAATGGGTTAATTAGAGCCTTATGGTGGTCTGGATTGACCATCATGAGTTAATGGGTTAATTTAGGCCTTATGGTGGTCTGTATAGACCACCATGAGTTAATGGGTTAATTAGAGCCTTATGGTGGTCTGGATTGACCACCATGAGTTAATGGGTTAATTAGAGCCTTATGGTGGTCTGGATTGACCATCATGAGTTAATGGGTTAATTTAGGCCTTATGGTGGTCTGTATAGACCACCATGAGTTAATGGGTTAATTAGAGCCTTATGGTGGTCTGGATTGACCACCATGAGTTAATGGGTTAATTAGAGCCTTATGGTGGTCTGGATTGACCACCATGAGTTAATGGGGTAATTATAGTTGCCTGGGGTTAATATTTTTAGTGCGAGTCCTTTCAGGACCTTTACGGTCCTTTGAGGACCCGCGAGGCGGGAAATTTAAAATTGAATTGCAGCAGGGTCACGATCGGTGCCGATCGGGGCCCCCCGCTGCAGGGGGTTTATGTGGGGACACTTCGGGGGTCCCGATGGGGACCCCCAGCATAGAGGGGGGTTAATTTTAAGTGCCGCGGCCGGGATTGGGTAATAGTGTGCCGCGGTCCCTTTAAGGAGCCGCGGCGGGGAATTTAAAAGTTTTAAATGCAGCGGGGGGCCTGATCTATGCAGATCGGGGCCCCCCCCTGCAATGGGTTTATGTGGGGACACTTCGGGGGTCCCGATGGGGACCCCCAGCATAGAGGGGGGTTAATTTTAAGTGCCGCGGCCGGGATTGGGTAATAGTGTGCCGCGGTCCCTTTAAGGAGCCGCGGCGGGGAATTTAAAAGTTTTAAATGCAGCGGGGGGCCTGATCTATGCAGATCGGGGACCCCCGCTGCAAGGGGTTAATGTGGGGGTGCTGCAGGGGTCCTGATAGAGACCCCTGCAGCATGGGGATGTGTATAGGGTGCAGGGGGGAGCCTCACGCTGCTGTCTCGGGCTGTTCCGAGGCAGCACGTAGAGGCTTTCGGATCCCTTGCGTGGACTTTTTGTCCACGTAGGGATTCTTACGATATGCGAGACTCGTGCATGGATTTAAGGCTACGTAGCTCTCTCGGAGCCTATTCTCGGCCATTTTCTCGCAGTCATATCGTAAAGCAGGCTGCGAGAGATTCGGTTCTCGCAAACAGCAGGAAAACTGCCTTTTGCGAGCACCGAGAGAACTACGAGGGAGAATTTAATAGGGCCCTCTGTGTTTTGAGACTTTTCTGGACTATGCTTTTTTTTTTTGGCTTATAGGGATAGTAGAGGGCATAAATTAGTCTTTGTAATTTATTGTACATGGGATTGTTATAATAGTATTTTTATATTTTATTTCAAGGCTTATATGTTGGGTCTCTGAAAATGTTGCTATTGTTGTTTTTGGGTGTTAGTACTATTTATAGTACTATTGTATTATATGTGTGTGGTTAGGTTTTATACTCAATATTGTACATTAGGACTGGAAATTTAGAATTACAAATTTTATTGAGTTTCTGTTTTGAGCCGTTTGTGGACTATGCACTTTTTTGTGTTGTTCTTGCTACATTGAAGTTTGGATTTACTGTTAAACATTATTGGCCATAAAAGACAAATAAGAGGTAGATGAGAAATGTGTTAGTTATATTTTGTTAAAAGTCATAGTTAGTGGTGTTTTTTTTTTTTTCTGTTGACATCGATACAAAGCTAAGATATTTATTTAGTTTTCTCTTTTTTTACTTGTTATACTGTACCTTGGTTGAAGTGTGATTTCAAGCAGAATCTTTGTTGGTCCTCTGTTGAAAGTCTTCGTCCGATGGTCTGGTCCTCTGTTGAAAGTCCTCGTCCGATGGTGTGGTCCTCTGTTGAAAGTCCTCGTCGGATGGTCTGGTCCTCTGTTGAATGTCCTCGTCTGATGGTCTGGTCCTCTGTTGAAAGTCCTTGTCCAATGGTCTTCACGCAGTGTCTGTTGTAAAAGAAAAATGAAAATGTTATTTGATTTTAATGTATTTGTAATGAAAAACAAATTTCATTATTTTGGTGTATTGTATCTGTTATGGTGAATTTTTTCTGCTATGCTGTTTTTTCTGCAACCTTTTCAAAATACTTTAAATGTATTTGTATATTCCAGTTATCCTTTTTTTATACTCTAATTATTAATGTTTTTCATATTTTTGATATGATTGCAATGTTTTTAGCATTATCCTGTTTTGTGTCCACCAATTTTGCTATACTAATTTAGACTTGTTTGTAAGGCTTATAGCTTTGTAAACTGTAAATAAGAATATTAATTGACTTTGCTATGTGTTTGTGTGATTTTTGGTACAATCCTATTTCGTGTCTACCATATGTTGCACACTTTATTTGCTTAATTTTTTTTTTTTATGAAGGTTAAATGTTTTTCCTATTTTGGATATGATGACTATGTTTTTAGCGTTATCTCATTTTGTGTCCACCACTTTTGGTATGCTTATTTAGGCTTCTTTGTAAGGCTTATAGATTCTTAAACACTAAAGAAGAATATTAATTTAGTTTGCTATATGTTTGTGTCATTTTTGTTACAATCCTATTTTGTGTCTACCATATGTTGCATACTTTATTTGCTTAATTCATTTTTTTTATGAAGGTTAAAGGTTTTTCCTATTTTGGATATGATGGCTATGTTTTTAGCATTATCTTATTTTGTGTCCACCACTTTTGGTATGCTTATTTAGGCTTCTTTGTAAGGCTTATAGATTGTTAAACATTAAAGAAGAATATTAATGTAGTTTGCTATGTGTTTGTGTGATTTTTGGGACAATCCTATTTGTGTCTACCATATGTTCCATACTTTATTTGCTTAATTAGTCTTTTTTATCAAGGTTAAATGTTTTTCTACAGTGAAAACATTAAATAAGAATCATTAATTTACTTTGCTATGTGTTTGTGTGATTTTTGGTACAATCCTACTTTGTGTGTACCATATGTTAAATGTTTTTCTACAGTGAAAAATAATGTTTTTTTTTATTTTGGATCTTATGGCAATGTTTGTAGCATTATCCTATTTTGTGTTTACTACTTTTTGGTTGCTGCATTTATTATATTGGCGGCCATTAAACATATATAGTTATTTTATTTTTTCTACTTGTTGTACTTTACCTTGATTGAAGTTTTGAATGACAGAGGGTCCCCTCCTGCCAATCTTAATCCGCCGGTCTTCTTGTAGTGTCTGTTGGAAAAATATACAATTAACCATTTAATTTTCTTTCTTCTTTTTGATTTAGCAAAGCATGGCCTTTTTCAGCATGTAATGTATTTTTCTATGTTACCTCTTCTTCTTTCTTTGTGTTCTTTAAAAGGGATTGTGGTTCACAATGCACGGTGCAAATTCTTGAGTGACGCTGTTGATGCAGAGTCTGTTTGAATATTTAAAAAAAATAGAAAGATTGAGCTTTCGGTTATATATTGAATTGCAATAAATTAATGTCATTTAAATATACTTGTTTAATTAGTTTGGGTTAAGGTTAGTTTGTTGTAGGGGCTATACACATAAATATGTGTGTCACATGTCACTATACATGAATCACATATTCATAGTTAAAGTTGTTTTTTTTTTTGTCCTGTCTTGATAATAAAATTTAATGTATTATAGCTTACCTCTCAGTTGTAATTTGCAAAGTGTAAAGTAGGAAATTAGGAAACAATTCTCTTCTCAAGTAACAGCAGCAGTTAATTATCCAGTCACTCCGTTCATCACCTGAGTAGAAATGTAGAATTTTCTGGAAAGTAGGCAGTATTTATAAACTTTCAAGTGCCTGAGATCGTTAGAACGCAATACGCATGCGCTATTTGCGTTCCAGCTTACAATTTGCATTCCATCCGCCATTTTATGCATAGTAGTTTTGAAAATGGTGGTTAATATCAGTGTGGTACGTTCCGCATAGTATGTGTTTCAGTTTTGCGAGTCACTGTAGTATAGTTACGTCTGAAGCCTCGTTTTCGTTTTGTTCGGCGGCCATTTTTTCTCTCCCTTAGTTTATTTTCGGCAGTTTAAACTCGTTTTTTTGGACTTAAATTAACTTTTCGAGGTGCCGGATGCCCCCCCTTGCTGTAAGTAAGCTTTTTATGTGTTCGTTGTGTTTATTTCTTGTGTTTCTGATGTTTTCATGCACGCCGTTTTCGTCTGGTTTTGCAAGTTGAGAATGGGTCGTTCCGCAGCCGTATTTTTTTGCGAGGCGGCCGTATTTTTTTTGCGAGGGACGCAGTTGGATTTTACATGTACGACGCAGTTGTTTTTTTTCTAAGTCGTGCGTATGTGTGTTAACCGTGTGTGAGGCGCCTTTGAGGTTTTTTTTTTTTAAGTCTTGCGTGTGTGTAACCACGTGTGAGACGCCTTTGAGTTTTTTTTTTAAAGTCTTGCGTGTGTGTGTTTTGCCGACGTTGGACCTTCCACCACCGCAAATGCGGCCCCTCACTTTGCGAGGGGCCGCATTTGCGGACAAACACAGCCGAGGTGGGATGCTCCAACACCCCGGGGACGTTGGGGTGCTCCACCACCGCAAATGCGGCCCCTTGCTTCGCGAGGACCCGCATTTGCGGGGAACTGCGTCCCTCGCTTTGCGAGGGATGCAGTTCTTGCGGGCTCGCTGTGAGTGAGAGAGGGAGCTCAATGATTTACTGAGCCAGGTGCCCGCCGCTGGAGCTTCAGGACTTCAGGATCCAGCCTCCATGTCAGGTGAATATTACATACACCAACATGAAACCACATGTACATCACACACACTACACATGTACATGATGGCCAACAAGGACAATGACATGTCAGCTCTATGGAATTAACAAGGGATAGATGGATCAGTCATGAGTCATTAAATCCATGAAGCTGACAAATCACTGTCATTCATGGGCACAACACCAGTAATCAACCAATAGAGAGTCCATGTATGGGTGTGCCCACTGCAGCGTATGCAGTTACAGCCCGCAGCCGGAATCAAGATAGCGTTAGGAGTTAAGATCAAGAACCAAGGAATAGATCACATCTAGCAAATGATAGCTAATCATGGTTACAATTAAGAGAATTATCCAGGTTCAAGCCTAGATGTCAGATATATAGTTACATAGTATTGAGGTTGAAAAAGGACTTTTAGCCCATCAAGTTCAACCTTTTAAGATCTCCTGTGAACTGCAATATGCAGATTAGTTGTTAATTGATCCAGAGGAAGGTAAACAAAAAAACCCCAGTGAAACTTTGCCAATTGTCTCAAAAAGGAAAAACAATGAATTCCTTCCTGACCCCCAGATACTAGCGACCAGATTCCTCCCTGGATCTATACTCCCTCTCTAATTAACCAGGATAACCCTGAATGCCCTTTTTAATTAAACATATATCCAAATTATCTATTGAATCCGCTGTCACCACCTCCCTTAGTAGAGAATTCCATACATTAACCACCCTTACTGTGAAGAACCTTTTTTATTTCTTTAAGGTGGAATCTTTTTAGTTTTAACCTCAAAGAATGTCCTCTTGTCAGTTGAAAACCTCTTGGCACAAAGAGTACCCTTGACAAATCTTTATACTGACCCTGGATGTATTTATATAGGGTAAACATATCCCCTCTTAGACGCCTTTTTTCTAGAGAAAATAGGTTTAATTTGGTTAATCTTTTGTCATAACTTAGCCCCATCCATTCCCCTTATTAGTTTTGTAGCCCTTCTCTGTACTTTTTCCAGTTCTAAAATGTCCCTTAATGAATTGGTGCCCAAAACTGTACTCCATATTCCAAATGAGTGTGCACTAGAGATTTGTATAGTGGTAGAATTATATCTGCCTCTCTTGCTTCTATACCCTTCTTAATGCATGCTAATAGTTGAGCAAAAGAGCGATAGAAGCCCTCCACCGTACAGTAGTACAGTAAATAAAAAGTACATTTGAATGTCTAAAGCAAACCTATATAATTGAGAACTATTACGTGGGTGGTTGTCCACAAGCACTTTAGTTCTCAGCAGTGCGAGCTTGCCAAAAAACGCTGGTAACACAACGTTAAAACTGCGGGCTCGCAACGCGAGGGCCACAGTTGCGGGCCGCAACCACAGACCTTGTGAAGCAAGGGCCACTGTTGCGGCCAGGCAAGGAGTGCCAAAGGCGCTCCATGCGCTGGTGGAGATGAGCGCCATAGGCCATCATCCCTACAACCCTGTGCGACTTAGTCTTAGGCGCTCACCCCTACGACCCCGCACACATTAAGCATCATACCTACGACCCGCGGGACTACAGAACAACAGAAAACTCAAATACACAATTCACAGTGCGAGCACTTTGAAAAAATATCGCCTTAAAAAATTACGGCTCGTAACACTTTGAAAAGGAAACCGGAACTTAGAGAAAACAAAAGACGACACAAAAAATATGAACCTACCGGCCAAACCGCCCAAAAACAAAATAAAAAAAAAAAAACATACCAAAAACATCACACACAGCACGGGGTGGGGTGGGTTGGGGGGGGTGACAGCCAGGACATCTGGAAGTGAGATTCCATGCAAATTTGCAGAGTTTCACCACTCGAAAATCGCCTAAGCACGAGGCTACACGAACCCTAAACACGCAAAACACCACCAGGCACATACAACTTTTAGCCAGGAACGTACGAGGTCCATTTTACAACACTACCTTAAAACTAATAACATTACCATTCTAAAATACCGCATTACACAACTAAACAAACGGTTTGCCCTCGCGCATGCAGCCTATTTACACTGCACACTTGTCACATTGCTGACACTTTCTTCTCAGATCACCAACAGTCCAAATGTACATTGTATGCTGCAGGAAAAACAACAGCGGTTGTTAGCTCTTCAGCATATTGATTCCTGGATATATTCATTAGAAATAGGTAAAGTTTATTAATTAATTATTATAAAAAAATTAATTTAGATAATAAAAAAATGAGCAGAGGAGAGACTCGCCTTGCCAAAGGCGCTCAGCGCGGAGCTCACAATGGGCGCCGAGGGTGCTCAGAGGAGCAAAATTACACAAGTGGAGAGACTCTCAATGAGCGCCAAAGGCGCTCATTGCAAGCCTCGCAAAGGGCGCCGAAGGCACTCAGCACAAGGCTTGCATTGTGTACCGAAGGTGCTCAGAAAACCAACAGTACATGAGGGGAGAGGCGCGCAATGAGCGCCGAAGGTACTCAGAGGACTAAAAGCCTTACATTGTGTTGCAAACAGCATTACCTGCCTTACAATTTTATTGCTGTCATTTTTTGACGGGCAAGTCGCTAGTTAGATACCCTTGGATGTACCCTTGGATGTATTCCAGCAGGACCCGGGGCTTTATTGACATTAATTTTTTCCAACCTCTTTTGGATTTCTTTCTGCGTTAACCATTTATTTGGTGAAGGTACTGTAGCCCCATTATGGTGCAGTGACCCAACCACTGGTACCTCCCTTTTATATACAGAAGAAAAGAACCTATTTAGCTCATCTGCCTTTTCCTGGTTACTAACTGTCAGATGGCCTGTTTCACATTGTAATGCTCCTATAGCTTCCATCCTGGCCCTCCTCCCATTTATATACTTAAAAAATATTTTAGGGATAGTCTTACTTTCTTTTGCGACTAATTTTTAATTTTCTATTTTAGCCAGTCTAATAGCCCTTTTGCAAGTCTTGTTGATTTCCTTGTATTCCTGTGAAGCAGTCTCTATCCCTTCATTTTTGCATAATTTAAATGCCTGTTTTTTACTATGTATCTTAATCTTTAAATCATTGTTAAGCCACGTTGGATGTAATTTACTCCTTTTACTTGTATTCCCGCATGTTATATGCCGATGTGTATGTATATTTAGTACGGTTAAATGTTGTCCATTTATGTTCTGTATTTTTACCTGTCAGTTCTTTGTCCCAGTCTATACTTTGTATTGCTGCCCTTAGACCGTTAAAAACTACCCTTTTTAAATTAAGAGTTTTTGTTGGCCCCTTACAGTTTTTTTTTAATTCAATCTCAAATGAGACTGTGTTGTGATCACTGTTTCCCAAAGGTTGCCCTATTTCAACATTTGATACCATATCAATATTATTTGTGATGACTAAATCCAAGATGAACTCATTTCTAGTAGGCTCTTGTATAACCTGGGCCAGATAATGATCCCTGAGTGTACTCAAGAACCTGCTCCCTTTACCCGTACTGCTGGTCTCTTTCATCCAGTTCATTTTAGGGTAGTTAAAATCTTCCATTATTAGAACTTGCCCATGCATAGCTGCATTTCCAAGCTGTAACAATAATTGTATTTCCTCACTTTCAATTATATTTGGGGGTTTATAGCGTACTCCAACAAAAAATATTTTGGAATTTGCTGCTCCGCTATTTAACTCTACCCACAAACATTCCACATTACCGCTAGTTCCAGCATAAAGATCTTGTCTGACTATAGGCTTAAATTCAGGTATAACATACAGACAAATCCCTCCTCCCTTTTTACCATTGCCCCTATCTTTCCTAAATAGGTTATAACCATCCAGATTAACAGTCCAGTCATGAGATTCATCCCACCATGTTTCGGTAATGCCTGTTAAATCCCATTTTACGTCAATTGCCAATAATTCTAGCTCTCCCATTTTTCCTGTCAAGCTTCTGGCATTAGTAAGCATACATCTTATGTTATGGGTTTGTAGTTTTGAGGTGCCTGCCTCTGTACTTGAATAACTTAGTAATACCTTCCTAATGACTATACTAACCCCCCATCTCCTGCCCCATGAGTAGTTAATTAATTCCTTATCCCCTCTACACTTTTTAATTAACTACTCCCCCATGAGTAGTTAATTAATTCCTTATCCCCTCTACACTTTCTACCCCATTACTTCTATCTAGTTCCTCCCCCAACTATTAGTTTAAAAACTCCTCCGGATGTTCTAGCATCCTTTCCCCTAGCACAAAAGCTCCCTCATTACTAAGGTGCAATCCATCCCTGCAATAGAGATTGTGCCCAAGTGAGAAGTCAGCCCAGTGCTCTAAAAACCCAAACCCCTCCTTAGTGACCACATCTTTAGCCACACATTAACCTCACTAAGCTCCTTCTGTCTCCCTGGGCTATCACATGGCACTGGTAGTATCTCAGAAAATACTACCTTGGAGGTCCTGCCCTTAAGCTTATTCCCTAATAGTGAGGAATGAACACAAATCAATGTATTTTTCTACACAATTAACACATTTCTCTTTTCCAGCTTCCAGGAGGTCTGGGTCCAGTGGTGATCCAGGGGTGGTGTCATCCTGCTCCTTCAGAGCAGGATGTAGGAGACTGAGCCCCCGCCCAGCAGGAACTGGTGCAGGGGGAGGAGGAGCCAAGAGGAGCCGAAGGCCCAGGTTACAAGGAGGATGGCATCAGCTGGGTAAGTGGTGTCACCTGCAGGACCATCCAACACAACGGTTGCATTTGACCCACACACTCCCCCTCCTCCAACGGCTATGTCTTTCACCAGGGCCTTCCTACTGGAGAGACGACTGTTGCTTGCCACCACCTTTCCTCCCCCCAGCAGTGCATCAGCCTGGCTATCACCCCTCCACGCCACCAGGCACATCACCACCCCTATGGAGCCAGGCTCCAGCCAGGCCACAGCCCCTCCCCACTGGCCACCACCGCCACCTCCTCACCCAGCAATGGCCCCCCAGCAGGGACCTCCATCCCCTGGATCACCAAGCGAGGCTGCTCAGGTAGAGAAGCTGGTCATCATGCAACTGGAGTGCCTCAGGGAGATCCAGGCCAGCATCTCTGCCAATCACGCTGAGGTCATTGCCAGGCAAAAGGGGGAGGAGAGGAGACACCACCTAATGACTGAATCCTACCTTGCTGGGCAGATAGGGGCAGACCAGAGCACAATCCAGCAAGTGACTGCATACGCCATGCGCCTCGCTCTGGTCCCCAGCCCCGCCTCCTCCACCCCGGAGGACTCCCCTGTGCAACTGCAGGAGCTCCTCCACCTCGACCACCAGCACCGTCAATGCATTTGCCTCTGTCTCCAGGGGGATACTCCCCTCCCCCCCAACCACCACCAGGGAGACAGCGGCCACCCACAGGAGATTGGGTCCCTGATGCAAGGTGGAGGAGGATGTAAGGGCAGCACATATTTGTGTGCCTTCGTAGGGTTCTGTTTAACATTTCACCAATTGATGGTCACCGAGGAATGCTGTTGAGAAGAGATGCTGCAGTCCCTATCTTTTTTAAGGCCTTATTTTACAGGTTATTGTTTTCTTTTTTATGTTTTAGGAACAATTCAGGTCCATGAAGGCATCTTCTGAATCTGCAAGCAAAGTCAATTAAATTAAGTAAGTGTAAGGATATTCCCAAAGCCTCTCAAGGTAAACATTCCTCCAATGACAACCCCCCTTAACATGTAGCTCCTACAATATTAAACCTATCATATATCCAGATATCTAAGGCATGATTGTTTTTAGCCTAAATGTAGACTAATACCGCTATGTGGACTTGTCAAGTCTCACAATGGCATGTTAATGAAAGCCAGCATTAATACATGCACTAGTGAAGTATGTGATCCTTTCCTCAATATTAGTATGAAAACAGATCCTTGTGTCTGATGTAATAACAGTGTATCTGGCTGCTGACCTTTGTGTCCTCTCTGTATTAATTGGTATTTTCCCATATTGCTTATATCATGAGTATCATTTTACATGTGCCAAGACCTGTATAGCTGATGGATGTGATATCAATGTTGATTAACAATATCAGATAGAAAAGGTTATAGTACACCTTGACCACTGACGCTGGTCACAGCTAAGCATTTATTGTGAGATGACACATCATTATTAATGATCATGGCCAGTGCTATGTCTTGTGAACTAGCTAATGGTTAGTAATGCTTGCAGATGGAAATCAGGTTAGTTGGTATATTGTCACATATTGTCGCACTGTTCATGAATGTTTTTTTCTTGTTTTTGTTATCCTCCTCTGCCTTTTTTCAGATGTTTATGCATCTGTTCAATGGAGCAGATGATAACCAAAAGTAAATGCTATGTGCATTACTGGTTATTCGATTAAATGGAGGGATTTCTAATGATCCTTTTTTTCTATCAGATTTCGGTTGTAGTGGTGTAGTGACCACATGTAACCCTGGTAGGTGCTATGCATCATGATTATTCTAGACTATGATATTACCTGATTAGTTATCCCCTTTGTCCAAAAACCCTTTTGCCCTTCTGGGATCCATCCTCATCACACCCATGATATTAATGCACAGTCTTGTACATTTCTGGGTGTGCTCTGGGTATGAAATAAAGCTTTGTTATACAGTTATCACTGTGTCAGTGTGTTTTCAATGTTTGGTGTTTTGGTACATCCACATATTATTATTGTTTATTTGTAACACGCTAACATATTCCATAGCGCTATACAGTTGTGCTCAAAAGTTTGCATACCCTGGCAGAAATTGTAAAATTTTGACATTTATTTTGAAAATATCACTGATCATGCCAAAATTTTTTTTTATTGAATGATAGTAATCATGTGAGGCCATTTATGATCACATAGTTGTTTGGCTCCTTTTTAAATCATAATGATAACAGAAAAAAATGGCTTCATATGATCACTATCCTTCAATAAAATTTTTGCATGATCAGTCATATTTTCAACATAAATGCCAACATTTCACAATATCTGCCGGGTATGCAAACTTTTGAGCACAACTGTACATAAGTTAATTTCCAGGCAAAGACAAATTCAATTTTAAAACATTGCAAAGAATGGAGGGCCCTGTCTTTGAGCTTAGAATCCGGTTTCCCCAAAGCACCATGCAAGATTGAAAACTCACAGACTTACAATTACATTTGTGTTACATTCCTAAAGCTGTACACTACCCTAGTTACTGTGCAATAGAATAATACATAAAATAATAATTATTTTAATTTATTAATAAAGGGTTAATACACATGAGAGGTCCAATTTGTGATACTGTGGAGTATCAACATTCCCCTGAAGGGCTGATAACAATATGATAGGTGATAATGTGAATTGATTGATACCAAAACACTTAATGTGATTTCACCAAATGATAATTGGTATACATCTTGGCACATGGCCACCAGCAGGATGGGCATAGCAGAGATTGTCCCTGATGGAGGTGAGTTGGCTGTTGCTCCACGTGCCTCTGCACGGCCTCCATATGTGTTTGCAGCCATTCCTGATGGGTTAGAGTAGATTAGTGTTGTGTATGTTCCCCTGGTACTTGATATATGTCATGTGGTGTTGTAATTTTGCCACTATTTCTTTTCCTAATCTTAATTTGATGATCTGATGAGTGAGATGTATATAAGATTATCTTTTTTTTTTAGGGTCCACATTAGAGCCTCTGTGAGGGAGAAATATGACAGGCAGTTTCATGTTTTTGTGTTGCAATTCAATCAGGTAGTGTGTCTTTTATTGCTTTATGCATTTTGCAGCCACACTTTTCATATTGGCATGTGCATGACCATTCCAACATATGAGAAAATAAAGTATTTTGTTAAGGCCAATTTTTTCCTTGGGGATTGTTGTGCAATAAATTCTAATGCCTTCCATTGCTTCCCCATATTTTAAAGTCCAGTAGTGTGTTTTAATTGTCTTTTGCAGTGTTACAAACTAGTCTGTAAACCTATTTGGAACCCATAATATATTTGGCTACATTTGCCATTTGCGGGTTTGAAGGCAATTGTGTCCTTTGGGAATTGTAGCAATTGAATAGCGATTTGCCATTTTAGCGATTGCAACATTTGTCGGCTTGAAAAATCAAAGGCTTAGATGAGATATGATTTTATCATCTCAGTAATTTTCAGCCTGCAACTTGCAAATCGTTTGTGGGTAGCTAAAAGACGCTGATTGAATAGCTAATTATTTTACAGGCTATATTACCGCTCCAGTAATTACAATTTGGTCAACAGAATGGAGGCCTATGTATTTAAGCCAGCCAATGGATCAGGGAGTCATATCAACTTTTAAAGCATCAACTTTGTCACACATTTCAGCAACATATTGCTAAAACAGAGGGAATTAAAGAATCAATGATGCAAGTTTGGAAGAAACAAAACATCATAGATGCCACAGGCAACATCAAACTATCCTTGAAAGAAGTGACTGACAAATGCATGAGGAGGAGTGTGGAAAAAGATTTGCCTAGAGCTATCCAATGATTTTCAACCAGAAGAGACCAAATTGTCAACCTAGGCAGTACAGCAGAATTAGGAGATGTTGATGTACAGGATATTGAGGAGTTGCTGCCGGTTTCTAGTGAGAGCCTTACCAACTACGACCTTCAAGACCTGGCAAAACAAGGGATTCAGGTTGTTGCAAGGTTCACACCTGATGGTGGGAATCTAAGCCATTTTTTTATATTTAATTTTTTTTATTGGAGAACACCAGATTAGTTTTTTTTAACATATACCTGCAAAAGAAAATTGTTGCAGTACATAAGATTTGCTATAACAAATGTCTTTATATTACAAATTTAATACTACAGGATATACATTATAAGGTCTTATTTACCAACTCTTATTTAAAGTAATATTTATCTATTGAGATATCAATAATCTCACTGAACTGGGGAAAACAGACATCTCACTGAACTGAGAAAACAGACATCCGCGATTTACATTTGTGGAGAAGCTTGCATCTGCAAAGTGGACAGATTAATTAACAGAATACTTACTTTTGTATTAATTATGGATAAATTAGTTAGTTTCAGGCATTTTAGCTAGCTTTGGTTTTGTAGCCTTCCAGTTTAGGAGGTATCCCAATAAGGATTATAGGATTGGTAAATATTTATGTTATTTAAGGTGTAAATCTTGTTGAAAATATATTGTATACAGCATTTTTTTCAATAAATAAAATATTTACAGTCCAAAGTTAGTTCCAATAGCACAACTTTCCCCTGGAATCAGGTTACTTTAGGGACTTTTGATTTTTACCCTAGATATTGTTTTTTACTTGAACTTAGCTCTCTATAGCTATTCTGTATTCTTCATACCCCTCAGTATTCCTAAGTTCTTTTTTAACCTTTAATTGTTTAAATATATTATCATTGCAAAATTAGTTGTATTTAAATTAGTTTTATAAATCTATTCAGCCTTCATGTACAGTTACATGGTGAGAGCAGAGTTGTTCCACTACAGTGGATATACACACCCCTGTTAAAATGTTAGGTTTCTGTGCTGTAAAAAAATGAGACAAAGATAAATCATTTCAGAAAGTTTTCCACCTTTAATGTGACCTATAAACTGTACAAATCAATTGAAAAACAAACAAATCTTTTAGGTGGAGGGAAGAAAAAAAAGAAAGAAAAATAATGTGGTTGCACACCCTCTTATAACTGGGGATGTAGCTGTGTTCAGAATTAGGCAATCACATTGCAAATCGTGTTAAATAGGAGTCAGCATACACCTGCCATCATTTAAAGTGCCAATTATTAACCCCAAATAAAGTTCAGCTGCTCTAGTTGGTCTTTCCTGAAATGTTCTTAGTCGCATCCCACAGCAAAAGCCATGGTCCACAGAGAGCTTCCAAAGCATCAGAGGGATCTCATTGTTAAAAGGCATCAGTCAGGAGAAGGGTACAAAAGAATTTCCAAGGCATTAGATATACCATGGAACACAGTGAAGACAGTCATCATCAGGTGGAGAAAATATGGCACAACAGTGACATTACCAAGAACTGGAGCTCCCTCCAAAATTGATGAAAAGACGAGAAGAAAACTGGTCTGGGAGGCTACCAAGAGACCTACAGCAACATTAAAGGAGCTGCAGGAATATCTGGCAAGTACTGGCTGTGTGGTACATGTGACAACAATCTCCTGTATTCTTCATATGTCTGGGCTATGGGGTAGAGTGGCAAGACGAAAGCCTTTTCTTACGAAGAAAAACATCCAAGCCAGGCTACATTTTGCAAAAACACATCTGAAGTCTCCCAAAAGCATGTGGGAAAAGGTGTTATGGTCTGATGAAACCAAGGTTGAACTTTTTGGCCATAATTCCAAAAGATATGTTTGGTGCAAAAACAACACTGCACATTACCAAAAGAACACCATACCCACAGTGAAGCATGGTGGTGGCAGCATCATGCTTTGGGGCTGTTTTTCTTCAGCTGGAACTGGGGCCTTAGTTAAGATAGAGGGAATTATGAACACTTCCAAATACCAGTCAATATTGGCACAAAACCTTCAGGCTTCTTTTAGAAAGCTGAACATGAAGAGGAACTTCATCTTTCAGCATGGCAACAACCCAAAGCATACATCCAAATAAACAAAGGAATGACTTCACCAGAAGAAGATTAACGTTTTGGAATGGCCCAGCCAGAGCCCAGACCTGAATCCGATTGAAAATCCGTGGGGTGATCTGAAGAGGGCTGTGCACAGGAGATGCCCTCGCAATCTGACAGATTTGGAGTGTTTTTGCAAAGAAGAGTGGGCAAATCTTGCCAAGTCAAAATGTGCCATGGTGATAGACTCATACCCAAAAAGACTGAGTGCTGTAATAAAATCAAAAGGTGCTTCAACAAAGTATTAGTTTAAGGGTTATGCAACCATATTATTTTATTTTTATATTTTTTCTTCCCTCTACCTAAAAGATTTCAGTTTGTTTTTCAATTGAGTTGTACAGTTTAAAGGTCACATTAAAGGTAGAAAAAGTTCTGAAATGATTTATCTTTGTCTCATTTTGATACAGCACAGAACCCTGACATTTTAACAGGGGTTTGTAGACTTTTTATATCCACTGTATGTTACCTGATGTGACCCATTATGCCATTATTGTGAGCCGCAGTGCCTATGATCCCTACAACTAAAAGCTTTAAGGTTTTAAACATTAGGATTTTTTCCCTCCCAAAAAGTTAAAAGCATAATACTACATATTTATAATTAATATGCAGCAATCAATATCCTGAAGAGCTAACAATTTCCTTGGATTTTCCTGCATCAGAAAATGTACAGTTGGACTGTTGATCATGTGAGGAGAAAGTGTCAGCAATGTGCCAAGTGTGCAGTATAAATAGGCTGCTTGCGCAAGGCCAAACCGTTTATGTAGGCGATAAAGCATCATTTTAGAATCTTAATGTTATTCTTTGCAAGTTATTGTTGTAAAATGGCTGCTTTTTTCTATGTGTTACTTGGCTCTTGAGCATTTTCCGTCCGTTGTAATGTTATATTTTGTATCTCCTATGTTCCTGGCTAACTCGTACGTGCCTGGCGGTGATTTGCACGTCTCAGTCTCCTTTAGCCTCGTTTTCATTTTTCTCGCTTGGCCAATTTTTGAGTGCTCTGCAAATTCGACTTAAATTCGCGTGCAACCTCACTTCTTGGCATCCTGGCGTTCCCCAGTGCTGTGTGTGAGTGTGTTTTTTCGATTTTTGCGGTTTGGCCGTTAAATTAGTATTTTTGCGAGGCCGTCTTTTTAGCCCCCGAGATTCCGAGATCGTTCCTGGCTAACTCGTACATGCCTGGCATTGATTTGCACGCTTCGGTCTCCTTTAGCCTCTTTTCAATTTTTTTTCGCCCGCCATTTGTTTTCTCGCTTAGCCAAAGTTGTATTTTTGCGAGGTCGGAATTTTTTTCCGGAAGGCTTCTATGCATTAATGGCTCGATTCTCATCATTGCATGACGAAGAATCACAGTTTGACAACTATTATATGTGACGTGCCAACATATTCCGTAGCATTGTACAGGGGATTAAAACAAGGAGAAATACAATGTTAACAAACTGAAAAACTGGAGGGCCGTGCTGTGAGTTTAGAATCTTTGTAGAAAAGGTATTTTTTCCAAAGCACCTACAAGAGTTAATGTTTCTGTGAAAACAAGCAAAAGGGGTAGGGATGAGATAACAGGGAACAAGAAGGAAGGAGAGGACATAGTGTATTCACAAATATACTAGGCAATAAGCATGGGTGTAAATAACTGTGCAATTGCAGATTCCATTTAGAATTCTCAACTATCACTAATAGCAGTAATGTTCATATTTATGTGTACTTTTGATTTTTTTCAATAAATGGGTCCTTTTCTGTGTCATTTTATATTTTTGTCATACTATATATATAAACACTTTAGCCTTATTCAATTGCAAGAGTTACAGAGCGATTCAATTGATCAAGCCCATAACATGCCCTCGACAACAGCGCACCCCCATACATCTCTGATTTCATCTCCAAATACTCCCCCACACGCCCTCTTCGTTCTGCTAACGACCTTCTTCTTTCTACCACTTTTGTCAACTCCTCTCAGTCCCGCCTCAAGGACTTTTCTCGCGCTGCCCCTATTCTCTGGAACTCCTTGCCTCGCTTCACCAGACTATCCTCCTGTCTTAAATCCTTCAAAACATCAATAGAAAAGGAAGGATTCCAAGCTCAAAGACAGGGCCCTCCATTCATCGCAATGTGTGAATCTTGAACTTGTTATTGCCTGTAACTAAACTTATGTATAGCGCTACGGAATATGTTGGCACGTTACAAATAAACGATAATAATAATAATAACTACCTGGCCAAAAGCCTAAACTGTAAACCATGCACCCATAAGTAGCATTTCAGAGCATGAGCATGATCAATTAAGCATTTTAAGCAATTCATTTTTACTCTTTGATTTGCCAAGACTGATATAACACGGAAATTAAATTTAAAAAATAATATTTTTGATTGCAGATTTGTGATCTTGAGACTGTTGTGCAAATAATTCTAATGTCTTTCATCACTTTACCCGTCTGGTACTCGTAGGATTTTTGGCTACATTTGCCATTTACGGGTGTGAGAACAATTGCAAACTTGAGGAATTGTAGCAATTGAATAGCGATTTGCGATTGTAACATTTACAGGCTTGAAAGATCAAAGGCTTAGCTGGGTCGGAGTTACAATCGTTGCGGGTAGCTAAAAGACACTAAATGAATAGCAAATTAGTTTACGGGCTACATTATGTACTACGGTAGCTAACAACTGCTCAATTGAATAGGGACCTTTTTGTTTTATTTCTGATGAATGAAACTGCATTTTGAAATGTGAACACTAGATGCCACTATGCACCTTTTTAAAAAATATGCTTTTTAATATATCTGCTTTACTACAGAGAGTAAACATCACTTCTACCCTTCACTATCTCAAAACGGAATTAAATAAAGTATAATATTAATATTAAAACCTTTGTTCCGGAAGATTACATTGTTAATTTTTTTTAATGTTTAGGATTCATTGGATCATTATTTTGTCTCTCAATGTCTTAAATACCTAGACTGGAAAGAATTGTATTTTTCCCTCTAATCCTCTGGCAACACTTGTATATAATTAATAATGCATAACTGGTTGCCAACATCACAGAACCAGCATCAGGGGCATGAAAAACTGCTGTACAAATTACAGCAACATAGCAAATTAAATGAATCCCTAATGACAAACATTTGCCACGGCTCTGCGAAAAAAGTGTAGAGTACCAGTAAACGCATTATTCCTAAATAACTTTATTGTACTGAATGGTACTTGATGTAAACTTAGTAAAAAAATTTAACTCATTGAGTGCTACCTGTCGAAATACATACAGAGGTACTGCATAATAACAGTACTTTCAAAAATACTAGCAGACCATTAAAGAGAGAAGCTATTTTCAATCTGAATGTTAATTATAATAAACATTTAAAGCCAAAAAAGTTTACAATATTTGTACCCCTTTTATTGTTTAGTTGCTTGCCTCTAAAGGTAATCCATTTCAGTGTATCTGCCTATTTAATTCAACACTCATGTCATAATCTGCTGCATTGATAAGCAGTACTATGTTGTTCCAGCTCTGTACAAAGCACATATAAATGGTTTTGGGAATATCACACACTAGGCAGCATAATGATTGAGGGCCTCATTCGATCACTATGTTATAGAGATCCGGGCTCGCAAATGGAGGTCGCAACTACTTTGCTATTCAATTGCCTCCTGTTTGCGGGCTCCGATTGAGTTGCGTCCGACAAGCTGGGATTCCTAGCGATTTTGTTAAATCGCAGCTTTGATCTTTCACTGGCGCAAGAGTCCAGATCAGTAAAATTGCAAATTCGCTATTCAGTTGTTCTGATTTTCCCGCGCTAACTACTTCGTCAAGCCCGCAAATGGCAAAAATTTAACCACAGATTACTGGTACAAAGGAGGTGTCGTAAAGGGCTTACTTACAAATCAGAGCACTTGAAATCCAAATATAAATTCAATGCAGCACTGTAAATGATTGGGAACACAATGGTTGACATTAGAATTAAAAGCACAACATTCTCAAGCTTGCACATCACCAAAATAAAATGATTTATTTCATGCTTATTTTCTTTCCAAAGTCCTATGGGCTTCAACCTCCAAGCCGTAGGACTTTGGAATCCAACCTCCATTTTTTTCTAAAGTCCTACGGGCTTGAATAAGGAGTTACGGGCTTGGAGGTCACTCAAGCCCGTAGGACTTTGAACGGAAATTAAACATGCGAGCTTGAGATTGTTGTGCTTTTAATTCTAATTTCAACCATTGTGTTCCCCATCATTTACAGTGCTTTATTGAATGTATATTTGCATTTAATGTGCTACGATTTTTCCGGCTCAAACCACGAGTTACGGCCTTTCGTCCGTGATCATGTTCAAGCCCGCAAATGCTACTGCCGAAAGCATAGTTTAGTTTCCGACTGTCACAACTGGCGTGTAACTGTCGGGCGCCGGCCAATTGAATAACAAAGTAAAAGTAGACCTACTGGAGCCTGCAACTCAATAGCAGAAAATCATCTATTTGCGAACGAGTTACGGCCCCAAATTGAATGAGGCCCATAGTCAGAGACACTAAAAAAAATGTTAAAATATTTAACACTTTTTTTGCGGGGTGGCAAATATGGCTTTAATATTTTACTATCATTACTATAACTTACATTCAAATTGAAAATATCTATTTCAGTGTCACTTTAATATTTTTTATTGCATCGCTACTATTTGCTATTTTGCTTTTATTTTGTGAGATTAAATAAGTATATTGTTAAATATTTTTTATTTTGCAGCATACTTTAGATCTCCCAAACTTTGGTTAGTGCACAACCAGTGGTCCACAAGGTCCATTCAGGTGCTTAATGGAACAACCAGGATTACAACATGATTAAATAAATTACATTTTTCTAAACAATAATACTGAAGTGTCCATTTATTATATTTTATTGTTTTCAAGTACACAGTTCACTCCAAAATAGCATAACATATTATAACCAATATTCTGGTGATTTACAGAGATCCTCTGGAGTTTTTCGGTGGTCCTTCGAAAAATAAAATAGGAACCTCTGCTGTACAGTGAAGCTTTTGAAAGGTTTTCATGAACTCTATGGAATAATGCATCATCCTGTTATGGTAATACTCCTAAGTCACTGTGTAGTACAGTGGAGCTCTAGGAGAGGCAGCTACAGGGTTTGTTTAGTACCATAAAGTAAGCATAGGCCCCTATTCAATTGCAACAGTTACAGTTCAATTGACCAAGCCCGCAGCTACCTGGCCGAAAGCCTGAACCATAAATCATGCAGCCGTAAGTAGCATATCAGAGCATGGCTCCAAGCAAAGCTGTAACTACTGATTTAGAAACAGGCAATAGTAAATGAGACCGTCATCATGACATCATTAAAACGTGGAGGTTAAACGTCAATCAATTAGTTTAGAAGTCCTATATGCGATCATGAGAAATTAATTAAGGAAATGTTCCTGTGGTTGAACTGGTATGTATTAACTCCTTGATTACCAAGATTGATATAACACAGAAATTAAATGAAATAAAATAAAATATTGCAGATTTGCGAGCTTGAGATTGTTGTGCAATTATTTCTAATGTCTTTCGTCGTAAAGTGCAGTATTGATTTTTTATTTGCATTTACGGTGCTACGATCAGGTGTTTAACCCCCTTGCAAGTCCTATCTGGTACTTGTAGGATTTTCTTTGTCATTTGAAATTTACCAGTGTGAAAACATTTGCTGGCTTGAGGAATTGTAGCAATTGAATAGCATTTACAGGCTTGAAAAATCAAAGCAGCAGGGATTTTCAGCCTGTAACTCGCAAATTGTTTGCAGGTAGCTAAAAGACGCCAATTGAATGGCAAATTAGTTTACGGGCTACATTAAGGGCTCCAGTAACCAACAAGTGCTCAATGGAATAGTAGCCATAGTTATTTAAATTTTGTTGTATTTTTCAGAAGGGGGGATGTCTCAAGCATACCTCTTGCTTCCATTTTCTCTGTAAGAAGGGACCTTTAAGGACCATTGTAACTTAGGAAAAATGTCACATACTTGTGAAATAAATAACAAACAATAACAACTATGTATGCTAGGAGAAAGAAAGCATTTTTTAGAAAAAATCTTATGTTTAGCTCACCCTTTGCTTGTGTCATGAGGATATCCATCCTGGACAGTTACTTGATGCCAACGTTTATCCTGCTGAGGCTTACCCTTTTATTGATCTCTATGGACCGGCAACTATGTTAAGTTGCAGTCTTTAAGCACAATCAGCAGTTTTTATCTGAATCCAGTTAGAAATGAAAACTAAATGTCTGCTGTCATTAAAGAAATATGAAATATATTAATTAAAAAACAAAGGATTATTTATTTATTTCAAACTTCTTTTAAAAACTATTTGTCAATTGTTAACTCATTTTCTAATAACAATTAGATTAAAATAAAATATTATACACAACCATTGCCCCCACAATCTTGGGAACTTTCTTGTGAAATCGCTATATTGATGACCAAAAGGTCTCCACAAGATTTAACTGACACTTCGCAATGTTTCAACTGTGTACACTGTAATAGTTTAATTAAGCTGTGACCTTTCCTCCCTCTACTCTTGAAAAGAAGGCATAATCAATCTTCACTGGGGTGTGATTAAGTATATGATTGCTTTTAGAATCTCACTGAGCAACAAACAAAGACAACCAATAAGTAATAGCAAAGGTGAAAATAAACGGCTCAAATGAGAATATTTATAAAAAAAAAGAGCAAGTTTGTGTCAAGGAATTATAAAAGTGAAATGTCTTAATTAGCACTGTGTTGAAATTGTATGAACAATCTAGAAACATTAAAACAAAGTTTAGACAAAATGCAGCTGTTTGAGATGGAGAACTCTACTCATTTTCCCTCTGACCATTACATAGTAGGAGGCAGTGCTATTAGTGGCAATATAATGCTTTATCAGTCACAAATAATAGTCTGGCCTCATTTTCCACTATGCTGACCAGGCAGCTGCCTAGATGCTCTTCCCAGTGAAGGAGCACCCATTTCCTACTTAAAAATGCTTCTTGGCATAAAAACAGCAATTAGTTCACATACTTGCACTTGTGGGTGAATGCCTAGAACTAGAGATACAAGAAGGAGGAATCTAATGTATGAGCTGTCATATATATGTCATATATAATATATACATATTGCTGAAGTCGTTTCTATCACTCACAAGCTATGTAATTATGTGTGTATCTGTCTCTATGATACTGTGTGTGTGTTTATGTTAGAATGTCTGACTATCTGTTGTGTATGGCGAGAGTATTTATGTATAACGTGTATAGTTTGGGGATAACTGTGTACAAATCTATATTGTAGGGGTAACTGTATATATCTATAGTGTGGGAATAGCTATGTGGCTATATCTATATCTACTAGGGGAGCATGACTGTGTGTACAGCTGGACATTTTATATATTAGTATAGGTATTTAGATATCTTTAATGTGTGAGAGTCTGTCTCTGTTATTTTTCTGTCGGTAAGCTTTGCATATCTCACTCCCTTTATAAATGCTGTGTATATATATCTGTCAGTTTATACCTTGTGTGGAGGTAGATATATAGATGTGTCTACCCTGGGCAAAGTGTCCTGAAAAATATTGGCATGAGTTGGAAGCTATTCCTTGTACACAACAGCATTATATCTTTCAAATTGGATTTTTGGAGCCTGTATTATGAGGGGAGGGTGTGATATACAAGGCTCCACTCTTGTTATATCACCTGAGGGAATTATGTGGGGCAGTGTCAGTTCAGTACCTTGTGCTCAGTGACATCATGCATGAGGTGTTGGTAGGTCCCCACCTCCCCGGTCTGCACTTCCATATCCTGTCTACCTCAAATGTTCAGCACAGAGCTTCAATGTCTCAGTACTCTGATGACTAACTGGAAGGCTCCCCTACAAATTAAGGAGACTGTCTGCCACCTATATTTTGCTTTTATTATTTCATCTGCCTGTGAGTTCATCTGTTGTTTTGAGTATAACAATCTACATTTACTCACCATTGTATGTAACTTTTTGCACATTCGTCTAAATCTACCTGTACCTTGTACACATCTATACACTATGAGCCATATTCAATTGAGCCGTTCGAGAGATCCGGTTTCGCAAGTGGAGGTCACCAGTTATTTTTCTATTCAATTGGCGTCATTTTGCGGGCTCCGATCGAGTTTGTGCTCCAGTCTGAGATCCATTGCAATTTGTAAAATCACAAGTTAATGCCCTCCTCACAGCCGCAAGAGTCCCAAACACTAAAATTGCAAATTGCTATTCAATTGCTCCAATTCCCCCTCACCCACCCACTCCGTCAAGCCCGCAAATGGCAAATATCTAACCACAAGTTAATGGTACCAAGGAGGTCTTGCAAAGGGCTTAATGACAAATCGGAGCACTTTAGAAGCAAATAAAAAAGCAAAACTGTACTTTTATTAAGAGTGAAAGTGATGTTAGGTCTTAGAATTAATAGCACAACATTCTCCAATACTTTATTTCATGTTCAATTTTTGTGTTATATCGATCACGGCAAGCAATGTGAAGTCCTACGGGCTTCAACCTCCAAGCCCGTAGGACTTTGAAATCCAACCTCCATTTTTTGGAGGTTGAAGCCTGTAGGACTTCGAAAAAAAATCCTGCTGCCTTCACCTACGAGTTATGGGCTTGGAGGATGATCATGATGACGATCTGTTTCCATTGGCTGTTTCTGCATCAGGAGTTACAGGCTTGCTGCCGTAACATGTTCAAGCCTGCAAATGCTACGTTCGACGGCAATGGTTTCCGATTTTCGCTATCGGCCCCTAATTTGCGGGCCCGGCCAATTCAATACCATTGCAAAAGTAGAGCAACGGGAGCATGCAACTCAATCACAGGCATTTGGCTGTCTGTGATCGAGTTGCGAGCCCCGAATTGAAAATAAAATAAATACATTATATATATATATATATATATATTTTTCACACAGTTGTTTTATCCAATACCAGCCAGTCTATCTCTTTATTTTAAGGAAGAGAACAGTGCATAACATGGTGTACTAAAAGGTGATTCGGTGGAAGCAGCAATGAGACAGCTAAGTTTATGCCTGGTGTTCTCTGTTAGACATTGCATATTACATTTTATGATGGCAGGTT
The DNA here is from genome assembly GCA_027410445.1 of Discoglossus pictus. Lineage (NCBI taxonomy): Eukaryota > Metazoa > Chordata > Amphibia > Anura > Alytidae > Discoglossus > Discoglossus pictus. Next base: position 190,150,620 of record CM050163.1, on the reverse strand, counting down.
CAATATTACAGAAACATAGCTATTTATAACTGAATTACATGCAATAGTTTGAATTGTGTTAAAAAATGATGCCTCTGAACTGTTTTGCTTTTTCTTTGATTAATGGCATTGTTTACCACACTACTTCAGTGCTTTGGTCTGAGGGGAAATTCTAAATAGTTTTTTATGCTGGTATTTTTTTAATATTGTGAATGGTATTATGTGCAGTTGAATCTGGATTTAGAGCGCAGTAACCAATATGACTTGCTTATTACACTCAAACACATGCTCTGTTTATGGATAAAGACAAAAATGCACATAAATATTATCACCTTGTCGGTTTTTCATGACTTATTTATGTGGAATTAATCAACACAGAATGTACTATTGTAATTCAAATAAGTAACAAGCAAGGGTACGGGAAGCCATTTATACTCAACAAGACCTTTACAATTCATTGTGAAATCAAAAACAGGCTTATGAAATTCATATTTTTCGTGGTTTATACACATATTATTATTATTTTAAATATTATATGCAGAACTTTAAAAGTTTGGCATATTTTATATTTTCTATGGCCCTCATTCAATTGCAATTTGGCTAATTGAATAGGGGTCTAAATAAGCACATAACATTTTTTTTTTAAAGAAGTTTTTAGTTAGTAAAAATGTATCCAAAAGCAAGGTTTTCACTAACTAAAAACGTATTTAAAAAAATATGTTATGTGCTTATTTAGACCCCTATTCAATTGGCCAAATCGCAATTGAATGAGGCCGTATGTAATTTCTTGCTAATTACACTCGCAGTATCAAACTAAAGAAAACAAAATGTAAATTTATGGCACACTTATTTTTTCAAAGCTTTGATGGTCATTGGCTCCTTCATTAGCATTTCCATATATATTTATAGCCATGCAAGAGATACATATTAATTTATATAGTACTTCACTCATTCACGTAGCTCTTTGCTTTACTTACTAGATTTGATATGGTAAATCAGTTATTAACAATATTCTAATTGAGACACATAAACATTGCTTAGGAGACAGGTGAATGGGCTTTGTATAAAAAAAAAAAATGAACAAGATGTTGTAGAATAAATTGTCAGTTGTGATATATATTTCAATTTAAAATAGGTTTTATTTGTCAGTCACAAGTCTTTATTTCGAAATGTAAAGATATGTCCATATTTCATAAACAAAATCTGAATATTTTCTAACAAACTCAAATTTAAACTGGTTCTTACAATATATGTTTTTTGTTAAAGGGCAGTTAATATATGAAAACTATTTGCTGGTAAAATATAGTTTTTTTTTAAGATTTATAGAAACCATGGTGAATGGAAAGGAAGGAGGAGAAATAAAAGGGAATAAAAAAGAGGGAATTGGAAAAAATATAGTTTACAGTGATAATCATGATGATGCCAGTTAGCATGACAATATTTAACTCTTAGGAGTTATGCCTTCTTTTGCTCCTTAGAGGAATCAGAATCTTTCTACTCATTGAATCGATTAAGTTTGTTCTGGGTTGCCTCTATATATGATACTCATTTTGTAGTGGAGGCATACACCTCTAGCATGATCGGATATGTAGGAAAGAAAGGTTAGCCAAAGTTGCCTTTTTGGGTTATGTACCCCTAAAATTCAAGTGTCCAAAATGTGGAACATTAAAGGACTACTGAAGTGCACTTACAAGTAAAATTCATATGTTTGTTTGTTGGGCATTGAATAGAGGATGCAGTTTAAAATTAATAAAATGTAACTTTTTTTTTTTACTTTTGACTTTCTCAGTTTTTCCTCAAGCAGAGCTGTTTATCTCCTCCTACCTGTGCCTATCAGGGATCATGGCCAGAACTGCCTGGAAGCTGGACTAAATAAAGGCTGACTTCAGACATGCTCAGTAAAGGGGGCAGTGCTGTGATGGTTCATGCACTGGGTAGGCTTATGAGGGAGCAGCAAGTCCCTCTGCTTAGGCCACAGGGGGTGAATTAATTATGAGATGCGGTTGAGCTAATGAAATCAATGCCAAGCCAGCTACCAAGCTCCATAATGATCCAAATCACCACGTGTAGCTGTCCACACCCCCAAAGAAGCGGAGAAAGGCAGCTCTATTTGAGGAGAAAATAGGCAATTTAAAAAGTAAGAAAAATATAATCATTTATTTAAACTGCATACTGTTTTTTTATACGCTGTAACCAACAAATTAACATATGAGATTTACTAATAAATGCACTACAGTAATCCTTTAAACTTCTTGTATCAGTGATGTCAGTTTTCAGTTATTTGTGCTTGATATTTTTATTTTATTTGTTATTATGACGGTATTTTTTTTATAACTGATTGGCTGCCGCTGACAAAAAAAAATGTTTGTCTTCTTTTTTTATTTTTTTTAAATTATTCATATTTATATTTGCAAGTAATTATTAACTTGATTAACTTATTAGCCTTTTAACTTTAATCTCCCCTCTCTCAATTAAATTCTTAGGTTATACAGCCTGCCTATACCAAATTTGCCTGGTATAAGCAAGGGTATATCAGATCTAATTGATGAATTCAGCCAGGCCTATTCTACCCTTTATATTAATACATGAGGGTAGGATACCGCTGAGTAATTACACAGTGTGAATTCAAATCACATATATAGTTGTGAGCGTACGGGTCGTTGCTCACGCTTGCGGGCTCGCGTAGCGAGCCCGCGGCCCTCGCGAAGCGAGGGACTCAGTTGCTGGCGAGGTCACTGGGCAAGGGCCTCAAACCCTCGCAAACTTCATGTCGCTACTCAAAAAACACGACACACAAATTACGACACTCGCTAAATTTTACGAGGAACGCAAACAACGTACGTATTTTATTTGTTAATATGACGGTATTTTTTTTATAACTGATTGGCTGCCGCTGACAAAAAAAAATGTTTGTCTTCTTTTTTTATTTTTTTTAAATTATTCATATTTATATTTGCAAGTAATTATTAACTTATTAACCTTTTAACTTTAATCTCCCCTCTCTCAATTAAATTCTTAGGTTATACAGCCTGCCTATACCAAATTTGCCTGGTATAAGCAAGGGTATATCAGATCTAATTGATGAATTCAGCCAGGCCTATTCTACCCTTTATATTAATACATGAGGGTAGGATACCGCTGAGTAATTACACAGTGTGAATTCAAATCACATATATAGTTGTGAGCGTACGGGTCGTTGCTCACGCTTGCGGGCTCGCGTAGCGAGCCCGCGGCCCTCGCGAAGCGAGGGACTCAGTTGCTGGCGAGGTCACTGGGCAAGGGCCTCAAACCCTCGCAAACTTCATGTCGCTACTCAAAAAACACGACACACAAATTACGACACTCGCTAAATTTTACGAGGAACGCAAACAACGTACGTATTTTATTTGTTAATATGACGGTATTTTTTTTATAACTGATTGGCTGCCGCTGACAAAAAAAAATGTTTGTCTTCTTTTTTTATTTTTTTTAAATTATTCATATTTATATTTGCAAGTAATTATTAACTTATTAACCTTTTAACTTTAATCTCCCCTCTCTCAATTAAATTCTTAGGTTATACAGCCTGCCTATACCAAATTTGCCTGGTATAAGCAAGGGTATATCAGATCTAATTGATGAATTCAGCCAGGCCTATTCTACCCTTTATATTAATACATGAGGGTAGGATACCGCTGAGTAATTACACAGTGTGAATTCAAATCACATATATAGTTGTGAGCGTACGGGTCGTTGCTCACGCTTGCGGGCTCGCGTAGCGAGCCTGCGGCCCTCGCAAAGCGAGTGCCGTGGCTCGCGAAGCGAGCCGCGGCCCTCGCGTAGCGAGCCGCGGGCCTCGCGTAGCGAGGTCACTGGGCAAGGGCCTCAGTTGCTGGCATGGAGCGCCGAAGGCGCTCCATGCCAGCAACTGAGGCCCCTCGCAAAGCGAGGGCCTCAGTTGCTGGCGAGGTCACTGGGCACGGGCCTCAGTTGCTGGCATGGAGCGCCGAAGGCGCTCCATGCCAGCAACTGAGGCCCCTCGCAAAGCGAGGGACTCAGTTGCTGGCGAGGTCACTGGGCAAGGGCCTCAAACCCTCGCAAACTTCATGTCGCTACTCAAAAAACACGACACACAAATTACGACACTCGCTAAATTTTACGAGGAACGCAAACAACGTACGAAACACGTTACCACACATTACGACCTCGCAAACATCGGACGCAACACGCCGACATACAAACATTTAAAACACAATACATACACACAGCACATACATAAAAACCTTACCTACACCAAGAGGGAGCACCCAGGACCTCAAAAATGCAACTTACACCTCGATTTTACTCGAAATAAAACAGTTTACAGACTAAAAAAAAATCTAAGCGAGAGAAAAAATGGCCGCCGAACAAAACGAAAACGAGGCTACAGCACTCTAAACTCGCAAAACACCACAAAACACCTACGGATATTCCGATACAGACCTATACCACACATTACTCGCCATTTTACGTCAATGCGGAAGTACACGACTACGCTAACGGTTTGGTCTCGCGCACGCACAGTGTTACACTGCACACATTCAGCATGCTTACACAGCAGCTCCACACCACTAATGCTGCAGCAACATCAACACAGATTGCCAGCTCTTCATCACAATGCTTCAAAATAGGTACACTATATTCATTTACTAATTTAGCTACCTTACAATTTCATTGCCGTCATTTTTTGACGGGCAATTCGCTAGTAGTAAATAAAAAAGGGAAATATGAAAAGAAAAAGGAGAAAAGTAAAGGGGGAAAGGAATAAGATAAGGTGGAAAAGAAGTGCCCTACTTACAAGATGACAATACAGGGATACTTATAAAGGGTGAGTTAGAATTGTTTGGTTTACCTTAATCTCCCTCTCCTGACTCCCCCAGTCCCCTGCTCACCGCCATGACAGAGGGTTTGATAATTGGGAAGGGACTTAGGGGAGAGATATGCAATTTGGGGATGTTATCCAAGGTTCCCATATTTGTAGGAGTCTGTCAAGGTGTGCGTCATCCTTTCATTAAGCATTATAAACTTGACTTTAAGAATGAGATTGGGCTTTACAGTTTTTAGCTATATTGTTTTTAGCAGCTAAAGCTATAAATTGAAATAATTTGTCATGAGATAACAGGTACATTTTTTAACCTTCGCATTCATAGTTACATAGTAATTTAGGTTGAAAAAAGACTTTAATCCATCAAGTTCAACCTTTTTAGATCTCCTCTGATCTGCAATACGTGGATTTATTGTTAATTGAGCCAGAGGAAGGCAAACAGAAAAAAAAAAAAACAGTGAAACTTTGCCAATTGTCGCAACAGAGACAAAAATATAAAATTCCTTCCTGACCCCAGATACTGGCTATTGGATTCATCCCTGGATCAATACTCCCTCTCTATTTATCCAGGATAGCCCTTAATGCCCTTTTTATTTAAAAATATATCCAATCACTTTTTATAGTTATCTATCGAATCCGCTGTCACCACCTACTTTGGTAGAGAATTCCACAGATTAGCCACCCTTACTGTGAAGAACCCTTTTCTTTAAGGTGAAATCTTTTTACCTCTAATCTCAAAGTATTTTCCCTTGTCAGTTGAAAACCTCTTGGCACAAAAAGTTCCCTTGAAAAAGCCTTGTATTGACCCTGGATATATTTATATAAGGTAATCATATGCCCTCTTAGACGCCTTTTTTCTAGAACAAATACGTTTAATTTGGTTAGTCTTTCTTCATAACTTAGCCCCTCCATTCCCCTTATTAGTTTTGTTGCCCTTCTTTATACTTTTTCCAGCTCTAAAATGTCCTTTTTATGTAGTGGTGCCCAAAATGGTACTCCATATTTCAAATGAGGGCATTCTAGGGATTTGTATAGTGGGAGAATTATATTTGCTTCCCTTGCTTCTATACCCAGTTTAATACATGCCAATATTTTACTTGCCTTTGCAGATGCTGCTTGGCATTGAGCACTGTTACCTAGGCGGTTGTCCACAAGTACTCCCAAATTTCTTTCAATATCTGATACCCCTAGATTTGCTCCATTAAGATTATAATTTGCATGGCTATGTTTCCTTCCCAGATGCATAACTTTACATTTATTTGTATTAAATATTATCTGCCACTTAGATGCCCATTCCTCTAATTTATGCAAATCCCTTTGTAGGGAAAGTACATAATTTTCTGATTCAATTACCTTGCACAACTTTGTGTCATCAGCAAAAATGGAGACACCACACTCCAATCCCACTTCCAAGTCATTAATAAGTATGTTAAAAAGGAGGGGACCTAATACTGAACCCAGAGGAAACCCACTTACCACATTAGTCCAATCTGAGTATGTTCCATTTACCACAACCCTTCCTGTCTTTTACCAGCTCTCAATCCATAAGCAAATATTTATGGCAATTCCTGTATCCCTTAGTTTGCCCAATAGTCTTCCATGTGGCACTGTATCAAAAGTCTTTTCAAAATCCAAATAGTCCACATCCACTGAGTTGCCTTCATCCAAGTTCATACTAACCTCCTCATAGAAACTAATTAGGTTTCTTGGACATGACCTATCCTTCATAAATCCATGTTGGCTCCGACTTATAATCCTTTTTGAATAGACATATTCTTGTAGATTATCCCTTATTAGCCCTTCTAAAAGCTTTCCCACTACCGAAGGGAGATTCACTGGTCTATAATCACCAGGATTTGCTCTTGCTCCCTTCTTAAATATAGGTATCACCTCTGCCTTTCTCCAGTCATCTGGTAGAAACCCTGTGTTGAGTGAATCTTGAAAAATTAGATATAATGGTTTTGCTATTACAGAGCCCAGTTCCCTCAGTACCCTTGGATGTATTCCATCAGGACCTGGGGCTTTATTAACATTTCTTTTTTCCAACCTCTTTTGGATTTCCTCCTGCGTTAACCAGTTATTTGGTGAAGGTAGTGTAGCCCCATTGTGTTGCAGTGACCCAACCACTGGTACCTCCCTTGTGTATACCGAAGAAAAGAACCTATTTAGCTCATCTGCCTTTTCCTGGTCACTAATTTTCAGATGGTCTTTGTCACATTGTAATGGTCCTATAGCTTCCTTCCTCGCCTTCTTCCCATTAATATATCTAAAAACTATTTTATTTTTAGTCTTACTCTCCTTTGCAACTAACTTTTCATTTTTGATTTTAGCCAGTCTAATAGCTCTTTTGCAAGCCTTGTTGATTTCCTTGTACTTGCGTAAAGCAGTCTCTGTCACCTCTTGTTTGTATAATTGAAATGCCTGTTTTTTACTCCTCATCTTTATATTTAAGTCATTGTTAAGCCTTATGGGTTGTGATTTACTCCTTCTACTTTTATTCCCACTTGGTATATGGTGATCAGTATGTTTATTTAATTGTCCATTTATGTTTAGTATTTTTACCTGTCAGTTCTCTGTCCCAGTCTACAGTATACGTTGTATTGGTGCCCTTAGACCTTTAAATATGCCCTTTTAAAATTAAGAGTTTTCGTTAGCCCCTTACAGTTATGTTTTTTTTAATTTCAATCTCAAATGAGACTTTTTTGTTATTTTGATTCTAAAAATAAAATGTTTAAACAAATATGTGTCTTCTATGTGCCTTAATATTATCCAAGATGCATTACAATATTTCTTTCTTAAGTATGGCACATAAATGATGCCCATAAATTTTCCCTAGTATCTTACGATTCACTTTGATGGCAAACATTTTATTATATGCAAAGTAAGATTAAAAAATCTAAATCTTTAATACAGTTTTGTCATATATTATATAAATCCAATGCTTTTGTAGGGATAAATATTAGGGAAATTAATATTTGATTATCATGGACAAAATGTTACTTTATGACCTTGTCTATAGGTTTGTTATACTCTATTATTAATACAACTAAATATTTGTGATTTTTTATATTCCCAGATAGATATTGGCTAAAGCTTGTATTGATCTGACTGGATTGACAGTTTCATGGAAAAGGAATCTCTTTCCTCTTCATTTTCTGTCTTGCTTCATTTTCAAAGCAGAGTAAAAAACATTTATACATTTGAATCAAAAGGTAATAAACATTTAAAATCTAAAAATGCCAAACATATTGGAGATGACATAATGCTTTTAGGAGTTTTGTAGATTCCCAAGAAATAACATAAAAATAACATTATGTATACAGGGAGTGCAGAATTATTAGGCAAGTTTTATTTTTGAGGATTAATTTTATTATTGAACAACAACCATGTTCTCAATGAACCCAAAAAACTCATTAATATCAAAGCTGAATATTTTTGGAAGTAGTTTTTAGTTTGTTTTTAGTTTTAGCTATGTTAGGGGGATATCTGTGTGTGCAGGTGACTATTACTGTGCATAATTATTAGGCAACTTAACAAAAAACAAATATATACCCATTTCAATTATTTATTTTTACCAGTGAAACCAATATAACATCTCAACATTCACAAATATATATTTCTGACATTCAAAAACAAAACAAAAACAAATCAGTGACCAATATAGATACCTTTCTTTGCAAGGACACTCAAAAGCCTGCCATCCATGGATTCTGTCAGTGTTTTGATTTGTTCACCATCAACATTGCGTGCAGCAGCAACCACAGCCTCCCAGACACTGTTCAGAGAGGTGTACTGTTTTCCCTCCTTGTAAATCTCACATTTAATGATGGACCACAGGTTCTCAATGGGGTTCAGATCAGGTGAACAAGAAGGCCATGTCATTAGATTTTCTTCTTTTATACGCTTTCTTGCCAGCCACGCTGTGGAGTACTTGGATGCGTGTGATGGAGCATTGTCCTGCATGAAAATCATGTTTTTCTTGAAGGATGCAGACTTCTTCCTGTACCACTGCTTGAAGAAGGTGTCTTCCAGGAACTGGCAGTAGGACTGGGAGTTGAGCTTGACTCCATCCTCAACCAGAAAAGGCCTCACAAGCTCATCTTTGATGATACCAGCCCAAACCAGTACTCCACCTCCACCTTGCTGAGTCGGACTGGAGCTCTCTGCCCTTTACCAATCCAGCCACGGGCCCATCCATCTGGCCCATCAAGACTCACTCTCATTTCATCAGTCCATAAAACCTTAGAAAAATCAGTCTTGAGATATTTCTTGGCCCAGTCTTGACGTTTCAGCTTGTGTGTCTTGTTCAGTGGTGGTTGTCTTTCAGCCTTTCTTACCTTGGCCATGTCTCTGAGTATTGCACATCTTGTGCTTTCGGGCACACCAGTGATGTTGCAGCTCTGAAATATGGCCAAACTGGTGGCAAGTGGCATCGTGGCAGCTGCACGCTTGACTTTTCTCAGTTCATGAGCAGTTATTTTGCGCCTTGGTTTTTCCACACGCTTCTTGCGACCCTGTTGACTATTTTGAATGAAACTCTTGATTGCTCGATGATCACGCTTCAGAAGCTTTGCAATTTTAAGAGTGCTGCATCCCTCTGCATGATATCTCACTATTTTTGACTTTTCTGAGCCTGTCAAGTCCTTCTTTTGACCCATTTTGCCAAAGGAAAGGAAGTTGCCTAATAATTATGCACACCTGATATAGGGTGTTGATGTCATTAGACCACGCCCCTTCTCATTACAGAGATGCACATCACCTAATATGCTTAATTGGTAGTAGGTTTTCGAGCCTATACAGCTTGGAGTAAGACAACATGCATAAAGAGGATGATGTGGTCAAAATACTCATTTGCCTAATAATTCTGCACTCCCTGTACACTGAAATTAAGGGACCACTGTATTTCAAGAAAAACTGCAACTTCCTGAAATATGTAAAAGAAATTAATAAATTAACAAAATACATTTTTGAAGACCCTGATTTTATGCACAAAAGACTCTATCTTGTTTGATCTCATCACTTCCTGATATATTATAACCTTACAGCATCAATATCTAATCAATTAGTGGCTGCATGGGTTGGGTAGGAGTAAAGTAGGGGCTGCCCTGGAAGGGGTTTCCACTGATCTACCTAACACCTTCCTGCTTCATTTTCCTCCATCACACACACAACATTCAATAATGTTTCATGGGTCCCTCCATATATATTATTTAATTGCACTGTCTTGGCATTCCTGTTCTGAAGAAAGGATTGAAGCAGTAGTGGGTATGACTAAAATATATGATACACAGAAAATCCTGGATATGTAAATTTCCTCAAAAATGCTTATAAAGATCCCTTTAAAAAATCAGTATTTTGTTTTAGCTATCACCACTATTATTATTACTACTTTGGTCTTTTCGTTTAACTCTGCAACATAGATTTTTGGTTTTAGTTTGTGAGATATAAAGAGCACAAAATAATAGAATTTACATGCTACAACTGCATTTTATAGCTCTGTGGTGCACTTTCTGGTCATCATACATTATAAATCCGAATTGTTTGGTTCACAAATAAATAAGATATTCAGCTGACTTTTTCTCCACTCCTTGAATTAAAGAGATATCTAAGTTTGCTGGATTATGAATGCATCTAATGGAGGAGAATCAGTAGTGTGTGAAAAAAAATGTATGCATGAAAAAATACCAAAATATACATTGTGACAAGGATGGCCATATAAATTGTTCTCACTTTGAAAGAACAGTTCATAAGTAGTGCAGTAAACAGGATTTTATAATACAAACAAAATAATATAAACAGAATGATTGAAAATAAACATCTGCATACACGTTCTAACTGAACTTCAGGAATGCTTTGACTATACCTGAGCAGCTTGTCTGTCTCAGGGGACAAATAAATGAAGTACTGTTTTCCTATTCCTGTACGCACTCTTATAGTCTCTGTAAGGCAGGATATCTTTTACTGGGTGAAGTAATAACCGCAGGCAGAGCATAGGCCCGACCTCTCTACTTATGCTCTACCCCAGGGCCCCTTTGATACCGCAGTTCCTCTTCCTGCGCTGTAAGTCCAAAACACTCAGTCTCTGGCCTGGGGTATGAAATAATAGTTTGCATCCCTCGTCTGTCGGTCTTTGCAGCTCCTTACTGGCAAATAGGTTAGCTAATCCTCTGAATACAAATCTCTCTGTCTCTCTCTCTCTCTCTCTCTCTCTGTCTTTAGGGCTTCACACAGGCAGCTGCACTTCCTCTGTCTGCTGGAGATTCTCTCGCCCACTCCACAGATCTTCAGCTTCCTGTGTCCTTAAGGATTATGCCAGCGGCATCCATCCCAGGTTAAAGATCCACACAGGAACAGCAAGCAAACTTTTCTCTGTTTGCTGTCTCTAGCTTGCTGGGCCTCTTTCAGCAGACTCCACACTCTGCTCTCACTGCTTCTTCAAACAGACTGCAGCTATACACACTGCTAACAGCCCTTAGGCCAGAGCCTAATCAGCCACCCTTCGTCTGTGTGTGTGTCTTTTAAAAAAGGCATTTCTCACCTGCAGCTCCAATTAGCCCAGCTCCAGGGGATTAAATCCAAGTTACCTTGAGCAGATTTCCTCCCCACCGTGTTCCTTGCACCATCCACAACATTTAAACACTCACCTTAAAGTCAGCTGAATATCTTGCATTTGCAAACAGTTGGCTTTCAAAGTGGACACCCACAGCCAATCTCTTCTAAAATTAGCATAACAGTCATCTTCAGTTTGACCAATCACAGGCAGCATGGTATCCATTTTGTTTTGGAATAACTTATTTTGGCCGATTAGGTTTGCTGAAACTCTTGAATTAACTATGGTTTCCTGTCTGTCATGCAAAGCAGCATGGGTTATGTGGCAAAGCAGCTGGGAAATGTAGTGTATTACTGACATGTGACAGGAAGCTGAAAGGAAATTGTCTGAGTAAGCAAGAACATGTAAATAGTGGGTTAATATTGCTCCCCGGATGCTGCATGCTGATTGGGCGGGGGGGGGGGGGGATCAGATGCCTGTTTAGATGCCTCCTGAAGGTGTCAACATAATCATAAGAGGGATTTTTAGATATTAATAAAAATAAAATGTTTTATGAGAAGTGCTGCATGCACATAAGCTGCTTTTTTCCTATAGAGTACAGAAATAGATTAATCCATATAACTTTCATATCCCTTTAAGCAATTTTGTGAGTCTTGTTAGGTTATGCTCATATAAAATGTTTCATTGTGTTAACTTCTTTCCATAATGCCTCATGAAACTACCTAATTTGAGTCCATTGTGGCACTCATAGCAACAGCGATTTTATTTATTTATTTTAGCATCCAATTTAAATAAAGAAGTACTCCCTCCAAGTCTCTTTAGTTCTCTTAATTTATGTAATATAGTTGCATAAATAAATTGTAATTTTTAATTACTATATGTGCTCATCCCAACACCTCTATGGACCTGCTAAAACGTTTAAAGAAAGAAGTTAACACAAAACGTCACCAAAGTATCACTGATACCCCCAAGGTCCAGCAAAACCCCCCCATAAAATACTTTTTTTAAATTAAGAATTAGTTTTATTACATTTTCTTATCTATCTATGCTTTTAGACTCGTATTTTCAAACAAATATATTTCATCATTTTAGTCCGATGCCCTGTATACATAGCTTTGCTTATATTTGTAATGGGTGTTTCCGACCATTATGGATATAAAGTATGTAACCTATACACACTGTTAATATATGACACCTTTCTTGACCAATATGTTTAGAGCATTGTATCCAAGACTAATGTGGCTATAAGTAATTATTCAGAGGTACTTAGATTGTTATGGCTTGAGTTCTGCTTTATGTACTATGGTATTATAATTATGAGCTTGTGGTTGGGCAAAATTAAAAAATACTAAAAGGAAATCTGTTTGGTAGTCCATGTGAAGCCCTGTAAATGTTTGATTGTGGCTGGAATCTGATCACAGACAGAAGGGTTCTAGTTTGTGTAGATGGAATTCAATTGAATCATTATAGACTCATATAACACAAAGCAAATGCATTGGGTCCTAATAAAATGAAAGACATATACAGACTGAAATTCGAACGTAAATGTGCTTTTGTTAAAGTAATTACCAATACTTGCTTTTTTATTAAAGGGGTCACTGTTGTAATTTTTCCTAAACTTTATATTGGACAAAATGTTTTTAGAAAGCAAAATAAACAAAGCTTTCACATTTTTAACTTTCAGTAGCAATTATTTGTTATTGGTGGGTTCCATTTTGTTTTCTGAGATGAACTTTCTGCTATATTCTAAGGAGGATGTGTCCATGTAAACTAATGTGCTTACCATTAGCTCTTGTAGAGTCATCTATTAGTCCAGTTATATCTGCTATATTACCATTGTGCACATACAAGCTTCTTGTATATATTGCCCTTACACTTCAGGAAGTTGATCAGAAGAAACCAAAAAAGTAGTTTCCACCGCAGCAAAATTATATATAAAAGTTATTAAACAATAGACTATAATTTTTTACACATTCTAAAAAAAATTGTTGATTTCCAAAATAGTACATTTATAGGAAGGACCACAGCGGTCTTTTAAGTTTTTAAACTAGATACAATAATTTCTGGTGTAGAAAGTGCATACAGGCATATTTACAGTATACTACTGTGGCAGATCATCACTTTGTAAATATGGATTCTGATATTAGTACAATGCCAAAACGACCCCTGTAGTGTTCAGTAGGTCCTAATTTGTTTGTATAGCAAACTGATTAGCACAAAATCAGTATCTAAAATAATAATAATATAGTTTTAAAATGTACTTTTGGAATTAGTATTGTTGCCTCCAGTAGTGCTACTTCTCCCAACCCCGTGTTAGATGGCCTGATTCCTGCAGGGATTAGAACAGTTATCAGGACAACAGATACAGACTCCCATCAGGAGCTTGCCATGTCTACTGAAGACTAAAACACTAAAGTTCAAATGTAAGACAACTGCAGTCTCATATTACAGTATGCTCATTTGAAGAACTTGACTTGATAATTTGCAAAATATGTTAACCTAATTATCCTTTGAATGATTGACATAATTAGTAGAAGGCAATTTTGACTCTAAATGGACACCATGGATAGAATTGCAGTAACATTGAAACATATTTATTTGATATGTAGAAGAACCTGTTTGATGAATTAGGTAGGTACCCATCCCTTCTCCAGTAAAAACAAATATATTTTTTGTAAAGAACAAAGGAAATATATTGTATGACAAAAATAAGAATATCAGAACTTCAAAAGAATTTGTATAAAGGAAATTGAATATAGTTCATGAACATACAGTATATTTGATATTTAAAGAATGGCGGTTCGAAGGCACGTGAGAAGAAGAAGTAGAAAAACAGGGAGGAAATAATAGCAACAAAGTATGTTAATGCAACATAATTTGTCTCCTTTCTATCCCTTTTTACAAGTCATCATTCCCCTCTTCATTGATATTATGAGTTTGTATTAACGGCGTTGAGTATATGTCTGTATTTTTTTTATATTGAAATTTCATGTGTAATACAAACAAATTAAAAAGAAAAAAAAGAAAAAACAAATTAAATTAAACTAAATATATGTTCCCATAGTTTAAAGTCAGTAAATACAGTTTTCAATTTTCACTATTGTATTCAATTTTGTTTTAATGATGACAGGCATTTTGTCTTTGTTCCTAAAAGAATTTGGAATATGGGACGCATGGAGAGAACTGTGGATTCAGATAAGTACTCTATTTACTTCTGTTGAAAACTGCTCTCTAAATGTCACACGTCACAACAGAAGTAATTAGCAGAGGAATGCCCCATAGGATAACCTACTTGAAGCTAGTAATCCCCCATGACACAATTAGAATAATCTATATGTAAGATTTTCTCTGAACTTTATGTTCCTGTCTTGCACACTTGTTAATGTTTTTTTGTTACTTACTTCACAAACATGTGAGATTGTTTATCAAACTTCACTGGACTTTAATGTTTAAAAACTACCCTGATTTATTATCTACAAATAGTGATTTTATTGCTACTCTGTAATTAAATAAACAAATGAAACCTTATCATATGAACACTACAGTTTTCCTTTAACCTGCTAATAAATATGATCTAGCAATCTTCAGCTCCGGTTCCCATTACTGAAAAGTATAATTTCCTTTTGGTAAGCAGAAATTTGGGACTTAATTTTAATATGCTTCGAAAAATAATGGGAAAACAGGTTCTGTTGATGAGAAGATCTCTGAAATAGTCCAATCTCTGACTATCCTGCTTGAAAACCAACGTCAGCTCAAACGTTGGTACAACAGTAGAGTCATAAACAAGTTTGTCTAATTTTATACATTTGTTTTCACTTTCCAGATTCACATATATAATACACCCACGTAGTCCACAGGGTTCTGTTAAAGACAGTTTTAAAGCATCCTGAGCCACTTTGTTGGTTAGTTCCTTGGGTACGAGGACCTTTGAGCAGTGGAGTTTGTTGCGTTTTGCTTTGTACAGACAGTCTTCCAACATTGTCATCAAGTGGCTGGTTCTAACCTCGGACAAAGCTTCACTGAGATGAGGTTCGAAGTGATCCATCCGATACGAGCCTGTAAACAAGTACAAAGATAGAAAGAATAGCAAGCAATAGCCAACAGGTACGAAAGGAAAACTTACCAAGTCATATCAACTAAAACACTCTTTACACTGTGCACTTTTACTTTTGATATGTTTTTGCTAAGTGCAAGCTTAAAAACAGAACTGAATAGAAGAATAAGAAGCATAACCTTCCCCCTCAGGCGCCAAGCAAAGTAGATATGAAAGTGCTCCTGACAAACAAAAACTGCTATATTTACTATTTGTCTATATGATTTTATGTTCATTATCTTCACAGTTGAAATATATATACAGTATATATATATATATATATATATATATATATATGCAAATGATTTTTAAAACAACTAGCACACATAATTATTCAAATGTTTTTAAATAAATAAAAAAAAACACACAGTTACCTCATATTGACATATATTTTATTAAATAATCTAAAAGACATAGGCCGCCATTCTAATCGAGTGGTGTAATTTGCGGTATACGACATAAATCGGCTGTGGGACCTTTTCACTTGCAATATTACGGCACTCACTCAGTCCACATCTGTAAATCCTGCCTTATCCACAAGAGATTTCTGTGTAGGAAGCATCCAAACCAAGCTTTACGGTTGAGAAACGACTCTAGGAGCCAATAGAAGATGGCAAAGTCATGATTATGATAATGAGTGAGAACAAGTGCCGTAACTGCGGCAAGAAGCCATTATATTTATATATGTAAATATTTTATTTTTTTATTTATTTCAATTAAATTTATGTGACAATTATATTCATAGATTTAATATATATTAGTGTGTATTATTTGTTTATGTATATTATATGTATATAGACAATGCATTAGAGCATTTGTTCCTAGTCCACGTGGTTTCCTCATATGCATTAACACTTGAGTACTGAGTTGTGTGTTACCCTTGATGCTGTATAATGAACGGACATAATAATACAATATTATATATTATATTTACACTGATATTTATATTGGACTCTTAAGTGTGAAATAATGCTGACATTTCATATTTTCTTATTGTTTTTTCGTGTTATACTTTCTCTTTAATGGCACTCAGCAATTGTTTTAAAACCATTTGCCAGCGGTCTTTGGTACCCGTAATATTTTCTTCCATTTTTTTGTACTTGCAACACCGCCCTAGTTTGCGAGTGATCTGTAAAGTTTTATTAGCATAGGGTTTTGGTCTTAAAGTCTAACGGGGTAACTCATAATCTTTTGTGCAAAAATCAGTGGAAAAGTTTGTCTTAATTTTCGGCTCCGGCTTGCCACAGTCACTAGTAGAAGTTCTCTTGCAATGTTTTGGTGTGGGTGATTAGCATAGCTAGCAGGATTTACTTTGCTGTGTAATCTGCGATATTGAGGATGAGCATTGAGGCCATATTTTCAAATTTTTAACAGTAAAAAAAAAAACCTGTA
Organism: Discoglossus pictus; assembly: GCA_027410445.1. Classification (NCBI taxonomy): domain Eukaryota; kingdom Metazoa; phylum Chordata; class Amphibia; order Anura; family Alytidae; genus Discoglossus; species Discoglossus pictus. Next base: position 190,133,763 of record CM050163.1, on the reverse strand, counting down.
TATATAGAGATCTGAACCAAGGACCTGCACCACCACAGACTATAGCTGTATCTACTGTGCTATTTGATCTTGAGTGTTGTGTAGATGAAATAGCTTGAATACAAATTTATAAAGGCTTGTGAAAGAAATGTTTAAAAGCAACATCAACAAAAAATGTACAAACTAACAATTTTAGCAGCTGTGAAAGACATGGGCATAAATTTTTTTTTGTGAAAATCTGAATTTTTGAAGACTCACATAAAGCAGTACAGGAATCTATGGTTGTGTTTGTTATATCACAGCCTGAGAGCTGGGTGATGTAATTATCAGTGGCGGGAGATTAGGTGGAGGGAACAGCCAGATGTCCATAGCTTTTGTTCGCTAACTGTATAAGATTGAAATTGACACCACATCCTTCTCCCTCACTGGCCCAGAAGCAGACACCTTTCATCATTCAATGCAACCATAGCTCTTCAGAAATGTAAATACTCCTCTCACACACATAACTTCCATCAAGTATCATGGATTTCTCCATTGTCCTGCAGAGGCATCAACATTCATTTTTTTTCTAATTAGATACTAGCTGTATGTCTATTATTTACTGCTTATTTAATAGTCAAAATCATATTTTCCAAATATATATTTGTATTTTTTTCATTTTCAGTAGTCCTCTATGGAATTTCTGTTTATTGGGAATTCATGAGCAAAACCATATTCTGCCTCCTGCCGTGCTTGCTCCAGCTCACCTTACTACATGATCAACCAATCCTTTCTAATATTGGAATATTATGTGAGCTCCAGATGTTAATATTGCCAGAATATGTACTCACATATATACTGATCACATAAATACTGTAGTTGTCAGTGGTCAGGCTGAAATGGTCACGCAATGTTAAATGTTGCGCATGGGCAATGAGAGGCTTTGGGGCCCCCTTCCTCCTTCCCACGGCTCATCCTCCTCCCCAAGGCTCCTCACCCCCGGCTGCAATGAGTGCCACTGTGTGCTGTCCTCTGTCTCTCACATCTCCCCTCTGCCTCAATCTCTCTCATCTCCCCTCTGGACTGGAAGGAGCGCCATTCGCTGTCCGTCACACCTTCTCCCTCCTTCCCCCGTTATGCTACTCCTCCCTTTCCCTCTCTCCAATTACCTCCCTATCCCCTTTCCCCTCTCTTACTAAGATCCGATGAGCTCCTGCTGCTGTTCCCACCTCTGCAGCGCGCTTTCTGCCTTTGACAGGAAAAGGCATATGCTAATGACGTGACGTCACATGCGTGTCACGTCTTCAGCATATGCCGGTCCAGAAGTTAGGAGGAGGGGAAGGAGGATAAGGAGGAGGATAAGGGGGTAAGGAGGGAGGAGGATAATGGGGAAGCAGGGTGGAGGAGGATAAGGGGGAAGGAGGGAGGGGAAGAGGAAAAGGGAGGAGAATAAGGGAGGAGGGGAAGAGGGAAAGGGAGGAGAATAAGGGGAAAGGGAGGAGGAGGATAAGAGTGAAGGAGGGAGGGGAAGGTGAAATGGGGGAGAATAAGGGGAAAGGGAGGAAGGGGAAGATAAGGAGGGGGGAGGGAAGAGAAGGTGGATAAGGGAGAAAGTGAGGAGGAGGATAAGGGGGGAATTGGAGGAGGATAAGGGGAAAGAGAGGAGGATAAGGGGGGAAATGGAGGAGGATGAGGGGGGAAAGAGACACGGAAGGGAGAGATGTGAGAAAGAGATATGGGAGGGAGAGGGCTGAAAAGAGACATAGGAGAGGGGCAGGATACACAGGCGAGGGAGAGAGGGGAGAGTCACAGGGGAAGGGACAGGGGGAAAGAGACACATGGGAGGGAGAGGGGTGAAAAGAGACACAGGGGAGGAAGGGGATGAAAAGAGACAAAGGGGAGAGAGGGGAGAAGAGACACAGGAGGGGAAAGAGACACACAGGGAGGGAGAAAGAGACACAGGGGAGGGAGAGGAGGGAAAGAGACACAGGGGAGGGGGAAGAGACAAAGCGGATGGAGAGTAGGCAGCCACATGGGAGGGGGGAAGAGACACAGGGGAGGGAGAGGAGGGGAAGAGACACAGGGGAGGGGGGAACAGACACAGGGGATGTAGAGGGGGAAGAGACACAGGGGGGAGAGGGGGAAGAGACACAGAGGAGGGAAAGGGAGTAAAGACAGAGGGGAGGGGGGGAAGAGACACAGGTGAGGGAAAGGGGGGAAGAGACACAGGTGAGGGAAAGGGGGGAAGAGACACAGGGGAGGAAGAGGGGGGAAGAGACACGGGGTGGGAAGAGACAGGAGGGAGAGGGGGGAAAGAGATGGGAGGGAGGTGGGAGAAACACAGGGGAGTGAGAGGGGGGAAAGGAGGCACAGGAGATGGGGAAAGGAGGCACAAGGGAGTGAGAGGAGGGGGGAAAGGAGACACAAGGGAGGGAGCAGAGGGGGAAATGAGACACAACGGAGGCAGTAGACAGGGGGAGAGACTCGAAGGCACTCAGCACAGGTCTCGCGATGAGTGCCGAAGGTGCTCACATTGTCTGGAAAACAGCATTGCCAGGCTTACAATGTTAGTCCCATCATTTTTGAAGGGCAAGTAGCTAGTTCTTAATAATTAAGAGTTATTTGCAAAAAGGGGATCATAGGCAAGGCAATGTTATTTCATGTATGTGCTTTAGAAAGAAAATATATTTTATTCAATAGTCTGGTTTTGTTTAAAGACTGTGTGAAGAAATATTCTATTGTAAACTATAGACAAAAATCTAAGAGAATGATAGATATTCAAATCCAAATTAGATTGGTAGGCCAGTTTATTTTACAGTAGATATTTTTAATATCTCCTCCCTCCATATTGCAGCAGTGGTGTAAGGCATGTATCTGCCCTAAGGCCCCAACTTTATTTATAACCTCCCCTATGCACCAGGGTCATGGGATCCATAAGACTCTTTGGTGGCAGAAGTGGGTCCTGTTCATTTTCATTCATCTAAACCTATGAATAAATTAGTATTAGTAAATAATATTATGGCTGTGGTAGTAATAAACAGAGATTGACAGCAATCTATTGCTAATCACTCCACTGGCTTCCCTTAGCCTCAATAATAATGCTCCCTCTTACATCTCTGCTCTCATCTCCAAATACTCCCCCACCCGCCCTCTTCGTTCTGCTAATGACCTTTTTCTTTTTACAACTCTTGTCACTTCCTCTCACTCCTGCCTCCAGGACTTTTCTCGTGCTGCCCCTAGTCTCTGGAACTCTTTGCCTCGCTCCACCAGATTATCCCCTTGCCTCAAAACATTTAAAACCTCACTGAAAAAAGCGTATCACCTTCCACCCTAACACACTTATCACCTCTCTCTCCCTCTTTTACCACTCACTATCCCTTAGATTGTAAGTCTGCAAGTTTCTATCCTAAGTACTTCACCATGGACATTGGATTCCTAGCTCAAAGACAGGGCCCTCCTTACTTTGCTAAATGTTCATTTTTATTTATTACTGTCTGAACCTAATTTATGTACAGCGCTACGGAATGAGCGTCTAAGGCGCTGATTGCGAGCCACGTGATGATCGCCGAAGGTGCTCAGAGGGCCCATAGCGTCGCCTTCTGTGGCAAACAGCATTACAATTTTACTCCCGTAATTTTTGATGGGCAATTTCCTAGTAAATAATAATTCCTTACATTCTGACAATTGCAAAATACAGGCAAGAACATAAATACTTTATTTAAAGTTACAAGGGATGATATGAATTTACAAAATCATATTTAATTACTCTAGCTGTTTATCAGTTTTATTGAAAGATAAGTTATCATACTTAAATCCTTGGATTAATGAACATAACATAATTTCCCTATATGATGTGTCATTAATACAGTCTAAAACATATCTCTCTATTCACAGTTGAATAAATCACAAAAATAAAAACACAATTAACTAATGATGACTAATGCACAATGTTATTAAGCAACTAACAACTCAAATATTTTATGTTTGCATTGACTGCTTGATTTCCCCAGTTTTATGTCTGTATTGTAGTTCTTTTATTCACAGTAATGTCTGCTTCATTTGTTTTTGTATTGTGTTTTCCTTTGTTCAACAGAAAAAAAAATCTAATTAAGTTAGTATGAAGCCTTGGGGAATTATATAGCCATATTCCAAACTTCACACTGAAACTTTGCAGATAATACTTTTCTTGCAATGGGATTATTATTTATTATTTGGTTATTGCTTTTAGGAATTGAGTAACACAATTTTGAAGGGAAGAAAAGTAATATTTGCATACGGATTATTATATTTTATTTCTTGATAATATACATATCCATTTACTAGTTTCGGAAAGGCAGTAAATTACCCATTTTTACATCTTTTAGTTTTATGTTTTTTTTAATCAGCTTTCAAGCTAACATATTCCATATTTATTTTAATTAATATTATACAGGAATATTTTATGACATTTTATTTTTAAATTAAAATAATAAATTACACCATTTTATATTACCAATTTGCTTAACGAGAAAGTCACTAGAAATAAATAACTGAAACCCTATAGATTAACTGTAGTTAATTAATTGTCACTGAGTTTAACAAAGTTAGAATAACTGAAATGGCATTTGAAAGGACACACAAGATATGTTTATCTATGTAAAAGAGACCAAAACATGACATTTATTATCTAATAGTTTATTTAAAGATAAGCAGTTTACAGGAAAAATATAGTACATTTAAAAGACCACTGTGGTAATTTTTTTCTATATGATTCTTGGAACTTGATGATGATCATAATGTTTTTACACAGCAAAAAATAAACATTACATTTACATTTTCATCTTTTATATATGCAATTATTATTTTGCAGATAGAAACTTACTGTGTATTCAAAGTTTCCTCCCATCTAAGGAGAATAGCAGAATCCAAAATTGTTGATCACACAGCAGCATAATTGCATATAAAAGGTAATAAATTAAAATGTATATTAATTTTTTTTTTCCAATCTAAAACATTTCACATATTTTCTGTTGTAGTTCTTCAGAATATTTTTCATTTAAATATATGACCACAGTAGCCCTTTAATACAGCAACACAGATTTTCAGTAAATGTTAAGTGGTTTGAAACTGATGATCATTGGGTATTAACTTTGGATTATTTTATTTTTTTCTCTACTTTGATCCAAATGTATTTGTTACCTTTTTTAAATACGTTTAAATTAATTATGTGAATCAACGTTATGTTTTGGCTCAACTTTTTTATTCCTACATGAAACATGAGTTCTTGTAGAGTACTTTCTTAAAGGGTCCCCTTTTTTTAATTGTTAGTAATAAATAATTTGCCCTTAGTATCACTGTCTCCCAAAGTATTAATCACTTATACAGTAAGGGGTTACCACTTCCTGTATTTATGTGGGGGGGTTGTTTTATCCACCAATGGCAAACAACCTTTCCAGATTGTGAGCTGGAACAGGGGACCCTTATCTGTTTCTATATCAGTTAATTCACTCCATATTGTGTTTGTCAGACAGCTCATGCATTTTTTGTGTTTCTTTTGAACAGAACAATGGAAAACACACGCATTTCTAACATAACAATATATTATTATCATTATTATAAACTAGCGACTTGCCCGTCAAAAAATTACGGCAATAAGATTGTAAGGCAGGTAATGGTGTTTGATTACGACATTAATTTTTTAGGTAATCCGAGATCCTTCTGCGCTCATTGCGAGGCTGTTGTTTCTTTGTGTGCTATGAGCAGCGTTGGAAATAATTAAGAAATGAATAAATTAATATACTATACCTTTTTTGAAGTAATATATGCAGGAAGCATTGTGTTGAAGAGCTGACAATCTGTTTTGATGTTGCCACAGCATACAATGTGTGTTTTCAGTGTTGTGGAGCTGCTGTGTAAGTGTCAGCAATGTGTGCAGTGTGTAGTGTAAATAGTGTGCGTGCGCGAGGAAAATCCGTTGGGGTAGCTGTGTACTTCCGCATTGTGTAAGTTAGTGTTGTAAAATGGAGCCTAATGTGTGCAGTAGGCGACTGTGGCTGATTTTGCATCCTTGTTCTTGGACCTCGTACAGCTTTTTGGAAAAATCTGTATGTGTTTCGTGGTGTTTTGCGTGTTTAGGGTCCTGTAGCCTTGTTTTCGTTTTTTTCGGCGGCCATTTTTTCTCTCGCTTAGGGGATTTTCGGGTGTCTAAACTCTTGAATTTCAGCTTAAATTGAGGTGTAACTTCCCATTTAGAGGTGCTGGGTGCCCCCCCTTGCTGTGGGTAAGCTTTTTATGTGTTTGTTGTGTGTATTTTTTGTTGTTTTAATGTTTTCATGTGCACAGGTTTTGGGCGCTAAGCTCGTATTTTTGCGAGGTGGTAATATTTTTTTTTCTAAGTTCCGCGGCTCGTATTTGCGAATGTTAAGTCCGTAAATTTTGCGGTCGCGGTGGGAGCCTCCACCTCCGCAAATGTGGCCCCTTTGCGAGGGTCCGCATTTGCTCGACGCTCCTTGCCAGCAACTTAGTCCCTCACAGCGTTAGCGACAACCCACTTGCTCACAACTATATATGTGATTGTGGTAAGATTCATACTTTACTTGTACGTTTTGGTCTGCCTCTTATAGACACAGGTTCCAATACTTGACAGCACCATAATATAGTTATGTATTGTTACCAAAGGATTTTATATAATTAACATGTACACATATACATTTTGCTGTGTTATTTTATTTGTGATATTAATATATTTGTATTATTACAGACTACTTTATATTCTCTTCTTTTTTTGTTACTAGTTATTATGGGACTACTTGTCTTAATTTAATGCAAATTCACCACCAGAGTATGGCAGAAATGTTTAATTAAAGAGGTATGACCTAACACATCAAACTGGTACATAATGGCACACTGTTGTCTACTGCTTCACAAAAAATTCTATGGTCCACATCAAGTAACCCAAATAGTGCAAGTTTTCTGAATGATGATTCATAAAATTAGGAAAATAAGAGTACTTACCTCTAATACTTGCACTGGGCTGGCCAATTGTTCTAGAAGGGCTTTGTGAATTCTTAAAAACCTCAGGGGCCAGCATTGTAACAGATGCCTTTTCTAAAGTATGGTTATACTGATCTGGGACTTGCAGCAACACCCGTTTAATTTGAACGCTGTTCCTGTTCAACTTTTAACTGGGATCTGTGTTCAGGTTATTGGAGTACTTTACTTCTCAGAAGCTTTTTTTCTTCTCTTGCTGTTGCAGCTGGTGTGTTATCTCCTAAAATATGGAAGTGTTATCTTCTCATATATCTAACACATTGAAACAAAACACCTTCATTTCATCAAAAAGTGATTAATAGCCAAGACTGCAGGTTGTCCTGGTCATATAAAATCAGCACCCTGCCATTGTACAGTTGCACAATGACGAAACATAAAGAATTGTTACAAACTGCAAATGATATTGAAAATAAAAGTAAACAAAATATGATCCATGTCTAGATAGAGTTGCACATGTGCTTTCTTCACTCATGTCTTCTAAATATAGAGCAGCTGCCAGCTGGATTAAGCATTGGCACAGAGACGTCCCTAATGTAATAGTGAACTGCTACCACAGCATGTGCCATCAGAGAATGGGGCTCATTCAGTCAATAAAACATATCACAGCAGTAATTTGCTGTGTACTATAGATGAACTCACCTTCAAGTATCCATTTATGAGTCATATTACAAAAGGGAATAATATTCATGTGCAAATCAAATGCTTTGCTCAGAACACCAATGTAATGCCCGACTTAAACTATTTTTTTTAATTAGGCATACACCATTAATAATTAATCATTAGTCAAATTCATACTGAGTAATTTCAAAAAGCAATATTCAATATTAACTTTATTTCAGTTCAGGCTAAGCTGCTTCTGAAGTCCACACACTATAAGGATAATGGTAAGATGTGGCTTTGCCAAGCAGGTAGTGCTAAATCTACAGACACAAGATTATATTAATACAATGCTCTCCACTGGTTGAAGATTTGCTTTGTTAAAGCAGTTTACCTTGGCAACAAGCTGCTGGGGGGGGGGGGGGGGGCAGCTTATGAATGATTGGCCTATTATCTAATCTCACTCCTTCCCCCCCCCATTAATACACTTAAAGTTGGAGACAATACACACCACTGGAGACTTATACAATAATTATTATTATAAATCATTGATTATGTTTTTTACTAATCATCAAGACATAACTAAAATAATTATATTCTCTTATTAGGGCAGCCGTTGTAACAAAAATATTGTTTTAACAGAATGTCCTTACTTTTCAAATGAAAAGCCATGTTGATTTTTTTTTGTCAAGATGGGCCTATAAGCAAATTTCAGAAGCTATATTAATCAAAACACAAACATATTTAGTAATAAACAAACTTCAGATTACTCATCACAAAAACCCTGACATTGCTTTTTTTGCATGCTCCAGAACCTATATCTAAACACATTAACAAATTAAAAGTTTCAGACAACACAACAAATTCATCTAGATTTATTGGGTGTTTTGTAAATGATAAAACATATGAAGTTCTTGAGAGAGACTAGTAAATAATAAGGCGCCAAGCAGTGCCGCATCTAACTCTTTGGAGCCCCTAGGCATTGAAGTGGGGGAGCCGCTTTGAGTGAGCATGCAAGGTATGCACAGACCCATTTTTGCCTTTTCTGTGCGTGTAAGTTCCTTTTCCTGTTGTAACTCACTTGCTCTAGGTGGTTACTCCCTAGTAGCCAATCTACAGCATTTCATTTTTTCAAGCCAGGAACCATTTTTTTTAAAGTGGCCCCACTCATAGGGCAGCGCCCCTTGGCGGCTTCCTAGTTGGCCTAATCGATAATCCGGCCATGGTGCCAAGTAAGTGAAAAAATATAGAGGGAGGATAGGCTTGATACAGAGTGAGTGGGCATTACATTGTGTACGGATTGCTGTTCTTGTGTTTCGCTAAAAATATAATAAAGCATTTGGTTTCGGGCAGTGGAAGGCTGCTGAAAAGCATGGAAGGGTTGAATAGTGGTCCTTGTGTCATAAACTTGCCAACTCTTTTTAACAAAATGTATTACTAATGGCTTGTGATCATTAACACATATGAATGCCTGTCTTGTGAATGGAAGAATTCTATCATTCCATCTGTAACATATGCAGTACTCTGCCCAGTCTCATTTCATTGATTAGCCCCTCATATTAGGTTGACACTGCAGTCTGACACTGTACCCCAATTTAAGGTTTTGTTCTGAAGCCTGCCTCAGTGCAGCACACATACATCCAAAATGGACTCTTCTTTAATAAGCTCTAGGCAAAAAGTTTTACATTTTGAGCCTTATTTGCATGTCACTACCTAGGAACCTTAGCAGCATTCAAAAAAGTTCACTGATATGTGGGAAATGTGTTTCCTCACCTGCTTGAAACGCATACAACCAATTAGTAGAACTGTTTGACCAATCCCCCAAACTGAGCACTCAGGAGTTAATATAGTCCCAACAATATATAAACACACATCCAGCTCTAGCACTCCACCTCGCTAAGTTTTTTAGAGGTGTATGGATAATAAAGCAGTCTACCTTAGTACAATGGCTCCAAAGTCTAGGTACAGAGTCTATTAGAAAATCCGGACAGGGATATGATCCATAAGGTTCCTTCTCAGCCAAGTTATAGTACAATGCTGTTAGTCTTCAGGTATTGCAGCCTCTGCAGATTACACCGTTCACTAGGTGCTTACACAGTAAAACAGAAAAAGAAAGAGAGGCGCCAACCCATTGCAGATTAACTCTTAGAGAATAATTGCAGAAATTGATAAAAATCTAGAGTGCAAACTCACATTTGGTGACCTTGTATAATGAGGTATTGAACTTGTTCATCCAGTGGACTCTCTCTTTTTGGAAGTTCCAAAGGTGACTGGTTTCGCTAGTCTGTAGATTGGATCCTCCTGGCTCATGGAAGATTCTAAGTGGCTTTCTCCAGTGTGATGTAGCTCACCAACAGACAGGGCCCAAAACCATCCAAGGTTCCTAGGAGTTATAGGTCTATTGCAGACCAATATTGATATTTACAAAATTACAGAACCATATTGGGTTTAGACGCATAAAAATAATTTCATAATCACTGAGTATAATAACTCTGTGTCTGGCTAAAAATACATAAAACAAAATATAACAAACACGTTTCACTCTTTTTTTCAAGCTTTCTCAATGTAAAAAAATGCAATATAGATGTACATGTATAAAAAAACATATACTAAATACAATAAAACATGTCCCTCTATTTATAGGACTCTTTGTATTATGGCCCCATAGCTTGGCATGCATCCCCCGTGTGGTCTCTATCATGACATCACATTGAGTGTGACAGTAGCTTCGCTTCCACCACGATGACTGCACCACTTCTGCTGGTGTGACGATCACGTCACATCTGGTGTGACCCGTAAGTCACTTCCGGCACGTCTATCATGTAATTTCCGGTGTGGCTGACACGTCACTTCCGATAACCACATGCTCCCATCTACTTCTATAACCGTCTTCAAATAAATGAACTCCTTGTACTTCAAAAGACCCACATGATAATCAGGATTACAGTATAAAAAAAACACATCTACAGGAAAACCTTCATCAACCTTCTACTAAAAATAACCCAGATCCAACCCACATATCATATCATACTGCATATCATCGGATCACATCAATGCTTAATGGCTAAACAATATAATAATACTAGCGACTTGCCCGTCAAAAATGACGGGGCAATAAAATTTCAAGCCATGGGAATGCTGTTGGACACAGAATGTAAACCGTTTTGGACTGTAAGGACCTTCGGCGCTCATTGCGAGGCTTGTGCTGAGCACTTTTGGCGCTCAGCGCATGCCCTGCAATGATCGCCTCTCCTGTCCTGTACTTTTGGTCCTCTGAGAGAGATATATATTTCTATGTACTGTATATGTAGTTAAGTAATAATGAATGAATTCTTAAATAAATTAATATACTTTAATTATTTATAATTCATATATGCAGCGAGCAATAGGCTGAAGAGCTAACAATCTGTTTGTATTTTCCGTCTGCATAGAATTTACATTTTGAGTGTTGGTGCGCAGCTGATAAAGTGTAATGAATGTTCCAAGTGTGCATTATAAATAGACACCGTGCGCGAGATAAAGCCGTGGGTTTATTGTGTTAAGCGACATTGTATATTCGTAATGTTATTAATGTGTTACGCGTCTCATGAGTATTTTCCGGCTTTTGTAAGTGTATTTTGTAGGTCGTAGTGTGATGTGTAAAGTGCTACGGTTTTGGCAGTGTTTTGTGCGGTCCGTGGTCGTGTAGCCTCGTTTTCATTTTTTTCGGCGCCCTTTTATTTACTGGCTTAGACGAATTTTTGCTTCTTGTATCTTTTATTTTCTCAGTCCCGCGTCTCGTATTTTTTTCTAAGTCCCACGGTTGTGAACCGCTTGCACGGCAAAGCTATCCCGCATTTATGAAGTGTTTTTTGGCTTTGTAGTGGCTTAACGGCTCGCCTCGCTATGCGAGGCTCACTGGCAATGAGCGCCTTTGGCGCTCATCTCCCAAGTGGTATGTGTTAAAGGCTCGCCTCGCTTTGCGAGGCTCGCAGAGATGAGCGCCTTTAGTGCAACGCATTAACGGCTCACCTCGCTTTGCAAAGTGAGCTCGCAAGAACTGCGGCCCTCACAAAGCAAGGGATGCAGTTCTGGCAGCAAATGCGGACCCTGGCGAAGCGAGGGGCTACATTTTCTGAGGTAGAAGCTCTACGGTGCCTCACTTTGTAATAAAACCACCCCACACAACCGTTAACTCGCAGCACTTAGTGCTACGGCGCTTCACCTATGTAACAAAACCACCCAACAAAACCGCTAACTCGCAGCACTTAGTCCTCTCCTTCCCCTGTGGCTCTCTTCCCCTCCTCCTCCCCTTACCCTTTGCCTCTCTTCCCCTCCTCCTCTCCCTCCCCTATGTCTGTCTTGCCCTACTCCTCTCCCTCATTGCCTGCGAGCCAACATTACGAGCTGCGGGACTTCAAAAAAAAAATACACAAGGTTGCAAAACAACACACTAACCCCCCGAATAATAAAAAAAAAAACACTCACCCACAGCACAGGGGGACAGCCAGGACGTCTGGAAGTGAGGTTACACACAAATGTAACCCAAAATTCCCCAGTTTCGGCACTCGAAAATAGGGTAAGCAAGAAAAAAAATGGCGGCTGAAAAAAATTAAAATGAGGCTCCACGACTCCGGACCGCGCAAGACTGCCAACCACGTACAACTTGGCCAAGAGGTCCGAGATAAGCTCGGAAACCCGCATTAACCCCTTGCTACAGGGGTCCGATCGGGGACCCCCGCTGCAATCATAATTCTAATTTCCTGCCTTAAAAGTCCTTAAAGGACCATAAAGGTCCTTAAAGGACCCCCAATAAAAAATATTATATATAATATTAACCCTATCACTCATGGGGCTCTATACATAGTCCCGTTAGCACCTAAATACCTGGCACTCATGTGGACAATACAGACCCCATAATCCCTTAATTAACCCTGTCACTCATGGCGGTCAATACAGACCCCCATAAGCCCCTCATTGGCCCTGTCACTCATGGGGGTCAATACAGACCCCCATAATCCCCTAATTTACCCTGGCACTCATGGGGGTCAATACAGACCCCCATCAGCCCTTCATTAACCCTGTCACTCATAGGGGTCAATACAGACCCCCATAAGCCCTTAATTAACCCTGTCACTCATGGGGGTCAATACAGACCCCCATAAGCCCTTAATTAACACTGTCACTCATAGGGGTAAATTCAGACCCCCATAAGCCCTTCATTACCCTATCACTCATGGGGATCAATACAGACCCCCATAAGCCCTTAATTAATACTGTCACTCATAGGGGTCAATACAGACCCCCATAAACCCTTAATTAACCCTGTCACTCATCGAGGTCAATACAGACACCCATAATCCTTTAATTAACCCTGTCACTCATGGGGGTCAATACAGACCCCCATAATTCCTTAATTAACCCTCTCACTCATGGGGGTCAATACAGACCCCCATAAGCCCTTAATTAACACTGTCACTCATGGGGGTCAATATAGACCCCCATAAGCCCTTCATTAACCCTGCCACTCATGGTGCTCAATACAGACCCCCATAAACCCTTAATTAACCCTGTCACTCATGGAGGTCAATACAGACCCCCATAATCCCTTAATTAACACTGTCACTCATGGGGTTAATACAGACCCCCATGAGCCCTTCATTAACCCTGTCACTCATGGTGGTCAATACAGACCCCCCATAAACCCTTAATTAACCCTGTCACTCATGGAGGTCAATACAGACCCCCATAATCCCTTAATTAACCCTGTCACTCATGGGGGTCAATACAGACCCCCATAAGCCATTAATTAACTCTATCAGGACACTAATTAACCCATGTGATAATATTATAAGTGCCATGAGGGTCATCCTGGACGCTCATGACACAAAGTGTAAGCACTACACTATTAACCCTAACTATACCCCATTAACCCAACCCTGGGCCTATTTAATCCTAACAGTACACATTTAACCCTAACAGTACCTATGTAACCCTAACTGGGCCTATTGAAGCCTAACGGGACCTATTTAATTCCATCAAAGCCTATTTAACACAGCCTCTTATGTGGGTCTATACAGACCCTCATAAGCCTCTATTTAACCCCATCAGTCCCATAAGGGTATATAAAGACCCTTATGGGGCGGTTACAACCCTAACATTAACCAAATAAGTGCCATGACGGTCCTCAAGGACCCTCGAGGGCGTACTAGAGATTTGTATACTGGCAGAATTATATTTGCTTCCCTTGCTTCTACACCCTTCTTAATACATGCTAATATTTTATTTGCCTTTGCAGCTGCTGCTTGGCTTTGAGCACCGTTACCTAGGTGGTTGTCCACAAGCACTCCCAAATCCCTTTCAATATCTGATACACCTAGATTTGCTCCATTAAGATTATAAATTGCATGGCTATTTTTCCTTCCCAGATGCATAACTTTACACTTATTCATAATAAATCTCATCTGCCATTAAGATGCCCATTCCTCAATTTTATGTAAATCCCTTTGGAGGGAAAGAGCATCATTATCTGATTTAATTACCTTACACAACTTTGTGTCATCAGCGAAAATGGAGACACCACACTCCAATCCCACCTCTAAGTCATTAATAAATATGTTAAAAAGGAGAGGACTTAATACTGAACCCTGAGGAACCCCACTTACCACATTAGTCCAATCGGAATATGTTCCATTTACAACAACCCTTTACTTCCTGTGTTTTTGTCAGCTCTCAATCCATGAGCAGATATTTATTGCAATTCCTGTATCTCTTAGTTTGCACAATAGTTTCCCATGTGGCACTGAATCAAAAGCCTTTGCAAAATCCAAAAAGACTACATCCACTGAGTTGCCTTGATCCAGGTTCCTACTAACCACCTCATAGAAACTAATTAGATTTGTTTGACATGACCTATCCCTCATAAATCCATGTTGACTCTTACTTATAATCCTGTTCAAATAGACATATTCTTGTATATTATCCCTTATTAACCCTTCTAAAAGCTTCCCCACTACAGAAGTGAGGCTCACTGGTCTATAATTCCCCGGATTTGCTCTTGCTCCCTTTTTAAATATAGGTATCACATCTGCTTTTCTACAGTCATCTGGTAGAGACCGTGTGTTGAGTGAATCTTGAAAAATTAAATATAATGGTTTGGCTATTACAGAACCCAGTTCCCTCAGTACCCACGGATGTATTCCATCAGGACCTGGGGCTTTATTAACATTTATTTTTTCCAACCTCTTTTGTATTACTTCCTTTGTTAACCAATTATTTGGCAAAGGTAGTCTAGCCCCATTATGTTGCAGTGTCTCAACCACTGGTACCTCCCTTGTGTATACCGAAGAAAAGAACCTATTTAGCTCATCTGCCTTTTCCTGGTCACTAATTATCAGATGGCCTGTGTCACATTATAATGTTCATATTGCTTCCTTCCTCGCCTTCTTCCCATTAATCTACTTAAAAAAATGTTTTAGGGTTAGTCTTACTCTCTTTTGCAATTAATTTTTCATTTTCTATTTTAGCCAGTCTAATCGCGCTTTTGCAAGCCTTGTTGATTTCCTTGTATTCTTGTAAAGCAGTCTCTGTCCCCTCTTGTTTGTATAATTTAAATGCCTGTTTTTTACTTTGTATCGTGATCTTTAAATCATTGTTAAGCCACATTGGATGGGATTTACTCCTTTTATTTTTATTCCCACATGGTATATGCGATGTGTATGTATATTTAGTAAGGATTTAAATGTTGTCCTTTTATGTTCAGTATTTTTATCTATCAGTTCTCTGTCCCAGTCTATACGTTGTATTGCTGTATGTATTTCCTTTTCAGGTGTGTAATTTCATTTTATTTTCTGTAGTGGGAGGGGTTGTAATGTAGGTTTTTTATTTTCTGTAATGTTGATTTTTTATTTTTTGTCACTTTGGTTTTCTTATTTTTTGTAAAATTGATTTTTTATTTTTGGTGACTTAGTTTTTTTTTATTTTCTGTAATGTAGATTTTTTATTTTCTGTGACTTAAGTTTTATTATTTTCTGTAATTAGTGGGGTGGGGGGTTATTAACAGGTAGGTAGTGTAGGTGTTAATAGGTTAGTGTACAGGGCAGTAAGTTTAGATTTAATGGTTTATTGGGGGGTATAGTGCAGTGCAGTGTTTCTACTTAGTCTCACGAGGGTCCTGGATAACCCTCATAGCACTTATGGGGTAATGTTAGGCTTCTAACTGTCCCATGGGGGTCTTTAGATACCCTTTTGGGAATAATAGGGTTAAATAGAGACTTATGAGGGTCTGTATAGACACAAAGAAGAGACCGGGTTAAAATGGTGTAGTGCTTACACTTTGTGTCATGAGGGTCCTGGATGACCCTCATGGCACTTATAGTGTTATTACATGGGTTCATGAGTGTGCTATAGGGGTCTGAGGCACGCAGTACACTCACATTGTGTGACAAACAGCATTTCTACACTTTTTTATTGCCCCGTCATTTTTGACGGGCAAGTCGCTAGTAATAATAAAAATAATAATTATAATCATCATGAAACATCATGTTAATAATGATGTAAATAATTCTTCATAACATAACCACATATATCGCTCCAGTACTTCAGGGACCTACCGTATATACTCGAGTATAATCCGAGTTTTTCAGCCCTTTTTTTAAGGCTAAAAAGGGCCCCCTCGGCTTATACTCGAGTCACTCCCCCTTGTGTCTCTCTAACCCCCCCCCCCCCCCGTGTCTCTCTACCCCCCTGTGTCTCTCATATTGTTAGCATAGAAAAATATGACACACAAATAAATATAGGTGACACATTTTTGGGGGTAAAATCATTCTTTGCTTGTTTGCAAAATGTGAAGTTTCAGACATCCTTCTAATGAACTTCAAACGTTATATATTACATTGATTGTGGACAGGCCCTTCCCTATTTTAAAGTATTTAAAAAAAAAACTACATTTAAAAAGTAATTACCGTAAGCAATTTGCTTGCTGGTTTCTTTAGAAATATTTGCCATTAACAGACAAGTAAAAATAGCAATAACTGCAGATTTCAAACTATTTTATTTTAAATACGTTAATAGAATTAGGCAAATCATAAAAAGTATATGCATTTCTTTAAATAATCATCTTATCAAGTCATATTAAGATAGCTAACACTTGATTCCAGCTGTACATCCCTATGTAAGTGCTATATGGCAGCAGCACTTACAGGCATTATGCGGTTGCAGCTCACTGTACCAGTAACAAATATGGCCACTGAAATCAAGCTACACACAAATATTAAAAAGGACCTGCCTGCTTAATAGAGAGAAATAACTAATCACGTGTGACTGTGGTGTTCAAAACTAAAGTAAGCTTCATTATTGTTAAAAATAAAAACAACAGACTCATATCTCTCTCTCACTCTATCACATATAATAGTTGTCAAAATGCGAGTCGTTGCGTTTTAAGCAAATGTGGACCTCGCAAAGTGAGTGTTTGCATATGCGGAGGTGGAGGCTATACGGCGCCTCACTGGCGGTTAAAAACAATCCAGAAAAGCGGGACTTTAAAATAAAACAACCACGACCCGCGGGACTTAGAAAAATAAAAAATACGAGGTCACAAAAATACGAAGTAAACGTCCGAAACTCGTACATCAAAAAACAACAAAAACACTTGAAAATAAAAACAAAAACATCCCACACAGCACGGGGGGACAGCCAGGACGTCTGGGGGGGAGGTTGAACGTGAATTAAAGTCCAATTTAAGGAGTTTCGCCACTTGAAAATCGGCTAAGCGAGAAGAAAAATGGCAGCCGAAAAAAATGAAAACAAGGCTACACGACCCCGAAGCGCAGAAAACACTGACAAGGACCTACGACTTTTACAAACCACAATTACGACCTGCATAACTTAGAAAAAAAAATGAGGTTGCATAAATACAAAGTTAACGGCCGAACCACGCACATCCACAATCACCAAAAGCACAACAAAAAAAATAACACATAAAACAAACATCACACACAGCACGGGGGGACAGCCAAGACGTCTGGGAGTGAGCACGCAAATTTGAGTCGCATTTAAGAAGTTTCGCCACTTGAAAATTGGCTAAGCGAGAAGAAAAATGGCGGATGAAAAAAATGAAAAGGAGGCTAAAGGACACAGAACACAGGACACAGAACAGCGAAAATCACTGCCAGGCACTTACGAGTTAGCCAGGAACGTAGCACATAGAAAATATACCATTACAACGACGGAAAATGTTCGCAAGCCAAGTAACACATAGAAAAAAGACGCTATTTTACAACACTTACTTACAACTCATAACATTACGCTTTACCCACCTAAACAAACGGTTTGGCCTCGCGCACGCAGCCTATTTACACTGCACACTTGCCACATTGCTGACACTTTCTCCTCAGATGATCAACACTCGAAACTGTACATTTTCAGAAACAGGAAAATCTGAAAAGATTGTTAGCTCTTCAGGATATTGATTGCTGCATATTAAATATAAATAGGTAAAGTATATTCATTTATTAATTCATATTACTTTATTAATTCACTGTACTCACATGTTTTTGCCATTTTACACTGTACTTATGTATTTGTCTTCGCGATGACCGCCAAAGGGGATCGTTGCAAAGCCGGACAATTGAAAGGAATAGGCTCACAATAACCGCCAAAGGTCCACAGAGGAGCAAAGGCCTTAGATTTTGTGGCAAACTGCATTGCCATGGCTTAAAATTGTATTGCCCCGTCATTTTTGACAGGCAAGTCGCTAATATATGTATAACTATAAAAACTTATATTGTATTTATCGGAATACTGAGCAGGAAACAAGTTTTTTAACTTGTTTTAGGCATTCAAATGTGAACATAAATTAACTATTTATTTACTGTACTACTGTATGGTGGAGGGCTTTTATCGCTCTTTTGCCCACCATATATTAAATGATTGTTTTATATATATATATATATATATATATATATATATATATATATTTACCTATATAAATACTTCCTTACCTGCCCGATGCTGCACTCCACTTACTGGGATGAGGAGGGGCCATGGCAGGCCAGAGGGCCACAGGGGGATGAGGGGGCAGCAAAAGTACAACAACCAAGAGCCTCACAATGAGCGCCGAAGGATCTCAGACCACCAAAAAAATTAATGTCTGTGGCAAGCAGCATTACCTGCCTTACAATTTTATTGCCCCGTCATTATTGATGGTCAAGTCGCTAGTTTTATATATTATCCTACCTTATTCATTTCCTACTACATAAATTGTTTAACTCATTTAACTTTTAATATATATTTCTAGTTTTATTTTTACTTATTTTTTGTACTTATTTTTCCTTATTTTATTAAAATTTTATCCATATTTATTTGTGTTAACTATTTTTAATTTAAAAAACGTTCTTGTCTACTTAGCATATAACACTACAAATATTCTCCTAAACATGATTTTTAAACTTATCTAGAGATGTTCTACCATTTTAAACCATGCTGTCTAACTAACAAATTACATTACAACTTTGAGGTAGAACACCGTTCTACCTCAAAAGGTAATCTGACCTGTTAGTACAATCTAAACTTTACCTTTCATTAAATTATACACATATTGTAGCTTTTTCATTTGTTATCAGTTAGAACGATTTACATTTCAATATTCTGTTTCATGTTTTAATCTAGCTTTTTCTAATTTTAAGTTAATTTTGTCTACCTAGCACATAGTATTACAAATATTCCCAGACTTATATTCCTTGAACATAATTTTTACCTTACCTAGTATTCCACCATTTTGTCCAAGCAATGTGGTCAAACATTCAAACAGTCACACAAAGTAATGACATTACAGAGATCTTGGTGCCAGCGCCAAGCTGAAAAGAAAAGGTGTGCCTTCTGAAGCTAAAGATATCTTATGAATCCCTTTGGAATATGTAAAAGTATGTTGCAGACTGACTTGCCTGCAGTTGTCTTCAATAACATTTCCTTGTTGTATTCCTTTTTTATTGTTACTTTTTTATTTAATCATTTTTCTCTTTTTGACATATTTGTCCCTACTTAATCATTCCCCCTTTATTTATGTATTTATTTGTGTATTTATCTTTTGTGGGGGGGTTTTCCCATCAGTACCTTGCTTTTATTTCAACTGTAATAAATTATGAAGGATTTCTGAATATCTGTTTCATGAAGTTTTTTGTACAGACAAGTAAGAACAAATTACTATGAACCACAGAGTTCTCAGTTTTAAATGATTTGTTTGTACTATAACCTGTACTGTAGGGATCTAAACTGTAGGGATCTTGAAATTGATAATGAGCAGTCCTTTCCAGAGAAGGAAGTACCAAAGAATGTTGAAATGAGATCTTTCCAGCAAATAAGTAGACAAAGTGGTAGTGATAACTGTTACGATCTGCTTCTTCAAGGGGGCTTGATATGAACCTAATTCAAACCTACCCCAGCAGAATTGTGTAGTTTTTGTTCTCTGGGGCACAAAAGATGGCTTCTGAAGAGGGCAATGCCCTTTCCCTTCTAGTATAGCATGGGAAGTTTATCCTGCCGGATAACTTTCCATCTATACAGGTGGTTACCGGTCCTCATGACGTGACAGCCCATCCATGTGATAGCCTCAGTGACTCTCTGGGCACCCTGCCTCCCCCTGTCCAGGGCGAATACTCACTCCTTCCCAATGGCCTAGTGACCTTCCCAAGCCCCTGGGGAGACTTATTAGACCACTGCCCTGGAGTACACTTCAATAAAGTCCAGGGGAAACAGAACATCCAGGCTATTAGGTCCAGCAGAAACTTGGGAGGAACCTTACCCATCAAAGCCCTCTCCTTCCAGTGTATTGAGACCTTCTGTCCTGCTAATTCTGGAGCAGTACTCAGTCCCATGGGTAAAGTTGAGAAGCACATGTTTCCCTTTGTCAGGCCTGAGCTTTCTCCTGAATGACCTGGTATGCTGGAGTTGCAACATGGGCTAGTGACATTCTCTAGTATAATCCATGCCGGATTAATGGTCAGTTCTGACATAAGCCATTGTGGTTCAGTAGCCAACCCCACACCCAACAAGTCTGGCCAGTGACCCCTCCTTTCCAGGGTTAAAGGCACACAAACAGTGTCTTTGGGCTGCTGCAGGGTAGTCAATGTCGGGAGACAAACCACAATCCGGGGTACCCTCTGGCTCTTTGGTTTCTGGATCCTCGGTAGGAACCTCTTCGCTCTTTCCTTCTGAGACTACCTGGTGTGTAGATACAGGCAGCCCTTGAGAAGCAGCTGCTACTGCCTCTTGTTCAGGCTGGAGAGCAGGGCTACTTTCTGTTTCTGCTCCAGGGTCTGTGGCTGGCTCCTGAACAATGGTCATCCAAGGAACATCCCCCCCATTTTCCCAGTCCATTGGTAGGGCCCATTAGGTTATTCTCTGACTCTAGGAGCAGGGTAGCTTTTCCCCAGTTTTTCCCCTGGGCTTGGCACTGCTGTGATTTGGCTCTGTCCCCATGCCTCTAACTGGGCAAGGCTCAGTCCCTAAAGATAGGGACCCATTCTTCTTCTTTCCAGTCTCCCCATTGCATGAAGGCATCGTTGTTACTTTTAGAATCCCTGAGATCATAATTCTCCCAAAATCCATACCTTTCTCTTGTGACCCAGCCTTGGCACAATTTAGCTGGATCCCTGCTATTTGGTTCTGTTTCATGCCTGACTGGCATGACCCCTCCCAACTTGGTGGCCACAACCCATCTAGGGATGTGTCATCTAGCAGGTCCAAATATTCTGCTTCCAGTTGAACTTCCTACCGGATCAATGGCATCAGTGACAACGACTCATCCGACAATTGGGCCACCCCCAGAGAGTTATAACTTTTCTTGAGCACATCTATTATGTGCTGAGAAGTGCCCACCTCACAATCCAGAGGGCCATATGCCAGCTCCCAGAGTGCCTCTTTCAGCCCCAATGACAAATAGGGCTCCACGCCAGGAATTCCAACAGCACCCAACCAGGCTGGATACTGGTCCTCTAAGTTCCTTTCCTGCACCACTGGGTCCTCCAGAAGGGCTGTTTCTTGACAGTCCATTCCAAAACCAGCATAATGTTCTGTCTCTACTGGGGACAGAATTTCCCCTCCACAGGAGCTGTAACAGTGCTGTTGCTTACCCCTCTCCACTCCCACTGAACCTCATGTATGATTTGTGTCAGGACAGTCCTCTGCTGATCCTTGGTTTAATCTGCAGACATTTCCTCTGGTCTCAGTTGCATCATGTCCTTGTAAGTTGCCACGCTTCTGAGTTTTATCCAGAGATCCCACCACTGCCAGCCAATGTCACAATATGCTTCTTCAAGGGGGCTTAATATGAACCTAGTTCAAACCTACTCCAGCATAATCATGTGGTTCTTGTTCTCTGTGGCACAAAAGATAGCTTCTAAAGAGGGCAATTCCCAAAGGTACAGGCAGAGAATACTAGATACAGGTTACTAGTGGCCTATGGCAAGACCACTCCCCAATTCAGGATACAAGACACAGAAATAGTCTCACAGTTTGGATATGTGAAAACTAGAACTGAAACTTTATCAAATTATCAAACCAACATATTTATACTCTCCCATACCACACCCTTGTGTACCTTTGTGTATGTGTGTGATGAAACACATCTGCCTTGTAGCTTTGGTTGCTATAACAATTGAGATAACACTAATCAGATATCTAAATGATAGGCCAGATGTCCATAGTTAGATAGGGCAGAAAATCTTGATGTAAAGCTCAAGTGTTTACTCAGGACTGCTAAGGAGCAGTTATCTGCCCTGACTCAAGGCCTGTATGTGTGAGAATGCAATGATCTGCAGCCAACGTCTGTGCAGAGCATTATTACAATTTCCACATATGTTCTATATCACATGTTCCCTCTTATAATATCTTATAACTAGGATACATAATAACCATGTACAGGCAACATATAACCACACACAATAATACATAATCTCAGTGCAACAATGTCATGCTCCCTTGGCCATATCCATAATTACTGGCAATATCAGTCCTTAAACAATGTAATCATGACAATAACATTTTCACTTCTACAACAATATGCTACAGTTGAAAGCTTGCAGGTCATTATTGATATGTATATATACAGTGAGGTAGTGCTCATACATGTGAGTCAGCAGAATGAGTAGTCAGAAAGAGGTAGAATTGCAGGACAGTTAAAAGGTGAAAGTACTATGCAGTATTAGGATGAGAATGCACTGGATGTTGTGATGCTCATATGAATTACGATGCAAAGACAAGGAGAATTGTGGTATTATATAGTCACAGAATATGGAAGATCTAGAATATTTAGCTGGCAATAAAGCTAGTAGGAAGCAGGCCCTAGTATGATGTTACATTTACTGTTTTTTTTTATTACAACCAGTCTTGGTGACTGAATAAACTCCTTGGAGAGGAATTATTGTGATTTTATATTAAGGAACGATATCAGACAATTCTACTTTTATTATGGCAGAATTTGATAAGTGAGGACTACAAGGAGATAAATAATAAGAGAATAGAAGATGCTGAAAATGTTTTTGCAAATGTGGATATGTCATTACCTATGACTGTGGAAGATTGTGATTGGGAAGGGAATTTGAAGACATTCCATATAGACTAATATAGGTAGAGATGAGGAGTCATTATCACATGTTCTGAACATCTTTTAGCTTTACTATTAGATTAGGAGTCAAATACCCTAAAAGAACTAGATAAAGACAGTTCAACCTGAAAAAAGAAATCTAAAAGAATTTAAAACATCACATAGAAAGTTAGGTAATGATTTGGATAAAAAGAAAAGGGAACTGGTTATTAAGAAAACGGGTGAAATTCTGAGAATAAGAAGGAATTGTTCTTATAATGAGACTGTGAAGGCGAGGGCAAGACAACTCACTTGGTTGAAGGCTAGAGGCTATCCTAAAAAAAGGACATAGTATATGACCCTAGATACTGAATGTAAAACATTATTAGTCACCAAAAAGAAGAGGTCCGATAATGAAACTGTAATCTAAAGTGTGGGTAATTATTGTCAATATCAACATAACAATTATTTTGAAAAAAAGTACACTCACTACACTACATAAAAAAATAAAATAATGTAAATCTTTTTTGAGAGCATTAGGACCCTCAGTAGCTCCTCACTGGTCTTGAATGATGGGTGGGCTCTTTTTCTTTTTCTCTAAAGCTGTCAAGTGATTTCCAGAGCAACTGGTAACCCAGATGAGTTCAAACTGAAGTGGTGACATTTGAGGACTGATTATTAAACTGGACCTACATAAAATTCCCTCAATGTGTAAAACCGTAGCCTGTAATGAAGACTGCAAGACTTGCGGCTAGTAGATTAGCCACATAAAGCAACCCGCCAACGACTTGCGTGGTAAGGGTGAAAAAACCCTACAGGATTTTGAAAATTGCACTCCACGCCCTCAAATCCTTTGTTCTGTCAAGCTGGTAACTGTTACGTTCCAATCGCGCTATTAATTTGGAAAGAATTCACTGGCGTTCAAGCCCGTTACTCGCAAATGGAGCCAAAAAGACAACATGTACTAGAAAGGACCCGCTAGCACTGTAAATGCAATTATCAACACACTACTGTACTTATAAGTAAAGGGAAAGTGATGTTAGGTATTAAAATTAATAGCACAACATTCTCAAGCTCGCAAATCTGCAATATAAAAGGCTTTTTTAAATGTTTAATTCACGTGTTATATCGATCCTGGCAATCAATGTGTTAATACATATCATAAAACTTGCATGGACTAGAATATAATATTTACTGATTTTTTTTTCTTTTTTCATTGAATATCTTTTTATTTTGATATAAACAAAACAATATAATAATAACACATATTCCAATCACGAAAAATCAAAAAACATAAACATAAAATACATATTTAAAACAATACAATAACAGTAACAACATTACGGTGCAGAGATAATTTACCCTACTAAGATATCTCCCTAGTATTCGTCTCCCAAGAAGACCATTTCAAAGATGTTCTATTTCTATGATCCCCATTAGTTAATGCCTAATCCATTCCCAATTGTCTGTTTCAGGCTACAATAGCTCTTATTTCACTCCAGGTAGGAAAAGAGTCTACTTTCCAATTCAAGGACACAATCCATTTGATAACCAAAAGTATATGTATTAAGGTGCCTTTATGTTTATTCTCTATTTACGATGGAAAAACATGAAAGAGGTTTAATTCTGGTGAAGGGTGAAAATCTTTTTTTATAATTCTTGATAATTGTGATATACACATATTCCAAAATTTGGGGATCTTCGCACATGACCACCACATATGGATCTGTGTACCGTTTTCCATGCTCCCTCTCCAGCATAACTCTGTGTGAATACAGTTATTTATTTTATTTAGAACGCTCAGCACTCTATACCATCTGTGCAGAACTTTAAAGTGTGTTTCTCTCATTGAGCTACATTTTATATTTTTTTCGGTTAGCAAACAAGCTTCAAACCTGATTTTTTCCTCCCAATTTTCTCCCAGGTCTCTTTCCCAACTGATCATCCCTAGTGATTTACCTTTACTTCTCACCTCTTCTAATAACTTACCACAATTGGAAATTGAGATATCAGCATTAACCTTTAAACACTCCTTTTCAAATCTAGTGAGTTTATACCTACTCAACTGTCCATGCTCTGAGTTGAACAATAGTTGTCTTAATGTACAGAACTGTAGCCAGTAGGAGCCTGGTACATTATTTTTATTATTTAGCTCCACAAATGATTTAATATAGCCATTACTCCATAGGTCTCCAATCGTATTCAAGTTCCAATCACTCCATTTTAAAGTAGGCTCAATCTTATTTAACTCATAGATAATTTGGATTGGAGTTGCTGGAGACGGAAAGAGGAGTACATTCCATTTTTTGATTAATATTATGCCAAGATTCTACAATTCTACAATTTTTGATCACCATCGGATACTTTAATAAATCTCTCTTTGAAATTTCCTTCTTCAACACAACATTTTTAGGAATAATTTATAGTAGCTTGTCGGAAAACCGTCTGGGCCCGGAGCTTTACCAGTGTTTAGAGAGTTAACAGCTTATTTAATTTCATTTGCCGTAATGTCTTTTTCTAGCAGCTCACATCGCTCTTTGTTTATTTTAGGGATATTTGCTTTCTTTAAGAATAAAACTATCAACTCTTTAGAGGGTTTGCAGAAACCAGGTTTTCCTTCTAGATTATATAGAAAACTATAATAGTTCATGAAGGTCTCTCCTATATAACTAGCCCTATATCATTAGCCCTACCTTTCGTATCGATCAATTTCTGTATCTTTTTATTATTTTTTTTAAGTTTATTTAGATTCATTAAATACCCATTAACTTGACTGGCCATATGGTAGTGTTTTTGCTGGTAGAGCCATATTTTATTATCAATTTGAGTCTGAATATTTTTTTAAATTTGAGCCTGTATCTTAGTTATTTTACATAAGGAGGCTTTCCGTATAGATCTGGACTTCAGTAGACCTCACAGATGAGCTGTCCATAATGTTATATTTGATAAAACTGAACCCCCATTAGTATTAAAAAACTCCTCTCTTTTTGAATTTCCTGTCTTTTGCAGTCTGAAAGTGGGTAGCATCTATTCTCTTATTATTGTTAATCTCTCTCATTGGGTTACCATTCAGCTGTAATTTGATATTTCCATGATCCGACCAGACAATTGGGCCTATTTCAGATTTAATAATTTTCCTCAAAGTAGGCTGATCTAAAAGAAAATAATCCAGTCTAGTATAGGTTTTGTGGTTATGCAAAAAAAAGTGAAGTCCATATCTTCTGGGTGTGTAACTCTCCAGGCATCGAATAAGTTGAACTTATCTAATGTTTTGTTAAATTTTTCTAGCTCATCTGATGGTTTCCTTGTTCAGGAACGGTTTCTCCTGTGATCTTCTATCAAGTTTAGCATCTAAGCACATACTTATATTCCCACATATTATCATCTGACCTATTTTCATTTTATTTATGTGTTTTAACATTTTCGCCCAAAACTGTTTTTGCTTAGCATTAGGAGCGTAAATATTTGCTATGGTATATGTTACTTTGTTGATTTGCCCGATCCATATTACATATCTCCCATCGTGGTCAGTTTCTATATAATCATTTATAACCTCATTCTGTTTGTGAAACCATATCGATACCCCTCAAGCTTTGTTCTTAAAACATGAATTAATACATACATTATACATTCTATTTATTAAAATGTTCCTTTCCTTTACTCCAATAAGTTTCCTGAATGCAGACAAGGTCTGCATCCTCCTTTTTAAACATTTGCATAGTCATTTGTCTTTTGTCCAGGGAATTTAAGCCTTTCACATTCTGAGATAATATAGATAGTGGCAAATATAGTCTAGATGAATTCTCATTCATTTTAAATCACTTGCCCTCTATCGTGCTTATAATTCTGACCTTCAATATTAATTTAATTTCTTAACCGAGAACGAATCTCAGGAAAACCAAGGGAAACAACTCTGTACGCTTTACGAAAAAAATATAATTAACATTCATTCATGACACTGCATTAATACAAATATATACAATTCACTTCTCCCAACAGAATGATCATTTAATGACTGACCTGGTGGGAGCAACCAAGGCCAGTCCCTAAGGAGCAAACCTCCCTTCTCCTAATATCCATACTTATTGATTTCATATATTATGTAACTCCTTCCCTTTCTGTCCAATATCCATAATCCTGATCACCACTGAAGAGATTTCAAACTGCAATGATTTTCTTGGGCAGGAGACCATTCCCATCCTAAAATTGCATTTAAGTATGGAAAGAGGGAGAAATACAGAGTAACACTTTACCAACCTATAACCTTCATTCCCCCACATTATGTAAAGTTTAAATTCCATGAAGGTTACCCTTATCCTCAACCTGAATTTTAACCTTAGAACGTTGGGCTAAAGTCTAAATCTTTCTTGTCTCTGAAAAAAAAGACGAGATACTCTGAAAAAAAAGACGAGATAGAGAAGTTCTTTAATTCTCATATCTCTCTCTGACCAAACAGTCATTCTAATATAACTTGTTTCGAGAAGCTTACTTTTCCCTTTCTTTTCCCTTCTTTTCCCACTCTCTTTCTTTTCCCTTCCCTTTTCACTCCCCTTACATCGAGAGAGAGAGAGACACAAAAAAAATTACATTAAATATAATGTCATCCCAAATTATATCTCTCATTACTCTGTGTTTATTTAAGCCTTATATCCAACAGTGCATTCTAGCTATACTATTAATTAGGTTAACCTGGCTTAAATTCTTCCTTTACTTTACTATATATATATTTGTGCAATACACATAGTTTCCTTTACAAGTCAATCATCTCCAAGTACATATGTTTTTTTTCCATCAGATGTTTACTAACCCTAACACCTAGTGTCCTTTGTAAAAAAGTAAAACATTTTGATAAGTGTACCTATGTTTGATCAATCAAACATTTACTAAATCAATCCCATATTCCACAATCTGTGGTCCTTTTGTCCCTGTGCAACTGGAACGCTATAATCTTGCTACCAAAGTGATACCTACCAACCATTCTTTATTTTGAGCTTCGTGACCATACATGTTTTATGGCACTAAACTATTATATGTTTGGTTATTTAAGTGAAAGCTCAGTGCGCAGAAAAAAAAGTGTCTCTTCTCCTATATCTCTTTTCTACCTTAATAGCCCTAGACTAAGTTCACCTTTACAAAGACCATATATTACAGAAATTGTCAGTTTTCCAGTCGGATTTTCAATTTTTCGAGTAACTTCTCTCCTTCAAGAGGAGTATTAATATTTATTCTTTGATCTTCTCTATTATCAGTTTGACTGGAAACCCCCACTTGTAGGCTGTTTTCTATCTCAGTAGCCTTTTAGTAATCTTCCTAAACTCTTTTCTTTTCAATAAGGTTTTACTGGAGAGATCTTGAAAGACCAGGATATGTTCATAAGGGGGATCAAATGTCTTATTGTCTCTACTTGTTTTTAGGAGTAACTCTTTGTGTATAGCATACTGGAATTTAACCAGGGGCGGC